>CAJQUW010005874.1:0-552661 GCA_907163375.1 Prostheceraeus crozeri | reverse complement strand
AAATGATTTGAGCGGCGCAGAATGTAAGACCGAAGATTATGATCATGCACAAGATGCATGGATAAAATTGTGATGCCATACAATGGTGAATATATGATTGCCTACCTTAAGTTTAATGTATTTTTGCTGGCAGATGTATTTCATGATTCGACAGTGGCATTAGAAGCAGATAAGTTTAGATCCCGTGCCACTTATGTTCAGATGTCTGCCAAGCCTTGTCTATATAAGTCTGCTTTTAAATGACTGTGCTGAGACTCATTCATCTCTTGTACAAGATACCGAGATGTATAACATTATTATGAGCGAGGAAATTACAGCGAGTAGGTCTCACATTATGATAAATAAACATAGGTTAAAATCAAAATAGTATAGGATAATGAACCATACATCATCTGAAGATATTATGACCAAAAATAATATTGTATGGTAGTTTCAATTATATCCAAACAAGGACGCTACCTATACACTCAAGAGTTTAGCTGGTTGATGATAGTTAAATTCAACATTTCTACATTCTCCAACCCTTATCACCAACATACTAGACAATTCACAGATGAAAGGTGAATATGGTGATAATTATTTTGAGATATGATCTAATCTATTCAAATAATATTCAAACATAAAAACCGGTAGATTTTTCCACTACGCACACCGAATCAGGAAGAAGTGAGTAAAGATATGTTTTCTCCACAACGCGCGCGACTTTAATGAAACAATATTCATAAAGATTTAGAATCACAGTGGACAAAAACACAAGTATAAGCCTTGCCGCAAACTTTTACTCACCCAATATGATAAGGAAAACTATCTATTCCACTTTAAGCATCTTAAAATTTTATTTAAAATTGGGCATGATTTTTAAAAAGAGTTCACCTCGCGAGCATTATTAAATTTAGACAGAAAGCCCTTCCTCAAACCCTACATAGATAGTAAACAGTCAGAAACGTGCACTCGAGCCCAAAATAATTTGAAAAAGATTTTATAAATATAAATACCAAACAGTCTATTTGGAAAGACGATGGAGGATGTTAGAAAGCGCGTAACGCGAGATACAAACTAGTTAATGATGATCAAAAGTATCACAAATTGACCTCATCACCTCTATTCCATCGATAGAGACATAATCGATGAGGATCTTGAGGTATTAAAATGAATAAAATCTGAAGTTGAGTGGTGCAAACCCATCTATATTGGTCAGCTGTTCTAGATTACTCCAAGCTTGAAATGTATCAACCTTCTATAAAATACTAAAACCGTGTCCTCTCGTAAAAGAGTTCGTTTGTTGGTGGTGACACAGATAGTTTCTTTTAGGTATTACCACTCAAAAAGATTAAATTTTAATGAATTAGGAAAATCATAAGAAAGATAATTTGATACATCAAAATATCCTGCTAATCATCCACTATACTTCCATCAAAAATAGGCAAAACTTGGCTGCTTTAAGGATGAGACAGCAGGGAAGGAGATAGCTGAAATATTCTCCCTCCGCCCTAAAATGTATCTATGAAATTAAAGGATAGTGATGATAGCATTATGCGCGCTAAAGGCATATCAAGATCATTGGTCTCTAACATGAAACATAAGAATTTCAGGAAAGCCTATAGAAATAAAAATATAACGTTTGTCAATATGACAATCTTAAAATCTAAGTCGCATGAGATCAAAAATCATACTTTTAGGAAACTGGCGCTTACAGCATGGGAGGATAAGAGGTGCTGGCTAGAACACAACATATCTCTTCCACATGGACATCCTGACACAAACATACCACCAACCCAAAAGAATTAAACTCACACTACCACATTCAGGAGACGTCTTAGCATAATCATCCTTAACTTAGTATTTTGATGTTGATTTCTGTAGATAAACATTGTTGTTTTATGTATCGCATGAGATTGTTTTTTTCCTTGTGAATATGTGTCCACATCTGTACATTCCCCATGTGATGACTTTTCCACTGAAAGACATTTTTCCTATCCCTGTATATTTCCACCCTTCACGAAGTAAAAAGACTTTTTGTATATAACAATCTTTATTGAAGTGCGCTCATGTATATATTTTCAGTGGATGTTGTATAAAGTCTATTGCTTCACATTCATGTACATATTTCAATAAATGTTGTATAAAGACTTCACTTTGTTTTCCGAAACACTAACGTTATGAGGATTTAGTATCTTTCACATGGATGCACTCTTGTAAACCATTGGTAATTTTGATAGCAATAGAGGTATAGTTTGTTTGACGACGGGATGATAGAAAATAGATTCAAACATCTTCTCGACTATTCCATATGAAGCGTCCTTTATCATGAATGAAATCACGTAAAATGTATTCTTTTTTCTCACCAACAGAAATAGGTAGAATCAAATCACTTTGAATGTAAAGGTGCTGTTCATGTTTATCAAGTGTCATTGGTGTTTCTATACCAATCGTATGCGCAGCAGCAAACACAGTTTGTAGCATTGAAAAACCAAAGAGTTTTTCAAATTTTTACTCAATTGACATTGAATGTCATCACCCAGTCTCAGAACAACGCGTTGATTTTCAATTGAAAACGAAATGTGGTGTGTCTTTACATCATATTTACTTTTCATCACATGCTTCAACTTCTGTTGTATATAAGGATTTACTACATGAATGAAGCTTTCAACTGTATTATATAGACTCGGCATTATATTGAAAGCAACTTTAGATTCTTCATAAGACTGGTAAATTTTCTTTATGCGATCGCCATAGATGTCCACCCACCATTCATCATTAACTGAATCAGCTTTAGTGTGATATTCATGAGAAGCATACACCACAACCACACCGCTTCCAATAATAGGTGTATAATGTCTTACAAAATGACGCAAGGTTGGAGAGAAATAAACTGTAAGTTTGTCATTATATTTCTGAATAACCAACTTATTTTTGTCCGCCATAATTTTCTCTCCATACTTCTTACCCACAGTCTCATTCCATCGTTTTACTAACTCAATAAGTGATAAAGGTTGAACACCACGCTTTTCAAAATGATGCGTTCTTCGCATTCTACAACATCTTCATCAAATATTTTAAATCTATAATGAAATTTGTTGATTCGATTTGAATAAACTTTTCTAACATTTGCAGTAGCAATTGACGTTAGATGTAGTCCATGACCAAAACCGAGATGCGGATAGAATTCACTATCCAACCTCAGCGTAAGACCTTTAGTAAAAGAATGAAAGCGGAGGAACTGTCTCCCACTCCAATGATAGATAGTAAACTCATAAGCTTTCTGATTTTTATTCTTCATGATGGAAGTATTACCACTGTTGAATGCCTTAATAATTTTCTCATTCCCAAATGGCTCATAAGAATCTGATTTTATCTGAATCCATTCATAGTTCCACTTTCCATCTGATGTTAAATTGTATGGGAACTGAAATGCATTATTCATCGTTATTCCATCATGGGTGCGAGGAGTCAATATCATTTCTTCCAAATCATTCACATTCTGAATATTGCTATCATAGCAAATACTAGAAACGCCAACCTCCCATTCACCTTCTAAATGCAGTAGTGGGCGATTTAATTCTACTACTCGATAGTCTGATGGTTTATTTTTGGAAATTTATTCATAGAAGCATTACTGGGCAAGTAGATTAGAAACGAGTCCTTATTTTCACTTTCCATATTATTCACATTGGAAAAATATATTAGCATACGTTTGCATTAACTCTTCATTCGGAAATGGAGTGTGATACTTGTCACAGCATCTTTATGAAAAGGAATCAACGCACCAGCATCGTCATAAATGGCAATATCAATTTGTGGGATGTAGTTTGATTTCAGCTTTGTATAATGCACTTTCTTGAAAGTATGCTCAGATAAAATACTGCAGCTCTTTGGCTGGTATGGTATCATTGCTAGCAATGGAGCTTCAACATCTCCCACACGTACATCTTCACCAATATTGGAATATATCTGAAAATAGTTAATACGACGCGATAGCGACATGTCTGCGCTAGCTTTGGTTACAGTACCACTTTTAAAGATATTTTGGTCAAAACCCAAAATGTCCATTAGAGTTTTATCCATAATTAGTTCAATACCTTTTCCACTTATAGTGAGAGACAAAGTACCTTCTTTTTCAGAAAATGAAATATGTTGGTCATTAATCACTTCATTTAAATAATCTACAACCAATTTAACTGAAGTAATAATGCGAGGCATCAACACTCTTGTTTCATGTAAGATACCACCGAAAGGCTCTACACACTTTCTGTATAAAGATACGGTCCATTCTGTATCAAATTGATTTGACCTTTCACATGGTAAATGTTGCATATTAAATTTTCCATGAACAGCTGCAGAATGATGTCGCAAGAACTGATGAAAATCTTTTGAACAAACTAATACTAGATCATCATCATTTAATTTACTTATTGCAATATGATTAGATGATTTAATATAAGTCAATGTTGCCACTTGTTTACCATCAACTCGAAGGAGATAATTAAATTTCTTCAATAATGTTTCAGGAGTCATGTTTGTCTTTCTTGGCTTAATCACAATCTTCTTCACCAACGTATTCTCATTTTTTGGAATAAGATCTACATAATAAGCTTCCTCTCGATATATTAACTGTTTATGAGCACTTATGTGGTAATTAACGTTAAAATTATCATAGCTTGTCAAGGCGCTAGCGAGGTAACCTAAATCATTTCTTAAACTTGGACTTAAACCAACAATCCAATCTTTCTCAACTACATGATGTACATAAGTATAATCATCATTGTGCGCAGTAAATTGGGCAATATGTTTACGCGCTTTATTCAAGAAATCATATATAAACTTTTTACATGATAAGAGATCTTTCTTTGGCCACTGTGGAATGTATACTCGGCAGCCCTTTTCACATTGGTAAGCAGCTGTACGTCTCATATTAATAGTCATCACCTCATGATCAAAAGTATAGACACAGTTGCTATAAACAAGTTGAGTGACACCCACTTCCCAATTCCCATTTAGCTGTTGTGCATGATCAATGGGAGTAGAAAAGAGTGCGGCTCGATTACTAGTAAATCTCTTTGTAGCCGCATTGCTAAGCAAAATATGATAAAACGACATTTTTATATTGCTAATCTGCAACTTTGCATAACATCATGAAGACTTGGATTTTGGACTCTCTACAATATATCAGAGTTGATCGTGATGGAAACGTACATTTCAAAAATTCTCATGGTCATACATCAAGAGGAATTACATTAACATGGCGACAATTTGTCAACCTCAATGATATCATGAGGGATTTGGAATATTTTGAAACATTAAGATTCATCTCCTTGGGTGATCAAGTTTGGCTTCAACATTACAGAAATGAAATTCAAATCTACCATTCTCATTCCGCAAACTGTTTCTCATTTCGCAAATACAATTGGGAGAAGTATAGAAGATACATACATCGCTCCATCATGACATTTATTCGTCGTGAGTTCATCGCCCTACTATGCAAATCTTAATCAGACATGACTACCACGCACCATGAGTTGGAAATTAGATTCCCTACAACGTATTGAAACGGATCATGATCGAAACGTCTATTTCAAAGATTCAACTGGAAATGTGAGAAGAGAGTTTGCTTTATCTTATCGTCATTTTCAATCTCTACATCATATCATGAAGGACTTGAAAATCTTCTATATGAAAAGACATTCACGTATTGGAAATCGCATCTGGCTGCGCGTCAACAATCGGCGAATTCAACTCTATCATTCCCAACTTCATACTAACTTCACATTTCATCAAGGTAGTTGGGAAAAGTATAAAAGGAAGGTACATCGCTCAATTTACTCATTCTTTCATCATGAAGCGCCATCGCTACACCATCGTCAACATTCTCCGTCGCTTCAGACTCTACACCAAAATCGATCTCACAACATTACACCAACAGCTTCCAAACAGCAAGTATTACCCGGGCCGTCCTCAAATGTTAGTGGTGAAGATGAACAATTCACGGAATCTTCAACTCTTCCCAAATGGGACTGTACAGATTCTCGGCGCCCTTTTCTCATTCATCGGCGCAGTCAATGCGCTTAGAGCTACAAAGACTACTACGTCGGATATGGAAGAGGGAGAGGTGTGTGATGTCGAATCTGACTGTGGACAATATGGTGATCTCTACTCAATTGAGTGACAGTCTATCATTTTTGAAGATTCGTACCAGCAGTTACAGTTTGTGTTATGAACCCGAACTTTTTCCTGCAGCTCTCATTAGTTGTTGGTTACCTGTGCATGTGGCAATCTTTCATAATAGTAAAGTGATCATTACTGGACTAAAAATCTCATGTACAAGCAAATATGATCCTAGACTATCTCATTGAGTATGTACGTACCCAGCGGATTGTAAAATAAAAAACAATTTTTCCAACATGATGTTTTTATTTCAAATCATGATAGAACTTACAAATCATTTTTTCATTAGAGGATGGATTACATGAAAAGTTTTGAATAACAGATGCAAATCGAGATACATGTAAACGTTTTAAGATGAAGTACAGTACAAAAGCACCACACGTTGATGAAAGTGGATGTTGTAGTATGCGTTCATTTCGCTGATATTGACGCGTATGTTTTCTCAACCACTGCTGTGTTGGTATATTTGGAGGCTGAGCAAGAGAGTCAAATAGTTCACCACGTCGGTCTTCTCCAATAAAGATCGCTTTCCAATGCTCACCGCCTAAATTCTGTGAATGAGTGTTTAGCACAATAAAGATGGGATAGTGATTTACTGCAGGTGGTAAGGTATCGAGTGAATAGACATTATCGAAAGCTTTCAACGTCGCTTCGTCTGCATTACGCTGCACTTTAGTCTTAATATCGTCAGCAGTCAACCAACTCATTAACGATTATACTGAAGAATCACGTCACGATACTTTGTAATTTCAATATTTGAATCGAAGACTGCATAAATTAATACATTGATCGTCTCAGGTAGTGTTCTTTTGAACGTCAAATCCAAACGAATATTATGAGGCACGTTCGCTTGACGATAGGGTGCACTAATATCGCTGTCAGCAGTCAAATCAAATGCATAAATAGTATATCCACTCTTAAACTCTTTCATAGTCAGTCCGTTGTGTCATCCGTATTGTAAAAGCCAAAAACATCCATAAAATCAACATAACTGCGCATAAATTGATCCGAAGCAAAATCTGGTTTTGTAGGGTGGACCAGGATGACTCACACCATTTTACACGTAAAGCAATTTCACTTAACTGATTGTGTTTAAAAATTGAAAGGATTCTTCTTTATATTACCATTAAATGCATCATTTTCAACCATTGCCACCATGAGGAGCTTCGGTGCTTCCGATGGAAAGAGGCCATCTTTCATGAAACTCTTTTGATCTTTCGGAATTGTAAAGGTGAGAAGCTTTGTATGCTGAACGGGTTAAATGGCATTTTGGCGGTTAAGGCCTTCAGCATGCCCTCTAATGACACTTGGATTCGGTACTACTCGACGAATGTAAAGTGCAATATCTTCCACATGAATTCTAAAATTGTCAACTTTAGCAAATGCATTCAGCGCAAATTCAGGCTTATTCAATGTCAGCTTGAGTCGCATGCTGGTATTACACAGTAAAAACTTTGACTGTCTAAAGAAGTCTAAATTCAGCGGACCATATAGCTGACATACTCTACTATCTTTAATCATAGCAGATCGCTTTACAAAGCCACTGTTTGTTTCAACATCAAATTTTCCTGCTTCATCTCTGTACCATCCCATGGCTTCCATATGACTTTTTTGTGCTGCTGGATGAAACTGTGATACATGATTGAAATATGATTTATAGGGATAATCGCTTTGACCACCTTCCACCTGCTGCTCTCCAATCGTTAGAGAAACATCACGAAGTAATGTAGTCAATGGTAAATTGTTCAGTCCAACTTTATGTGCATCGTCAATAGCAGTTCCATCTGCTTGCTGAATTCTAAACCTCAAATCAAGCATCGCATAACTCAAATCTATGTAGTCATCACTACCACCAGGAATAACAAATTCAATGGGGCCAGCATTCTCAGCTGTTCGAGGATGATAATCTACAATACTTGAACTAAGAATATCTGTCTGTATGGCTTGTTGATCGAACAAACAAAAACCGGAAGTTTTACACTCCATGATTAGAAGTTATAGCAGCGTCGTCGTTTAGCGCCTGATGAATGATTAGAGCCTCTGCGACGTTTGCGTGAATGCCTTTTGACTGAAGATCGCACCTTACCAGCTCCGCGATGTTTCCTCCTTCCTTTATTCATTCGTTTAGGTGATTTCTTTCCTTGAGTAACACCAGCAATGGTCTGCTTCAATGTTTTTAAACCGCGTTCCTTCCCACGATTCAACAAACTGCTCTTAAAACTTCTACCTCTGGAAAGATCACTAGCAACATCACCAGCAAAGCCAACGGCATTACTTAAAACATTTCGTTTTAAAGATCTACCGACATTGGATATGAGAGGTGCTACAACAGATTTCAGTGCACCAAGTATGCTACCTCCACGTTGGCGGCGAGCACCGATGTAAATTTGTCCTCCACCACTTACATAGGAGGGTCGTGAATAAAATGAGGCAGTTGGATTCATAGCTCAAACCCTAAACATTGTTAGTTACAACTTTGCATGAATCACTGTCGATCACTTAGATGAAAGATGTCGGCACGACGCATCCAAGAGTTCATACTTGAAGGATAACCAGTCCATTTAACAAGACACCATTCTTCACCTTGCCGTTTTTTACATCGAATGATTTTCTCTACCAAATATGTTTCACTTTCAGTGACTACCTCAATCTCATCGCGGTAAAAGCTACCCTCAATTTCTTCATTATCGTAATCTTTCAACTTGTAGGTGGTCGGAGAGTCTTTTTGATTAATCCTTGATACTGTAAATACCTCCTCTGTCCAATTCGGAGGTACCCTTTAGCAAAAACACTTTTCACTTTTGAGATACGAACTTTATCGCCAATTTTCACATCACTTTTCACATGAGTGCGTTTACGTTGGAATGATTCGCGCACTTTATCTACATTGTCAGCATTTACATCTACTGGTCTGAGTCCAATAGAACGATGGATAGAGTGATTGTAGGCATGGAGTGTATCTTGTAGAACCTTTGTCCAATTTTGTGTCAAGTTGGCAGTAAAATGTCGCCACAAGCGATTTTTTAATGTGCGATTAAAACGTTCAACGAGTGCAGCTTTATAAGCGCTCTTTACACTAAACAACTCAATGTCATGCCTCTCAAATAATCTTGTCACATGCTGATTTTCAAACTCTTTTCCTTGATCACTCTGAATTCTTTTTGGAATGCGACCTTCTCGAAAAATTGTTTGGAATGCTTTTGCTACTCCTTTCCCTTCTTTAGTTTTTAAAGGTTGAGCCCACGCATAACGCGAGAAAATATCAATGACGGTTAAAATAAAATTATTGCCCGAGTTATGTTTTGAAATGGAGGCAACATCGCACAAATCTGCTTGCCACTGTTCATCGATGTCATGAACAATATAATGGCGGGTGCGGTACTTCTTTTTCGCTTGTTTGTGGAGTGTATAGGTAGCCTGACCCTTTAACCATCGTTTCACTTGTGATTGTGGAAGACCACTCGCTTTTGATAATTTCTTGATAGATGCAAATCCTGCCGGATGTTTTACATCATAATAGATTGACTTCAAACGTTCAGTCGATGACGGCTGACTCTTTTTCCTCCTTCTCATCTTTTTGTTTTCTTGCCTTTCTACATTTACAACAACTGCAGCATTTAGCTTTAGCGGTTTTGCGATCGTGTTCACATTGCTTAGGGGTTTCATTATGAGAGCTGGCGCAGCAAGTGCAAGTGACAACGACATTCACCTCTGGCGGCTCATTACATGGCAAGCAACACATCTGCTTCATATTAATAGTCTGAGAACATGTATTTCCTGGGAGGAGCTGTTTTACGTTTTCCTTTTACCAGTTTTAGTGGCGATGTAGATCTACGTCGAGTTCTTCCTCTTGTTTGCTTAGTGAGTGTGGGAGGGGATGTAGCAGGTGACGTCTTAAACCAATTTGTTGGCATTTTCATCGCCTGAAGCATTGGAGTAGTAGCCACTGTTGAATCAAGTTCTTTCAATGTCTCATTATTTAAAGCAAATTTTGGCACATTATGCTTTTTCAATAGTTTAAGAAAGTATGACCAACCAGGTGGAACATAGCCCTGACGGCGCTTTCTACGTGTCGCATACTGAATCAAGTCTTCATAACGTGAAGCATCAATCACTTTATTTTCATCTGTAATGATTTCTCCTCTATCATTTACATTGAGATGGGGTTCAATACTGTTGAAAAGAGATATGGCATGTGCGCGAGATGCTAAAGGTGTAGCAGTCGATACAGAGTCACGCATCTTATTCTTCAAGTTTTTCAATTGCTCAACAGTTTCCGATTGTAATAATACAGCACGATGTGGATCTTTGATGTGAACATTTTGCTGATAATCTATTTCTTTCCTATACATTTGATTTGCAAGAGGTTGCTTTACTTGCTGCATGGCAGTCAATTGTACATATTCATCCTGAGGAATAACAATCATGCGAGAATAAGAACTCATAGTTTGTAGATAATCATGGGAGTTTTCAAAATATCACTTCGAAATCTAAATTCTTCCGGACACTCTTGCGTAAAGTCAATGAATAAGTAACCGTATGGTTTTTCAGTAGCTGCTTGAAAAATTTCAATTAAGGCTTTTGATCCTCTGGGTGCAACTTGTCGCGCTAAAATTTCAAATTGACTTTTATCTCGCGGATTCTTGAAAATAGCATAATAGTGTGTATTCAGGTTTCGTGTACGAGCTTCTTTTCCATCAGGAAACAAATTTTGTGTAATATAGATGATAAAACACCTTTTATGGTGTGCTGCGCGAGTGAACATATCTGTAACATCTTTTGAATTCTTACTTTCTTTTAATAAATCATCCAATACAACAACATCATTAGACTGAAGTTTATCCACTGGAATAATTCCTTCATGTCGAATAAAGTTGCGACTTTGCAATTCCTGAAACAGCGACGGTTGATAAATACCATAACACCAAATCACTCGATTGATAGGTTCCTTAAACAACTCCCTTCTTTTATCCAATAAATTCAGCGTGAAAACAGTTTTACCTGCATGAGATGGACCTGATACAGTCAGAACTTTATCACATTGAAGTCTGAAATCCATTTTATTACTTTGAGACTCAACATTTGCATAATTAACGCTTAGAGCCAAAGATATTTCCCAATAGGTTGCCCACGGCAGGAGCTATCATTGGAAGTATTGCTGAAAGGAAACCGCCCTTTTGTGTTAGAGTTTTCCTCTTTCTTTGAAGGGCGACTTTAGGATTGGAGATGAAACGCAATTTCGTAGCATATCGCTTAAGTAACTTTCGTTGTTTTGGCGCTAATTTCTTCGTCCTCAACTTCCTCACATGAGAAATAATTTCACAAATGAATTTATCGTTAGCATGTCGTATAGCATTGTAATCGCTGATTTGCTTTCATTCGTCGGAGAGCTTGAATGGCTGAAGAAAACTTTTGACTTTTACGTTTCGTCATTTTACGTTTCGCCATTTTCCGTGTTAGTCTTGCTAAAACCTATCTTTACCACATTTGCATAGGTACTAACTATTGCGACATAAGTGACACTCGAAATGAGCAATATCACAGTGGTTACATTGGCAAAGTTGAATGCAATTACGTATGAAACATCGTTGACAAAAAGCATGCTTACATCTCTTGAAGATGCGCTTTTCATTTCCATCCTTTGCGCTTACATACATCGCAACACATAGTTTTCATTTTCACCGTTACTGATGTCTATAGCAAGTCTTTTTGAAGATATGAATTTGCTAGCCTTTTCTAAATAATAGACGCATGTACAAAGGAATATACTTCGAGAGTAGCAGACATAGCTCGAAAACCAGTTGTGCTACAATCAAGTACCACTGCATTTTCAATTTTTCTTTATGGAAAGTTGAATGTGAATATCTGAAATCGCTTCAATCACTAGACTGCTACCATGATGGTTAAATGCGTGTGCTGTAAGACGTTCAGCAATTTTTTATCAGATACTTTTATGTTATATTATTCTTTTAAAAAATTCTTCGGGGTGATCTACCACTTCCATTGAATAAGAAGGCGAATAAAATGGAAAGAGCGACTTTCCAACCCGCCTACCTCCTCCTTTCCAAAATGACTAAACTTAATTTTCGCAACTAATCGCGCCATGAAAATGCTATCAGAGAATGTATGGATGTGGGTGATAAGGGGAATAATGTATGGAATGTTGTGGAATGTAGATAGGGTAGGGAGTGGTAACTAGAATAGGGGAAGGGAGGGGAAGATGAAGAAGAGTGGAATGTGGGGGAAGGAAGGGAGGATGTGAAGACGATGAGGAAGGGAGAAGGATAAGTGAAGGTGAGTATATGCGTTGAATGAGATTGGGATGTAAGGAGAAGTGGGGTATAGCTTGTGGGATGGAGAGAGAGGATTTGTGGGGGGGGGGGAAGCGAGGTGTTTTATCGGGATGAGAGTGGGGGGGGGAGGAGATGAAAGTGTGAAGAGATGTAGAGGAATGAGATGAGGGGTGAGGGGAGGGGAAGCGAAGGGGATGGAATGGGAGAAGGTAGGAGGAGGAATGGATAGTATTATGAATGTTTTGGGGGGTGGGGTCTGATTGGGTAGTAGGGGAAATGAATAGCCTGGGGAGAGTTCGAGAGAATTTGTATCATGAAGAGAATAATGAGAGGCATGTAAATTGAGAATTATAGAGGAAGGAGAAGAGGGAAACGTGGGATGAAAAGGGGAATAGGAAATGCCCGGGGAATTGTGAATGAATTCCGAGAAGTTCGGGGGGATATTTTGGACGAGGATTGAATGGGGAATAATGGGAGGGGAATTTGGAAAAATAGGTGTGATAAGAATAGTGGGGAATGGGATATGTTTTGAGAGGAGAAGAAGAGAATTGAATTTGAGAATGAATTGAGGTGGTGGTGGGGATGACCGAATGTTGAAGCTGAGAATGAGGAGATGGTATGGGGTGGAAATGAATTTGGGGGATTGTGTAAGGGTGCGATGAGTTGAAATAGGAGAGAGAGGGGGAGGATCTTGTGAAGAGGTGAAGGGGAGAAGGAATGGAGGAGGGGAAGTGGGTAGATTGGGGATAGGGGGAATGACGAGAGAGGAGGAGATGGAAAATGGGAGATGAAGGGAATTATCGGGAAGAGAGGGGAACGGAAAATGGGAGTGAGGGAGAAGAGAAGATGGAAATGAGAAAGAGAAGGTGAAAGGTGAAGTGAAATAGGGGGGATTTGAGAGGTGAAGAGAGGAGAGGAGAGGAGGAGATGGGAGAATGTTGGAACGGAAGGTATGTAGAAGGGTAGGGGAATGTGAAGGGAGACGTGGAATGAGAGGAAAGGGGGAGGATACGGGGAGAAGAGAAGAACGGAATGGGAAATGTGGAAGGGGAGGGAATATAGGAGCGGGGGGATGAAGTGGAGGAGGAGGGGGTGGAGCGGAAATGGGAGGAATTGGAATTGAAAGAGACTGAGGAGGAGATGTGAATGTGGAGATAAAGAGAAGAGAGAAATGGAAGAGAATTGGGGAATGAGAAGGAGAGAATGTATGAGAAGGGGAGGATATGTAAGGGGAGAAGAAGGATGACGGTGAAGATGATGGGAATGGGAATGTATGAGGGAATTAGTGTGAAAATGGGGGGATGGAGAAGGAGAGGGGAAGGGGGAATATGAAGATTGGAAGAGGAGGAGAAGGGAGGATATGTAGAGAAAAAAAAAAAAAAATTTTGGGGGGGGAGAATGAATAGGAATTAGAAGATTAATATTGTAGGAGGGATGATGAAGAAGAAGGAATGGAGGGAGGGAATTGAGGAGAATGAAGAAGAGCGAGAGGGGTGAATAGGAATGTGATGAAGGGTAAATGAATGGGGAATTGAGGTTGAATTTGAAATGTAGGGGGATTGGAGGAAATGATGAATGATGGATGGAATGTGGGTGGAAATGATGGGAAATGTGAATGTCGGAGGACTGATGTTGATGAATGAGTAATGGGTGAATTAGAAGAATTTGGGAGGAGAGAAGTGATGGGGGGAAGAGAATAGTGAGAGAGTAAGATAGAAGGAGAAAATGTTGGAGATAAATGGGAATGTTGGAAAGAATGAGGAGGAGAAAATGGAGAGGGAATGTAGAATGAATGTAGATAGAGAATTGAAGGAGAATGTAGAGATATGGAGTGATTGGAGAGGATTGGAATGTGGGGGGAGGAAATTATGTCGAGAGGAATGTAGGGAGACGGGAATGTAGAAGAAAAGGAAAGATGGGAGATGAGAATTAGAAGAAAAGTGTTGAGGGAATAATGAAGGGGAAAATGAGAGGAGTAGTTTAAAAGAAGAGGTGATGGAAGTGGGGAGGAAGGAGAAGAATGGGAGGGAATGTGGATATGAAGAATGGGAATGTATATGGAATGTAGGGAGGAAGGTAGGGAAGAATGGGAATGAAGAGGGAGAGGAAAATGTAGAAGGAGGAGAAGGGGGAAGAAAGAATGGGGGGAGTTGGGGAAATAATAGGAAGAGAAGAGAAAAGTAGGGAGGTGAGGGGGGAATGTACGAATGTATTGGAAGGAGGAGATTGAATTGGGAGGAAAGAAATGGTGAGAGGTTGACATAGAAGGGAATGGTATTGGATGAATGGAAAGAACGAATGTATGGTGGGGAGGGATTGAGGAGGGGAGTGAGTGAAACGGTGATAACGAGCAATGATATGGATGGAAGGAGATATGTGTAGTTGAATTGATAAAATGGGGGAAAGTGAGAGTGGAATGTATTCATTAACTCTAGAAATAGAGTGCTAGCATCATCGAGCACTGCTTCGATGTCAGTCTCATCTTTATGAAAATTTATCACATAATCTTGAACAGCTCCTTTTAAACTTTGCCTATGAAAACGTAATGTTCCGCAGTCGTTTGAGAAAGACATGATCGCCCTTTATCTAACCCATCCATTGCATGAAAACAACAACTCTTCTCATAGTAACATTTATTGAATAACGGTAACAAGCATGCATTATAAATCAATGGTTTGAAAGAGATAAAATAGATACAGCTGATAACTATCATACAGCGAGCAATGATAACCATACAGGACTTTGGCAGTGTTGAGGTAAGGAGGAAAGAAGCATTGGTTATGAACGTAGCTACTACAACGAACAGACAAAATAGGAACACACAAATCCTTAAAACGTTTCGTGACTTCATGATAATGTTGATTCACTCTACTATCCCAAGGCGGGAGCAAAATATCATCAATGATTAGATTGGGAAATACTTTCCTCTCCTTACCAGGATTATTACAAAAGATGCGTATAACATTGAAAGCAGCTAACCATCGTTTAAAGTCAATAAGAAGAGCACTCTCACAAGAAAAGCCATAGTCTTGCAAATATTTCAGATTAAGTCCATGAATGTGTTTTCTCGCCCATTGATCAACATTGGGATCGCAGTTGGCATGTTGATGATAGACACTAACAATCTGATATGTCCAATTGTTCATAGCAATAGCACTGAGCTCCTGTACAGGTTCACCCTCACAATCCATAAAAATGATGATAGAAGCCTAAAACGGAAATTTACACATCTAAGGAAGCGTTCTATAACATATTACAAAATGAAGAATTACATCGATGCTTTTCACGACAAAATACACAAATGATATGATGGCAACGAAGAAGTAAAATGTATCTAATAAGACCACGTCTATGACACTCAAAGCACATAAGCGAATTGTCATAGGGTAGAGTTAGGAAAGGACTAGTAATTCTCCTTCTTTGATTTGCGTTTTGATGTAGCATTCTTCTCCGACTTGCGCTTCGTACCACTGCTGTTGAGGATTTGATCAATTATGTCATCTACGCTGGCTGGTTTTGGAATATATAGGATGGATTCCATATGCATGGAGAGAGAGGCTATTTTATTATCTTTGTGCTGACCATAATATAGTCCATTCACTTTGAAAAGGATATCCCAAGTACCTTCTCCGAGCTCGTCGCATGTGATGATTGTTGAATGATCTCCCTCCTTCTTATAGTAAGTACACCAATGTGATACCGGTAGGCAAATTTGATTACCATCCCAAATCTTTCTATAGGGAGTATCCTTGTCATCTCTCGCTTTCCACTCTTGAGCAAGAGGAGTAGGAATGTCCATATTTAATGTCACGTACTCCTCAATAATATCGAGTTGGCGGCGAATGTACGTACTCACGGGATCAGTATGTAGTCCCCATACTGATTGCGCATTATCTTGACATCCGTGGAAGGGAGCATTCCCGTTTGGAGTACTACGCTATGATCGTCATAACGCAAGACTTGTTTAAATTTACGCTGTAGCGGTGTAGGATTATGTACCTTGGTTGTTTCTTCCACTGGCCTCAGTTGTAGATGATCTGATCGGAGCGAACCTTGTAACGTTTGACCGTCATTTTGTCCTACTAGTGCAGCAGATGGAGTAGATGCCTGAAAATGAAAAAAGATTGTATTAAGTTTACGTTCAAGGGAGGAGAGGGAGGGAAGTAGCGACTTACCATTTTAGTTGGATAATAGAATAGAGAGAGAAAATGTGCGTCCGTCACTCGTGTGATTCAACGATGGAATGATTCTCACTGTGGAAGGCTCGCTATTTATAAAGAAATGCTTGATTCTCATTGGATGATGATCCTCATTGGACAATAACATCAAGCTGATGAAACAAACTTTGGTAAAGGTCCCAGGTCGAAATTCCACACTTTGGAAAATTTTTAATTTTTCCCATACAAAGTCACTCTGACACTTAGGATTTTTTCAGGTGAGCTCCGACCTAAAATCTTGTAACCGCTCTAACTTTTGAACGGCTGCTCCGATTGACTCGCAACGAAAAATGCGGTCGAGCAGTGTTTCATCCTCTTTCCAATGCAAGTCGAACGAACAAAATCCGTCCACTAGAACCAAAGTTAGAACAAAGGGGGGGGTCAGCGAAATTTGATGAAACAAACTTTGGTAAAGGTCCCAGGTCGAAATTCCACACTTTGGAAAATTTTTAATTTTTCCCATACAAAGTCACTCTGACACTTAGGATTTTTTCAGGTGAGCTCCGACCTAAAATCTTAAATGGCGTCTCACATGTAAACGAAGACAGATAGGAACAAGCCGTTTGTTTCAGTGAATTTGTCTCACTCTTAGCTTTCAAATGACACCTCACTCGACAAAATCCGTCCACTAGAAGCCAAGATCGAAGCAAGCTGTCCAGAGGGGGGGGGACGTCTGCGAAAAATTTTTATCTCCGATTGCTTTCAAATTCACCATACAGATGCAGAATTTCACGCTGAATCCGAATCTGGCCTCCGTTTTCACATCCGAGGCCGCGTTTGGACACTACACACCAAAACATACCACAGTTTAACCAAGACAACCTAGACGGTCGCCCACGTCAACCTAGACGGTCGCCCAAGTCCACCAGGCGGTCGGACACAGACACCCAAGACTCACACACTGACGGTCCAGAGGGGGGGGGGGACGGCAGCGGAACCTCGCCGGCACATCACGACACTGGCGGACCAGAGGGGGGGGGACTCAGCGATGGCGGCCATCTTGCGCTATCTGGTGTTCGCCGTTTTCTTACTACTAATAGTATTTGTTAGTAGCCTAGATTGCACATCTAATTTCACTTCTGTAGTCTTTTACTTTTCATAATTCACAATTACAGTAAGCATTTCAGGTTGGCAAGCATCAGCAGCGTTTAGATTCATGAGTAGTCACAATTAAATTCATATTTGTTTCAACCAGAGTAGACCACACAGCTCCAAAATACAGGCGAAATTTCTCTACTCAATCATCACTGACATTGGAGAGCAAACGCTTGCATAAACTACTGCATATGCCAAAGGCATCTCATGCAGGTGTCTGTGAAAGAGAATCTAAGGAAATTATCCGCTTGTCTGATTGGTCTGACTAATCGCAGTATTAAAACATAAAAAATGGTATGCCTAGTTGCTACGTATCAATTATTTTATATATATTAGCGATGTAGCCTACTTTCATACCCAGGAAATTTCTAAGACCAGAGATTGCTTATTGCTGTGTAGCGTGTGTAGTTAAACAAATCTTGGATTAAGTAAATCAATAATTAATGCCATCAAGTTACAGAAACTTTTCAAATTATGGATTCCAATTTCAATTAATTGGTTGGTTGACAATTCAAATTCCAATCAATTGATTGATATATTTTCCAATTTCAGTTAATTGATTACTTTGTCCAATAAAATTGCAATCAATTATTGACAATGCCTACTCATCATCGTAAAATAGAATGGATTCCAGACAGTCTGTATTAAACTAGAGCAAGTCAAGGTATCATATCATCTAAAAATAAAAACTTTCAATGAATCATTGTCAACACGAAGATAATGCACGACCGATTTGTAAAATCTAGAACACGATCACGACACGAATGACAAGGCTCAACACGACACGAAAGAATACGGTGTTCATGTCACGAATGCAAACATCTGGTAGGACCTATTTATTGTGTACATCAGCGCCTTAATGTAACTTAAGTGCACTTATTTTCTGCCACCAACAACACGTTGAACTGCAATTGACGTGAGTTTGATTGAGTCTTGGTCTGCTTAGCTGATATGAATAAAGGGCCATTTACCATTTAACGTACATTTTCGGATAAAAAGACATTCCATTCAAGATGATCTACATGTATCTATAGAAGCGAGCTGAAGATGGCCCAATTACTACAGGTAGTACCTGCATTAACATTCATGTGCCGTAATCTAGAACGCGACTTTTGAGCAGACTTGCGTCAATTTTTCATGAAATGCCATTCATTGACTGCGATTACAAATTACTTACTTAAAAAGGCAATTATTACAATTATCAATTACATTTACATCAATGCAGTTGATTATAATTACTAATTACTCCGTTTTTCTACAATTACATTTCAATTTCTTTGCAATTATTGCCAGTGTTACACTGCACGCTTTCCCACCAATTTTCCGGACGGAAATTCCAAGGTTGATAACGATTGCTGCTTCGAAAAATAGACCGCGCTTGTAGCGTTCACATCACCGCCTTTTTTTCTTCCCCAAGTGTTTTCGCCCTACATATCTGCAAAAGTTCGAACTGAAAATACTGTACTGAAATATCGAAGTTTGTGGATTCTAGGAGGCTTTGTTAAACTTGCACTTGCACCCTATTCTAAAATTTAAATTGATTCTTAAGATTCAAATCGGGCTTCTAGAATAGTTCATGCGCCTTTCTTTTTCCGAGGGGAAAATTTGCATTTTCGTACAAACAATGAGGATTCGGGGAGAGGAGGAAGAATGTCATTTCATTAACACTTGACTTTGATTTTGAAAATATGTTTCGCCGTCAACTTTTTTTAAAACAAAACAGTGACATTATATACTGACTGACACCAATGGTGAATGATAACTCACTACCGTTCACATTTATGCGGTCATGAAACGAGAAGAAACAATAGTTCAAGATCACATAGAAATCGTTATGTAGCTGATGCACAGAAATAGACAATAGCTGTTGTAGATTGTATTATATAGAAGCATACAGAAGCTGCTGTGGATTGTATCACAGAAATAGGCAATAGCTTTTGCAGATTCCTCCCCGTTCAAGTAACGTACTCCGACCAAAGCCATCTTGGAGCTATTCTGGTTCGACCAATGCGATGCAAGTGCTGCTGTGGCTGCGACTGAGGCTGCTACAGTGTGCGTGAGTTGGTGTTGTGCATTGAAGTGTCTTGTACGGTTCTGATAGTAGGAAAACGAGGAACAGAAACTTTCGTGTGCGAGGAATCAAGCTCGGAGTTCAGTGGTGGCGATCTTTGGACCGCTACAGAACTCTTCTCAGGAGAAACTGATCGTGGAAAGTTCTGTACCTTTGGAACTTCACTGGTGTAGGAATCTATCGGTAAGCAGGTTGAAGGAGTAGAAGCTTGTGTCGTCTGGAGAGTATGGAGAGTACACGTTGAACTGTCGACATGTATTCGATGCAACGAGCCATCTTGTAAATCAACCACGTTGTGCATTCGGCTGTCTATGTTGCCTAAACGTAAACCACGCAAAGGTCGAATGTCATTAGGCCTACCCCTGCAGAAGGTCACGTCAGTGTGTCAAAGCTTGCCGCTGCTCTCTCTGTTATGCCATGTTGCTAAGATGATGGATTTTACCCGTTGATGCGTGAACTGTATTCCTGTATTGCAGTGGTCCTCACACTTTTTGCTTGGCGTGCCACTTTCAAATATAAGCATCCGCAAGCGTACCAGCAGTTTTATTCGGAAGAATGATAAATGGGTATAGACAACTAATAACCGCGGCTCAACAAACTCTGTGCTTCTAAGCAGAGTGGTCACTGACTATTCACCTGGATGTACCGTTGTTAGAATTTGTTTAAATGTTGTTTAAATGTACCGCGTTAGAAATCATGTAATTGGCAATCTTATGTGACATGTGAGAAAATAATAAATTATCTGTCTTGTTTAAATATAGCATTTAGTATGTGCATATAAACTTTATGTAATATTTATTATCTTTTTCTCGCGTTTCTTGTACAATATATTGTAGCTGACACAGTTTGCCGAATGTTGTGTTGATTCCTTAGGTGCCTCGTTTTTTTTAAATGGTACGAGTCCCATCTGGAAATGCTCGGCGTACCACCAAATGGTACGCGTACCACACTTTGAAGACCACTGGTCTGCATGCACCCTTCGCATAGGTTGAAACGTGACCGACCATGTGTGCTAGTTCGGATGAGTTCTTGGCTTTCTTCAGCGAGCCTCATATATTGCATGAAATATGCGGTACGATGTCATTATTGATGGAGGGCCACCAACACAGCATTCTAGCACATTACTTCATCTTATCTGTACCAAGATGACTGATATGCCAGTGTTGACGGATGGCCTCACGGCATGTTGGAGGTATGACGATGCGATCGGTGTGCAGAGTAACTCCATGCGGTTGATATGATAGCTCGTTTTACTTAGTGCACAGTTCAGAGAATCTCCTGCGACCAGAGATCGATCAACCATTCCAGATGCCCGAAACATCGGAGCCGTAGTATGATCTTGTCTCCTGAATCAAGAGATTCCGACAAATGGGTAAAGGATTCACCATGTAGGAGCAGGAGTCCATGGAAACTGCAAAGCACTTCACTTCGATTGCACTTCAGTATGATTGCTTCAAGAAAATGATCACACGTCTCGGTAGTTGCATCAGTCCATTCAAAAGTCGATGAGGATGCGAAGTAACAAACGGTCTAGCCCAGGACTCGAAGTTCATGACGAATTGAGAATAGAACTGAACGAATCTCAAAAAAGATTGAAGCTGCTTTCGAGTCGCAAACTTGGGTACTTTCTGAGCATAGTATTTATCCTATCCAGGTTAAGGTGGAACAGCGCCGTCAGTACTGCAACCCAGTTAGTGTATAAAGTATGGAAAACGCTGACTTGTCGTTGATCTGGATATTGACGTTGTGGAAGACTTGCAATAGTGAAGTCAAGCGTCGATCATGCTTGTCGTGATGTAGTTTGCATACTGAGTTATCATAATGGACATAAGCGTATGTTGGCTCTAATAATAAGACAATGGCAGTAACACAAATACTTCCTATTCCATGCTATAGTGAGTTGTTATTCGCTAGTCATCCAATAGTTTTATTATGTCTAGTCATCAATCAGACAGACAACATCACGTGCTTTTAAGTATTTGAATTTACGCCATATTGAAAGATGACCTCCTGAAGTAAACCTCCTCCGAGCAAGACGCGCTCTTGCATATTTAAAGGCTTATCAGAGAAGTCAAACCTCTAGGTACAACCCACGACAATGCTCAGCTGTCGTTGAAACGTAGACAATAATGTACGTCGTCCTGCTCCGGACAGGAACTGGTTGCAAAATATTTTTTAGCAGCTATTTACCTAAACTTATTGCAAACATTAGTCAGATAGGGAGTGAATTTCAATCACATGATGGATCTGTGTTATTATCATGATCAATGTGTGGAGTATTTAGGACATCCGAGTAGAAAATCAATAGGCCTACTAGTTTAATTGTTTAAAAAGGGCTAGATGAGAAATAGAGGTGCCAGATGTGTGTTCAAATTAGGTCCTTTGTTATCGTGGCAAAAAATGCATTACGGCAATGGGACGATATTGTTATTTTGTTGGCTGTGGGATGTGCGATGTGACAAAAAGCCTTAGAAATGGCATATTATATAAAGCATCAGTCACTGATATTATATGTTAAGCTTCAAGAATTGTCATTCCGTAGTTTCTCTGAAAAAATTTTAAAGATTATCTGTATGGCTGTCTCACTCTCTTGGTCGCCGCGTGCTTTCTATCCGTGCTGCCATCTCCCTATCTGTTACGTCACCTGAGCGCCATCAGTATTCCAGATCGGATCTTCTTGGTCTGAAACGCGTTTTCCCCATCACCCGGCGTGTCCGTCGCTGCCTGTGGTTTCACAAAATCCTACGCAAGCCTCCCGTTGCTGATTGTGATTCATCACAAGCTCCATCGCTGCCCGCTGCCCTCTCTTCCTCCGACAACCGCGTGCGCTCACCTGTCCATGCGACTGCCTCGACCAATCACCGTTTCCCTAAACACCCTCCAACTCCCGTCCCTTCTCTCATGGTCTTCAACGCCAGGTCAATTTTTAACAAGATCGATGACCTTCGCCTTCGTGTTCTGAAATTTGCTGTTGATCTGATCTGCATATCAGAGACCTGGCTAGATCATCACGTTGATGACAGCTCAATCTCCATACCAGGATACCGGGTTCTCAGGCTTGACCGTGACAACAATGGAGGTGGAGTTGCTATCTTCTATCGATCTGATTTAAATGTTTCTATTGTCTCAAACACCAACGCGCCGAACATCAAATCTCATTTTCTCTGTTGCTATGTTGAAAACTTTCGAGCTTATGTCAGCGTCGTTTATCATCCATACTGGGGTTCCTGTACCGCCCATGATGTGTTTTTAAGTTTCCTACAAAAGTTTATCGATACACTGTCCTTTGACCACTTTATTGTGACGGGTGACATCAATGACATGCGTCATTCCTTTTCTGATTTTTGCAGTATTAACAACTTGAAGCAAATTGTACAAACTCCTACTAGAGGAAAGAATATTTTAGATGTTTTTGCAACTAACCAGCCTGATAAGTTTGAAGTTCCGTCTCTTTTGTCTCCGTTAGGCCGTTCTGACCACAAAGGTATTCTGATAAAATCAACTGTTTGTATTCCGCCTACCGCTACAAAAGTTAAGGTTCGTTCTTTTTCTCCTTCCGCGTTTGCTAGTTGTCATCAATTTCTCTCTTCCGTTGATTGGGACGATTTGCTGTGTTGTGAAAACATTAATTTTGTTGCTCTTACGTTTCAACACCTGATACAATATACTTACGAAACCTTCTTTCCTGAAAAAACTGTACGTATGAGATCTAATGATCCTATTTGGTTAACCCCTTCGTTGAAAGTGCTTTCAGACGCTCGTGACAGAGCCCTTTCTCGTGGTCATTTTTCGAAATATCTCCGCCTTAGAGAGAAATTTAATCAAGCGGTCCTTAAGTCCAAGGGTTGCTGCTATTCCAAAATGCAGTCTCTTTCTCCGACCCAGACTTGGAAAATCATAAACTCGCAAAGGCTTGTATCCCAGAATGTCAACGTTGACTTGCAACAAGCCAATGACATCAACGACAAATTTCATTCCCTCTTCACCGATTCTGACATTCAACGCTTCATTGTTCCCTCATCTCCGATTCCTTCACATTTTCAAGTTGACGAAACTCAAGTAGCAAATCTGATTAAAAGCTGCAAATCCAATTCAGTTGGTCCTGATGGAGTGCCGGGACGTTTTTATAGACGTTTCATAGACATTCTTTCGTATCCCCTAACGATTATCTACAATCTTTGTCTGAATTCATCTACTTTCCCTGATCCTTGGAAATTAGCTAATGTGCTCCCCCTTCCTAAAAAGAACTCAAACTCAGAATTTCGTCCAATATCCATTCTCCCTTTCCCCAGTAAGATTCTGGAAAAGCTGATAAAAGATTTTGTCCTCTTGCCTCATCTCCGCAACTTTTTTGATTCTAGGCAATATGGCTTTGTCCCCACAGATCACCGCGGTTGCACCAACGCTTTGCTAGCAATTCGACTGAGTACCCTACAACATATTAGTCTGGCCACCTCTAACTCGTGCCGTATCTTAGCTGTAGATTTCCAAAAGGCATTCGACTCCATCAGCCATCTGTCCCTTTTGAAGACCTTATCTGAAGACCTCAAACTGGGCCCTGACATTGTCAGGTTTATCTACAGCTTCCTCGAAAATCGCTATCAACGGGTCACTATCAACGGCTACCAGACCAGTTGGAAAGAAGTTCACAGTGGGGTTCCACAGGGCTCAATTTTGGGTCCCCTTCTTTTCGCTGTCTTTGTCAATGACATGCCATCCTTTATTTGCACCAAGCTGATAGCTTACGCTGACGACATCACATTGATTCACATGACTGATGATGGCGTTGACTGTTCCTTTCAGAGTGATGTTGATCTTTTTGTTGCTTGGGCTGACAGAAAAAAACTCAAGATAAATGTTGACAAGACTAAAAGCCTTGACGTCAGTCGTTTGCCTGTTCCGTTTAACAATAAACCGATTTTTATAAATGGAACTGTAATTGAACAAGTCAATGATCTCAAAATCCTTGGTGTCATTTTTAGCCATGATCTGTCCTGGAACTCTCAGTGCAAATATTTGTTAGGTAAATGTTGTCGGTCGTTATCTTTTGTTAAACGTTTAAAGTACAATGGAAATGCTTCTTCGGTACTATGGCGTGCATACACTGGCCTGGTTCTTTCCCAATTGTGCTATTGGTGGCCTGTTATTTGTGACTTAAAAGTGTGTCAACTGAAAAAGTTCGAGCACCTACATAAAGTGGCTAAACGTTGGTGCAATACTCCCTCGAAACCGTCCCTCCATCATTCGCTGCAAAAGACTTGTACACGTCTAATAACAAAAATTGCTGACAATCCTGAAACGCATCCTATTGCCGAATATTTCGTCGTGAGGGATTCGAACTGCGGTCGAGTACGACACAAACGCAGACTATTCCCATTGAAGCGCAAGCAAGCGTACTATAACAAATCATTTGTAAAATTTTCTACACTGTCATAATTTTCTTTTTCTTGTCAAGCACGGTGTATTCATGAAATCATGTACCGCTCGTTGTACTGAAATAAAGTGATATTATTATTATTATTATTAGATGACAGCGGTAATATACAGCAATTTAACGCAGTAGCATCAATCCAAGTGGAAGGGAAAATATTCACATGACGCCTGATGGGGGTTTGATTGATAAACACCCAATTCCCTCCGTAGAACTCATGACCATTAACAATCTCACAGAGTATGCGAATATTACACTAAGGAAATGGCTTAAGGCTCACCCATGTCAAAAATGCTCTTCGAACTATTCATCAGGCTGAAGCTACAATGTTGATCTATGCATATGCAAATAATTAAGAGTGCACTTAGGGCCAACCTTCAGGTGGAATCGATGAACGCAATAGGTCTATGATGTTGTATAACATGTTGATTGTTTTTTTTATTTGCTTGAGCCAATTTCATACCAAATTTTCTGATAGTTCATTTCCATTTTTTCTGCTTTATCATGTAATTTCTTACCCATACAGTAAGCATACATCAGGTACAGTATCGACTCAAAAAGTATCTGCATCAGTGAAAATTTTTGTATGAAAAGATTCAGTTTTTGCGCAGATCACGTTCCTGTGGTCGAAAAAAGTATTTCAAAAGTTTTAAAAAAAGTTAAATTTTTGCGAATAATATACTATTGACATGAACATGATATATAAGTAGCATGAAACATGTATATCAAAAGGAATGAATATCTGCGAACAAGCATCTTAATTAAGCGGAAATTAAGCTGATTATCAAGGGAATTCCATGAATCGCATAATAATGCAAGTCATAATGAAAAAGTCGAGATCTTATTGCGCTTATTTGGCTTAGATGTCAAGTTTTTAATTCAATTTTCATCGGCATGATTCTGTGATTCATTAAATTTATGTCTCATTTCTTGAGTCTGAATAATGATGTGGACCCATTTACATCTTTTATTATTTTTTTTCAAGTCAATTGAAATTATTGTCTTTGATTATGTTCTTTTGCTCTACCAGTAGTGGAAGGATAGCTTGTGATATGATCACGTTTAAGAAAATACTCTTGTGGCTAAACACGAAAGGAATAGCAACCTATCGAATTGCTAAATTAGCAACACTGCCTCTTCAAGGTTGCATGACACGGAGGATTTGTAAAATACTATTTTTCCTTCTGCATTAACATCATGACATAGAGTCAATTCCGTGGTAAATTCTTCAAAGCTGCAAAAAAAATTTGCATATCCCACATTTGGCAACAATACCCAACTTTGTTCACCTCGAGTTCATTTGATAAAATCGAAATTGTACACATATTGGGGATTTGATTAATACTGAGTTGCTACTCTGCCCATACAGCAGGTATATTAGGTAGAGTAGTAACTCAGCATTCATGAAATCCCCAATGTGTATACAGTTTCGATTTCATTAAATGAACATGAGTCGAGACCCAGCACCACCTGTGAGATATGCAAATATCTACACCTTTTGAGAAATGTACACGAATCTGACTACTCATGATAGGAATACAGAATGAGGAATTGTATTCCACAAATCCTCCATGTCATGTCAATTTGGAGATGCAGTATAGGTTGTTAAATTAGCAATTCGATGGGTTACCATTACTAAAAGATCAGTTATATTATAATACGATTATTTTCTTAAGCGTGATCATATCACAAACTGCCACTGAATGAGAAAAACATCAAGGAAGCTGATCATAATTAACTTTAAAAGATGTAAATAGGTCCACATCATAAATTAAGTACATGCAGGTCGAGTGTCGACTCAAAAAAGTATCTGTATACAGTGAAAATGTCTATATATATATATATCAAAAAATTCAGTTTTTGCGGAGATTACAATCCTACTGTCCAAAAAAAAATAATTCAGCAGCTTTTGAAAATCTTAATTTCTGCAAATATATACACTATCGACAATAAAACACCTTTATAAGTAGTATGAAACAGTTTGGATATCAAAGGGAATGAAAGTAGTAAGTAAAACTCCACTTCTGGATAGCGCAAGATGGCCGCCATCGCTGACGTCCCCCCCCCTCTGGAACGGCAGAGTGTCGTGGTCGGCCGCCGTGGTGCTTTGAGTCTAACGTCCCCCCCTCTGGCCGACCGTCGTATAGCGCGCGGTGATGTGGTGTCTAGGTTGGCGTGGTGTGCCGGCCAGGTTGGCGTGGTGTGCCGGCCAGGTTGGGAGGGTGGTCTGTCGTAGCTCACCTGAAAAAATCCTAAGTGTCAGAGTGGCTTTGTATGGGTAAAATTTTGAAAATTTTCCAAAGTGTGGAATTTCGACCTGGGACCGTCACCAAAACATTTTTCATCAAATTTCACTGACCCCCCCCGACAGCAATCTTCTAACTTTGGTTCTAGTGAACGGATTTTGTCTTACATCTACTCGTTTGAAAGAGGAGAAAAAACTGCTCGACGCCATTTTTTGCCGCGAGTCAATCGGACCAGCCGTTCAAAAGTTAGAGCTGTTACAAGATTTTAGGTCGGAGCTCACCTGAAAAAATCCTAAGTGTCAGAGTGGCTTTGTATGGGTAAAATTTTGAAAATTTTCCAGAGTGTGGAATTTCGACCTGGGACCGTCACCAAAACATTTTTCATCAAATTTCACTGACCTCCCCCCCTGGACAGCTAGCTTCGATCTTGGCTTCTAGTGAACGGATTTTGTCATGCAATAGCTCGTTTGAAAGCTAAGAGTGAGACAAATTCAGTGAAAGAAACGGCTTGTTCATATCTGTCTTCGTTTAGATGTGAGACGCCATTTAAGATTTTGGGAGATTGACGAAAAACGACAGAGTTAGAATTTCCCAAGAAACAGCTCCAGCGGGCGAATGAAGGCTCGGATTGGTAAACGGAGGCCAGATTTGGAATCAGCTTGATGTTATTGTCCAATGAGGATCATCATCCAATGAGAATCAAGCATTTCTATATAAATAGCGAGCCTTCCACAGTGAGAATCATTCCATCGTTGAATTGCACGAGTGACGGACGCACATTTTCTCTCTCTCTCTCTCTAGTTCCCTATTCTATTATCCAACTAAAATGGTAAGTCGCTACTTTCCTCCCTCCCTTGAACGTAAACTTAATACAATCTTTTCCATTTTCAGGCATCTACTCCATCTGCTGCACTAGTAGGACAAAATGGCGGTCAAACGTTACAAGGTTCGCTACGATCAGATCATCTACAACTGAGGCCAGTGGAAGAAACAACCAAGGTACATAATCCTACACCGCTACAGCGTAAATTTAAACAAGTCTTGCGTTATGACGATCATGGTGTAGTACTCCAAACGGGAATGCTCCCTTCCACGGATGTCAAGATAATGCACAATCAGTATGGGGACTACATACTGATCCCCGTGAGTCCGTACATTCGCCACCAACTTGATATTATTGAGGAGTACGTGACATTAAATATGGACATTCCTACTCCTCTTGCTCAAGAGTGGAAGGCGAGAGATGTCAAGGATACTCCCTATAGAAAGATTTGGGATGGTAATCAAATTTGCCTACCGGTATCACATTGGTGCACTTACTATAAGAAGGAGAGAGATCATTCAACACCCATCACATGCGACGAGCTCGGAGAAGGTACTTGGGATATCCTTTTCAAAGTGAATGGGCTATATTATGGTCGGCATAAGGATAATAAAATAGCCTCTCTCTCCATGCATATGGAATCCATCCTATATATTCCAAAACCACCCAACGTGGACGACATAATTGATCAAATCCTTAACAGCAGTGGTACGAAGCGCAAGTCGGAGAAGAATGCTGCATCAAAACGAACGCAAATCAAAGAAGGAGAATTACTAGTCCTTTCCTAACTCTACCCTATGACAATTCGCTTATGTGCTTTGAGTGTCGTAGACGTGGTCTTATTAGATACATTTTACTTCTTCGTTGCCATCATATCATTTGTGTATTTTTTCGTGAAAAGCATCGATGTAATTCTTCATTTTGTGATATGTTATAGAACGTTTCCTTAGATGTGTAAATTTCCGTTTTAGGCTTCTATCATCATTTTTATGGATTGTGAGGGTGAACCTGTACAGGAGCTCAGTGCTATTGCTATGAACAATTGGACATATCAGATTGTCAGTGTCTATCATCAACATGCCAACTGCAATCCCAATGTTGATCAATGGGCGAGAAAACACATTCATGGACTTAATCTGAAATATTTGCAAGACTATGGCTTTTCTTGTGAGAGTGCTCTTCTTATTGACTTTAAACGATGGTTAGCTGCTTTCAATGTTATACGCATCTTTTGTAATAATCCTGGTAAGGAGAGGAAAGTATTTCCCAATCTAATCATTGATGATATTTTGCTCCCACCTTGGGATAGTAGAGTGAATCAACACTACCATGAAGTCACGAAACGTTTTAAGGATTTGTCTGTTCCTATTTTGTCTGTTCGTTGTAGTAGCTACGTTCATAACCAATGCTTCTTTCCTCCTTACCTCAGCACTGCCAAAGTCCTGTATGGTTATCATTGCTCGCTGTATGATAGTTACCAGCTGTATCTATTTTATCTCTTTCAAACCATTGATTTATAATGCATGCTTGTTACTATTATTCAATAAATGTTACTATGAGAAGAGTTGTTGTTTTCATGCAATGGATGGGTAAGATAAAGGGCAATCATGTCTTTCTCAAACGACTGCGGAACATTACATTTTCATAGGCAAAGTTTAAAAGGAGCTGTTCAAGATTATGTGATAAATTTTCATAAAGATGAGACCGACATCGAAGCAGTGGTCGATGATGCTAGCACTCTATTTCTAGAGTTAATGAATACATTCTCTGATAGCATTGTCATGGCGCGATTAGTTGCGAAAATTAAGTTTAGTCATTTTGGAAAGGAAGAGGTGGAAAGTCGCTCTTTCCATTTTGCTTCTTATTCAATGGAAGTGGTATATCACCCCGAAGAATTTTTTAAAAGACATATGATAAAAATTGCTGAACGTCTTAATGCATTTAACCATCATGGTAGCAGTCAAGTGATTGAAGCGATTTCAGATATTCACATTCAACTTTCCATAAAGAAAAATTGAAAATGCAGTGGTACTTGATTGTAGCACAACTGGTTTTCGAGCTATGTCTGCTCACTCTCGAAGTATATTCCTTCTGTACATGCGTCTATTATTTAGAAAAGGCTAGCAAATTCATATCTTCAAAAAGACTTGCTATAGACATCAGTAACGGTGAAACTATGTGTTGTGATGTATGTAAGCGAAAGGATGGAAATGAAAAGCGCATCTTCAAGAGATGTAAGCACGCTTTTTGTCAACGCTGTTTCATACGTAATTGCATTCAACTTTGCAAATGTAACCACTGTGACATTGCTCATTTCGAGTGTCACTTATGTCGCAATAGTTAGTACCTATGCAAATGTGGTAAAGATAGGTTTTAGCAAAGACTAACACGGAAAATGGCGAAACGTAAAAAGTCTTCAAAGTTTTCTTCAGCCATTCAAGCTCTCCGACGAATGAAAGCAAATCAGCGATACAATGCTATACGACATGCCAACGATAAATTCATTCGTGAAATTATTTCTCATGTCAGAAAGTTGAGGACGAAGACATTAGCGCCAAAACAACGAAAGTTACTTAAGCGATATGCCACAAAATTGCGTTTCATCTCCAATCCTAAAGTCACCCTTCAAAGAAAGAGGAAAACTCTAACACAAAAGGGCGGTTTCCTTTCAGAAATACTTCCAATGATAGCTCCTGCCGTGGGCAACCTATTGGGAAATATCTTTGGCTCTAAGCGTTAATTATGCAAATGTTGAGTCTCAAAGTAATAAAATGGATTTCAGACTTCAATGTGATAAAGTTCTGACTGTATCAGGTCCATCTCATGCAGGTAAAACGGTTTACACGCTGAATTTATTGGATAAAAGAAGGAAGTTGTTTGAGGAACCTATCAATCGAGTGATTTGGTGTTATGGTATTTATCAACCGTCGTTGTTTTAGGAATTGCAAAGTCGCAACTTTATTCGACATGAAGGAATTATTGCAGTGGATAAACTTCAGTCTAATGATGTTGTTGTATTGGATGATTTATTAAAAGAAAGTAAGAATTCAAAAGATGTTACAGATATGTTCACTCGCGCAGCACATCATAAAAGGTGCTTTATCATCTATATCACACAAAATTTGTTTCCTGATGGAAAAAAAGCTCGTACACGAAACCTGAATACACACTATTATGCTATTTTCAAGAATCCGCGAGATAAAAGTCAATTTGAAATTTTAGCGCGACAAGTTGCACCCAGAGGATCAAAAGCCTTAATTGAAATTTTTCAAGCAGCTACTGAAAAACCATACGGTTACTTATTCATTGACTTTACGCAAGAGTGTCCGGAAGAATTTAGATTTCGAAGTGATATTTTGAAAACTCCCATGATTATCTACAAACTATGAGTTCTTATTCTCGCATGATTGTTATTCCTCAGGATGAATATGTACAATTGACTGCCATGCAGCAAGTAAAGCAACCTCTTGCAAATCAAATGTATAGGAAAGAAATAGATTATCAGCAAAATGTTCACATCAAAGATCCACATCGTGCTGTATTATTACAATCGGAAACTGTTGAGCAATTAAAAAACTTGAAGGATAAGATGCGTGACTCTGTATCGACTGCAACACCTTTAGCATCTCGCGCACATGCCATATCTCTTTTCAATAGTATTGAACCCCATCTCAATGTAAATGATAGAGGAGAAATCATTACAGATGAAAATAAAGTGATTGATGCTTCACGTTATGAAGACTTGATTCAGTATGCGACACGTAGAAAGCGCCGTCAGGGCGATGTTCCACCTGGTTGGTCATACTTTCTTAAACTATTGAAAAAGCATAATGTACCAAAATTTGCTTTGAATAATGAGACATTGAAAGAACTTGATTCAACAGTGGCTACTGCTCCAATGCTTCAGACGATGAAAATGCCAACAAATTGGTTTAAGGCGTCACCTGCTACATCCCCTCCCACACTCACTAAGCAAACAAGAGGAAGAACTCGACGTAGATCTACATCGCCACTAAAACTAGTAAAAGGAAAACGTAAAACAGCTCCTCCCAGGAAATACATGTTCTCAGACTATTAATATGAAGCAGATGTGTTGCTTGCCATGTAATGAGCCGCCAGAGGTGAATGTCGTTGTCACTTGCACTTGCTGCGCCAGCTCTCACAATGAAACTCCTAAGCAATGTGAACACGATCGCAAAACCGCTAAAGCTAAATGCTGCAGTTGTTGTAAATGTAGAAAAGCAAGAAAACAAAAAGATGAGAAGGAGGAAAAAGAGTCAGTCGTCATCGACTGAACGTTTGAAGTCAATCTATTATGATGTAAAACATCCGGCAGGATTTGCATCTATCAAGAAATTATCAAAAGCGAGTAGTCTTCCACAATCACAAGTGAAACGATGGTTAAAGGGTCAGGCTACCTATACACTCCACAAACAAGCGAAAAAGAAGTACCGCACCCGCCATTATATTGTTCATGACATCGATGAACAGTGGCAAGCAGATTTGTGCGATGTTGCCTCCATTTCAAAACATAACTCGGGTAATAATTTTATTTTAACCGTCATTGATATTTTCTCGCGTTATGCGTGGGCTCAACCTTTAAAAACTAAAGAAGGGAAAGGAGTAGCAAAAGCATTCCAAACAATTTTTCCAGAAGGTCGGAGTCCAAAAAGAATTCTGAGTGATCAAGGAAAAGAGTTTGAAAATCAGCATGTGAGAAGATTATTTGAGAGGCATGACATTGAGTTGTTTAGTGTAAAGAGTGCTTATAAAGCTGCACTCGTTGAACGTTTTAATCGCACATTAAAAAATCGCTTGTGGCGACATTTTACTGCCAACTTGACACAAAATTGGACAAAGGTTCTACAAGATACACTCCATGCCTACAATCACTCTATCCATCGTTCTATTGGACTCAGACCAGTAGATGTAAATGCTGACAATGTAGATAAAGTGCGCGAATCATTCCAACGTAAACGCACTCATGTGAAAAGTGATGTGAAAATTGGTGATAAAGTTCGTATCTCAAAAGTGAAAAGTGTTTTTGCTAAAGGGTACCTTCCGAATTGGACAGAGGAGGTATTTACAGTATCAAGGATTAATCAAAAAGACTCTCCAACCACCTACAAGTTGAAAGATTACGATAATGAAGAAATTGAGGGTAGCTTTTACCGCGATGAGATTGAGGTAGTCACTGAAAGTGAAACATATTTGGTAGAGAAAATCATTCGATGTAAAAAACGTCAAGGTAAAGAATGGTGTCTTGTTAAATGGACTGGTTATCCTTCAAGTATGAACTCTTGGATGCGTCGTGCCGACATCTTTCATCTAAGTGATCGACAGTGATTCATGCAAAGTTGTAACTAACAATGTTTAGGGTTTGAGCTATGAATCCAACTGCCTCATTTTATTCACGACCCTCCTATGTAAGTGGTGGAGGACAAATTTACATCGGCGCTCGCAACCAACGTGGAGGTAGCATACTTGGTGCACTGAAATCTGTTGTAGCACCTCTCATATCCAATGTCGGTAGATCTTTAAAACGAAATGTTTTAAGTAATGCCGTTGGCTTTGCTGGTGATGTTGCTAGTGATCTTTCCAGAGGTAGAAGTTTTAAGAGCAGTTTGTTGAATCGTGGGAAGGAACGCGGTTTAAAAACATTGAAGCAGACTTTTTCTGGTGTTACTCAAGGAAAGAAATCACCTAAACGAATGAATAAAGGAAGGAGGAAACATCGCGGAGCTGGTAAGGTGCGATCTTCAGTCAAAAGGCATTCACGCTAACGTCGCAGAGGCTCTAATCATTCATCAGGCGCTAAACGACGACGCTGCTATAACTTCTAATCATGGAGTGTAAAACTTCCGGGTTTTGTTTGTTTGATCAACAAGCCATACAGACAGATATTCTTAGTTCAAGTATTGTAGATTATCATCCTCGAACAGCTGAGAATGCTGGCCCCATTGAATTTGTTATTCCTGGTGGTAGTAATGACTACATAGATTTGAGTTATGCGATGCTTGATTTGAGGTTTAGAATTCAGCAAGCAGATGGAACTGCTATTGACGATACACATAAAGTTGGGCTGAACAATTTACCATTGACTACATTACTTCGCGATGTTTCTCTAACGATTGGAGAGCAGCAGGTGGAAGGTGGTCAAAGCGATTATCCCTATAAATCATATTTCAATCATGTATCACAGTTTCATCCAGCAGCACAAAAAAGTCATATGGAAGCCATGGGATGGTACAGAGATGAAGCAGGAAAATTTGATGTTGAAACAAACAGTGGCTTTGTAAAGCGATCTGCTATGATTAGAGATAGTAAAGTATGTCAGCTATATGGTCCGCTGAATTTAGACTTCTTTAGACAGTCAAAGTTTTTACTGTGTAATACCAGCATGCGACTCAAGCTGACATTGAATAAGCCTGAATTTGCGCTGAATGCATTTGCTAAAGTTGACAATTTTAGAATTCATGTGGAAGATATTGCACTTTACATTCGTCGAGTAGTACCGAATCCAAGTGTCATTAGAGGGCATGCTGAAGGCCTTAACCGCCAAAATGCCATTTACCCCATTCAGCATACAAAGCTTCTCACCTTTACAATTCCGAAAGATCAAAAGAGTTTCATGAAAGATGGCCTCTTTCCATCGGAAGCACCGAAGCTCCTCATGGTGGCAATGGTTGAAAATGATGCATTTAATGGTAATATAAAGAAGAATCCTTTCAATTTTAAACACAATCAGTTAAGTGAAATTGCTTTACGTGTAAATGGTGTGAGTCATCCTGGTCCACCCTACAAACCAGATTTTGCTTCAGATCAATTTATGCGCAGTTATGTTGATTTTATGGATGTTTTTGGCTTTTACAATACGGATGACACCAACGGACTGACTATGAAAGAGTTTAAGAGTGGATATACTATTTATGCATTTGATTTGACTGCTGACAGCGATATTAGTGCACCCTATCGTCAAGCGAACGTGCCTCATAATATTCGTTTGGATTTGACGTTCAAAAGAACACTACCTGAGACGATCAATGTATTAATTTATGCAGTCTTCGATTCAAATATTGAAATTACAAAGTATCGTGACGTGATTCTTCAGTATAATCGTTAATGAGTTGGTTGACTGCTGACGATATTAAGACTAAAGTGCAGCGTAATGCAGACGAAGCGACGTTGAAAGCTTTCGATAATGTCTATTCACTCGATACCTTACCACCTGCAGTAAATCACTATCCCATCTTTATTGTGCTAAACACTCATTCGCAGAATTTAGGCGGTGAGCATTGGAAAGCGATCTTTATTGGAGAAGACCGACGTGGTGAACTATTTGACTCTCTTGCTCAACCTCCAAATATACCAACACAGCAGTGGTTGAGAAAACATACGCGTCAATATCAGCGAAATGAACGCATACTACAACATCCACTTTCATCAACGTGTGATGCTTTTGTACTGTACTTCATCTTAAAACGTTTACATGTATCTCGATTTGTATCTATTATTCAAAACTTTTCATGTAATCCATCCTCTAATGAAAAAATGATTTGTAAGTTCTATCATGATTTGAAATAAAAACATCATGTTGGAAAAATTGTTTTTTATTTTACAATCCGCTGGGTACGTACATACTCAATGAGATAGTCTAGGATCACATTTGCTTGTGCATGAGATTTTAGTCCAGTAATGATCACTTTACTATTATGAAAGATTGCCACATGCACAGGTAACCAACAACTAATGAGAGCTGCAGGAAAAAGTTCGGGTTCATAACACAAATTGTAACTGCTGGTACGAATCTTCAAAAATGATACACTTTCACTCAATTGAGTAGAGATCACCATATTGTCCATAGTCAGATTCGACATCACACACCTCTCCCTCTTCCATATCCGACGTAGTAGTCTCTGTAGCTCTAAGCGCATTGACTGCGCCGATGAATGAGAAAGGGCGCCGAGAATCTGTACAGTCCCATTTGGGAAGAGTTGAAGATTCCGTGAATTGTTCATCTTCACCACTAACATTTGAGGACGGCCCGGGTAATACTTGCTGTTTGGAAGGTATTGGTGTAATGTTGTGAGATCGATTTTGGTGTAGAGTCTGAAGCGACGGAGAATGTTGACGATGGTGTAGCGATGGCGCTTCATGATGAAAGATTGAGTAAATTGAGCGATGCACCTTCCTTTTATACTTTTCCCAACTACCTTGATGAAATGTGAAGTTAGTATGAAGTTGGGAATGATAGAGTTGAATTCGCCGATTGTTGACGCGCAGCCAGATGCGATTTCCAATACGTGAATGTCTTTTCATATAGAAGTATTTCAAGTTCTTCATGATATGATGTAGAGATTGAAAATGACGATAAGATAAAGCAAACTCTCTTCTCACATTTCCAGTTGAATCTTTGAAATAGACGTTTCGATCATGATCCGTTTCAATACGTTGTAGGGAATCTAATTTCCAACTCATGATGTGTGGTAGTCATGTCTGATTAAGATTTGCATAGTAGGGCGATGAACTCACGACGAATAAATGTCATGATGGACCGATGTATGTATCTTCTATACTTCTCCCAATTGTATTTGCGAAATGAGAAACAGTTTGCGGAATGAGAATGGCAGATTTGAATTTCATTTCTGTAATGTTGAAGCCAAACTTGATCACCCAGGGAGATGAATCTTAATGTTTCAAAATATTCCAAATCCCTCATGATATCATTGAGGTTGACAAATTGTCGCCATGTTAATGTAATACCTCTTGATGTATGACCATGAGAATTTTTGAAATGTACGTTTCCATCACGATCAACTCTGATATATTGTAGAGAGTCCAAAATCCAAGTCTTCATGATGTTATGAAAAGCCGCAGATCAGCAATATAAAAATGTCGTTTTATCATATTTTGCTTAACAATGTGGCTACAAAGAGATTTGCTAGTAATCGAGCCGCACTCTTTTCTACTCCCATTGATCATGCACAACAGCTAAATGGAAATTGGGAAGTGGGTGTCACTCAACTTGTTTATAGCAACTGTGTCTATACTTTTGATCATGAGGTGATGACTATTAATATGAGACGTACAGCTGCTTATCAATGTGAAAAGGGCTGCCGAGTATACATTCCACAGTGGCCAAAGAAAGATCTCTTATCATGTAAAAAGTTTATATATGATTTCTTGAATAAAGCGAGTAAACATATTGTCCAATTTACTCCGCACAATGATGATTATAATTATGTACATCATGTAGTTGAGAAAGATTGGATTGTTGGTTTAAGTCCAAGTTTAAGAAATGATTTAGGTTACCTCGCTAGCGCCTTAACAAGCTATGATAATTTTTTATTACATAATTACCACATAAGTGGTCATAAACAGTTAATATATCGAGAGGAAGCTTATTATGTAGATCTTATTCCAAGAAATGAGAAGACGTTGGTGAAGAAGATTGTGATTAAGCCAAGAAAGACAAACATGACTCCTGAAACATTATTGAAGAAATTTAATTATCTCCTTCGAGTTGATGGTAAACAAGTGGCAACATTGACTTATATCAAATCATCTAATCATATAAAAGTAAATTAAATGATGATGATCTAGTATTAGTTTGTTCAAAAGATTTTCATCAGTTCTTACGACATCGTTCTGCAGCTTTTCATGGAAAATCTGATATGCAACATTTACCATGTGAAAGGTCAAATCAATTTGATACAGAATGGAGCGTATCTTTATACAGAAGTGTAGTAGAGCCCTTTAGGTGGTATCTTACATGAAACAAGAGTGTTGATGCCTCGCATTATTACTTCGGTTAAATTGGTTGTAGATTATTTAAATGAAGTGATTAATGAGCAACATATTTCATTTTCTGAAAAAAAGGTACTGAACTAATTATGGATAAAACTCTAATGGACATTTTGGGTTTTGATCAAAATATCTTTAAAAGTGGTACTGTCACCAAAGCTAGCGCAGACATGTCGCTATCGCGTCGTATTAACTATTTTCAGTTATATTCCAATATTGGTGAAGATGTACGTGTGGGAGATGTTGAAGCTCCATTGCTAGCAATGATACCATACCAGCCAAAAAGCTGCAGTATTTTATCTGAGCATACTTTCAAGAAAGTGCATTATACAAAGCTGAAATCAAACTACATCCCACAAATTGATATTGCCATTTATGACGATGCTGGTGCGTTGATTCCTTTTCATAAAGATGCTGTGACAAGTATCACACTCCATTTCCGAATGAAGAGTTAATGCAAAAGTATGCTAATATATTTTTCCAATGTGAATAATATGGAAAGTGAAAATAAGGACTCGTTTCTAATCTACTTACCCAGTAATGCTTCTATGAATAAATTTCCCAAAAATAAACCATCAGACTATCGAGTAGAATTAAATCGCCCACTGCATTTAGAAGGTGAATGGGAGGTTGGCGTTTCTAGTATTTGCTATGATAGCAATATTCAGAATGTGAATGATTTGGAAGAAATGATATTGACTCCTCGCACCCATGATGGAATAACGATGAATAATGCATTTCAGTTCCCATACAATTTAACATCAGATGGAAAGTGGAACTATGAATGGATTCAGATAAAATCAGAAAATTATTAAGGCATTCAACAGTGGTAATACTTCCATCATGAAGAATAAAAATCAGAAAGCTTATGAGTTTACTATCTATCATTGGAGTGGGAGACAGTTCCTCCGCTTTCATTCTTTTACTAAAGGTCTTACGCTGAGGTTGGATAATGAATTCTATCCACATCTTGGTTTTGGTCATGGACTACATCTAACGTCAATTGCTACTGCAAATGTTAAAAAAGTTTATTCAAATCGAATCAATAAATTTCATTATAGATTTAAAATATTTGATGAAGATGTTGTAGAATGCGAAGAACGCATCATTTTGAAAAAGCGTGGTGTTCAACCTTTATCACTTATTGAGTTAGTAAAACGATGGAATGAGACTGTGGGTAAGAAGTATGGAGAGAAAATTATGGCGGACAAAAATAAGTTGGTCATTCAGAAATATAATGACAAACTTACAGTTTATTTCTCTCCAACCTTGCGTCATTTTATAAGACATTATACACCTATTATTGGAAGCGGTGTGGTGTATGGTTCTCATGAATATCACACTATAGCTGATTCAGTTAATGATGAATGGTGGGTGGACATCTATGGTGATCGCATCAAGAAAATTTACCAGTCTTATGAAGAATCTAAAGTTGCTATCAATATAATGCCGCGTCTATATCATACAGTTGAAAGCTTCATTCATGTAGTAAATCCTTATATACAACAGAAGTTGAAACATGTGATGAAAAGTAAATATGATGTAAAGACACACCACATTTCGTTTTCAATTGAAAATCAACGCGTTGTTCTGAAACTGGGCGATGACATTCAATGTCAATTGAGTAAAAATTTGAAAAAACTCTTCGGTTTTTCAATGCTACAAACTGTGTTTGCTGCTGCGCATACGATTGGTATAGAAACACCAATGACACTTGATAAACATGAACAGCACCTTTACATTCAAAGTGACTTGATTTTACCTATTTCTGTTGGTGAGAAAAAAGAATACATTTTACGTGATTTCATTCATGATAAAGACGCTTCATATGGAGTAGTCGAGAAGATGTTTGAATCTATTTTCTATCATCCCGTCGTCAAACAAACTATACCCTCTATTACTATCAAAATTACCAATGGTTTACAAGAGTGCATCCATGTGAAAGATACTAAATCCCTCGTAACTTAAGTGTTTCGGAAAACAAAGTGAAGTCAGTGTGATATGTTTATTGAAATAAAAATATGTATATGAAAAAGTCTTTTCACAGATATAGGGGGAATGGGCTGACTGTAGGCATATATTCACAAGGAAGAAACGATCTCATGCGATACATAAAACAACCATGTATATCTACAAAAAGCAACATCAAAATACTGAGTTAAAGTTGATTATGTCAATACATCTCCTGAATGTGGTAGCGTGAGTTTTATTCTTTTGGGTGGAGATATGTTTGTGTCAGGATGTCCATGTGGAAGAGATGTGTTTTGTCCTATCCAACACCTCTTATCCTCCCATGCTGAAAGTGCTCGTTTCTTGAACGTGTACGTTTTCACAGTATGAACTTGAGATTTTAAGATTGTCATATTGACAAACGTTATAGTTTTATTTTTATAGGCCTTCTTATAGGACCGATGTTTCATTTTATGAACAATGGATTTTGATATACCTTTAGCACGCTTAATACTATCTGCACATTCTTTTAATTTCATGAAATACATTTTAGGACGGAGGAGAATCATTTCATCTATTTCCTTTCCTGCTGTTTCATCCTTAAAACAACCAAGTTTGGCTTTATTGTGTATGGAATAGAGTAGGTGAGTGGGATTGTAGTTAGATGTGTCGAAATATTTTTCTAATGACTTGCCTACTTCATTAAAATTTAAATCTTTTTAAGTGGTAATTTCTAAAAAGAAACTATCTGTATCACCACCCAGCAAGCGAACCTCTTTTACGAGAGGGCATGGTTTTAATATTTTGTAGAAGAGTTGATACATTTCAAGCTTGGAATAATCTAAAACGGTTTGCCCAATATAGATGGGTTTGCACAACTCAACTTCTGATTTAATCATTTTAACACCTACAAGATCCTCATCGATGATGTCTCTATCAATGAAAAGAGGTGATGAGGTCAATTTGTGATATTTTTGTTCATCAACGACTAGTTTGTAATTCATACGTTTTCTAACATCCTCCATGGTCTTTCCGAATAGACTGTTATTCTTATATTTATAAAAATCCTTTTCAAAATTATTTTGGGCGAGTGCACGTTTTTGACTGTTACTATCTATGTAGGGTTTGTGGAAGGCTTTCTGTCTAGATTTGATGATGCGGTGAACTGACTTTAGAAGCATGCCCATTTCTAAATAGAATTTTAATATGCAGAAGTGTACGAGATAATTTTTCTTATCATATTGGGTGAGTAAAAGTTTCCGGCATGGTTTGTACCTTGGCTGTCCACACTCTATTAAGTTATTATGAAATTGTGACATGAATGGTGAAAACATATCTTCAGTCACTTCACCAGATTCAGGTGCGAGTGGGAAATCAGCAGTTTTATTTTAATGCTATTTGGATAAATCAAATCCACTTCAAAATAATATCCCCAATCACCTTCATCTGGAATCTTCAGTATGTTTGAAGGGTTGGAGTAATACTCAAGCTCATCTTGATTTAACCAACTAAACTCGGAATGAGGTAGTGGTTTAGACAGTGAACTGCCATATAAATTATTTTGGTCATAGTACTTTAGGTGGATATGATCATCACCTACTGTTTCAGATTTTATATGATGTTTATTTACAAATGTGAGACCACCGCGTATTCCGCGCTCAAATATATTATACATCTCCGGGTCTTGTAAGAGATGAATGGTCTCACCAGTCATTTTAAAGGCTGATTTAAAGGACATGGCTGGTAGACTGACAAAGTGGACAGGATCTAATTTGTCTTCTTCTAATGCCACTCGTCGAAATTCCTGAAAGACATCAGCCAGCAAAATGACATCTAATTCTAAGTAAGCGATCATATATTCGCCAAACGTTTTACAATCAAATTTTAACCATGCCTCTTGAGCATGTTCATAGTCCTCTACTGGACAATCTTCACCCGTCAAATCGTTTTTGAATTTGTCAATGGAAGGAAGGGTTTTTTCATTTAGTTTAGACATTGAGCTAAAATACGCATAAGGAAAGACTCCTTTGCGAGTGATTATTTCATCCGTTAAGTTTGGATAGTGTTTCTTCAAAGTTTGACTATGGGGAAGAAACTTGAGATTTCGAACGAGAGAAGCTAGTGACGCTGACATGAATTGAAATGAATCTAAAAATTTTATTTCGAAGAAGACTGTCTTATTTTCTTTAGTTTTATCTACTGGTACTTTTGCTGTCATTGCCATGAATTTTTCTCTCGTTTGTGCTATAACATTAAACTGCCACGATTTCATGTGGCTCAACCCTCCTTTTATGAGCATATGACTGTCATAGCCCTTAAAGTTATGAAAAATGACGGGTAGTACACGACGTCTCAATCTAAGTGAAAAGTTACATTTGGAGCAGAGTGCGTTTCTAAATTTACCAGTGATGTGATCATGATCACGCACTTTCTTAATTTTATCGTCATCAAACGTTTTATGACATTTAGGGCACGATGTGCAACTTTCAAATTTCTGTTTGTCTTCATCTGACATATATAGTGACTTACGCTGCAATTGTGAATCATATGATTGTTGAAATTTAGCAGCTTTATCGAGAAATTCTAGAAATTTTGAAATACAATCTTCACCTTGCCAAGTATGCATTTTGTTTTGTCTATTCCTAAAGTGATCATGCCATACTTCATAGCAGGATATGGCTGCTGGTTTGTGGATGATATCATCAATGTAGCATTCTATGTCTGCGTAAATGATACGCAGGGGACTTAATTCGTCACCATTATCCCTATGTGAAAATATTTTATCTTTGGGCATGCGTTCCATTTGTAATTTACCTCGCTTGCACCATTCATAGTGAGTTTCAAATTTATCTTTACTCCAAAAGGAGCGGATGCAGCGGTCGCATACAAAATGTTCACCTCTTTTAGAGTGCCCCAAGTGAGTGTACAAGCGAGAGATTTTGGGAATACCACAGTAGTGCCATTCCTCGCTATCATCTTGTTTTACTAATAAGAGGTTGACTACACGTTCATAACAAGTTGAACGTGAATTATAGCGGGCACCCTTCAACCCCTTCTCCCACACGTGAACGACAATTTTAATCTTATTATGTTTTTCGAACGTTTCTACATCTTTGATTTTCATGTTGTTACTATCACAACCTTCAAAGTCTAGTTCATCCTCCCACTGTCTATAGCTATAGGTATGATTTCGATTCGCGTTGATATCATTATAGTGAAGGATGGATAGGACTGCATATTTGAAACACTGTGATTTACAATCGACATTGATGACAGCTTCTTATTATACAACGTTTTTGGTAGTTTAAATGTGCCTCGAGCTGCATGACTTTCTAATAGGGAAATTTTGAATATGGCTGAGTCCACACCATCAAAAATGAGAGCGCTGTCGCGTTGATTGAATTTATTTACATTTTATTTTAAACATTGAATGTGAAAATTTAGCCAAGACTCGCAGTCTACAACTTCAGTTGCGGAAGAGGAAGGAACATGAAACTGTATTCTCTCCGTCACTTGACCCGTTTGAAAATCTATCTTAATATATTTTAGTTTAAGGTAGATGAGCGCCTTCATTCTAAAATTGTCTAAATTGTTGAAGAGCGCTTCGATAATGCTAGAATTTTGAAGGAGCCACTCAGGAAAATCTACTATTTGAGTATTGGACTCCATGCAGTAGTCGCGTACTAAATTATTGTGTGAAACATTAATGAGGGAGATGATAGAGATACCGTTGGTGTAGTGATCATTTGCATGCGTGTGTTGAAGTCTGTGCGAAGATAGCTGAAAGTGACTATCAAAAGAAAGAGGACACAAATCGCAAGGAAAGGAGATGTCATCGTCAGAATCAACTTCACCTCCGGAGATTGACGCCCCTTTGCGTTGACACACACGTTGTTTGATGTGTCGAAGGAGATTGTGCTTCCTTGTAAACATATGTCCGCAGTCGGCACATTCCCACTCGTTGCCTTGTCGCGAGAGTCCTGAGCTGGAACTAACATCACCTGAAAGAGAAATCATTCTATCATCTCTGTTTAAGTCTCAGTGTATTGTTACAACCTACCTTCACTCAACAACTCTAAACTTTCCTCGATAAGGGAGGGCGTTGGTGATGAAGTTGATGCCTGAAATTGAGGAAGATGCTATTAGCCACACGTTTGAGGGAGATGAGTGAAGAAATTTTCAACTTACCATTTGAACGAAATTATGTTTAAGGTTGATACTTCAACAAGATAGAGACTTCACGAGAGAGCAGTTCACTTATACGCCAGAGAACACTTCACTTATATATCACAAAGACAGAGTGAAATGACACGAATTTTACTTTACATAGATACTTTCGTATTCATCATTCATTGGCTGTTCATTCTGATTGGTTGCTTGTTGATACTTAAGAATTAGATAACATTTCAAAGTTATTATTCACAGTCAACATGACAAGCCCTCCGACAACACCAAACACAAAATTCTCTTCTCCATCCTCAACGCCCCAACGAAGGGGAAGGTAGAGAAGGTGTACCGACTGGACAATATCAGAAAGTTGTCATTACCAGCGGACAACGAAGAGAGTGTATGTGAGAAGGAGTGTCCCGACTTAACAGGCGTGAGGTGGAAGTATCTCCAGTACGATACTGACGATGTGATGGAGATCACCAGCACGAAATTCCTCCACCAATTATGGGAGTGGTACACCCCTAACTCCCAACCACGAACTATGGAGGAGTGGGAGTATATTGACAAAGTGAGGCTCGCAGTGGAAGAACGATTAAAGCAACTGAACTGTTTTTGTTATCTATGTGAAGCCAGACTCTGGGACGATATTGACGATGAAGACCTTTTGAAATACATGCCATAATAAATTTTTATTTCGTATTATCTTTGCTTTCATACTGACTTACTTGAATGGGGCTTCAGTGGATGATTTAACCATGTATACATTTTCATTTGGAAATAGTAGCACGCTTAGTCTAACTTGTAAATCTTAAAACATTTCATATGGACGATGATGGTAGATGAAATAGTGTCAAATAAATTAAGATAGCTTACACTTCTGATACAGGGATAGCAATCGACTGCGATCCATGTGTAAAGAGCTTGTTAGACTACGGATGGGCTTAAGTGGATGATTTAACCATGTATACTTTTTCATTTGGAAATAGTAGCACGCTTAGTCTAACTTGTAAATATTAAAACATTTCATATGGACGATGATGGTAGATGAAATAGTGTCAAATAAAATTAAGATAGCTTACACTTCTGATACAGGGATAGCAATCGACTGCGATCCATGTGTAAAGAGCTTGTTAGACTACGGAAGAGAGAAGTGTGTTATGTTGCGTGTGGCGCGTGAGTGTCCTCCCATTTCATTCCATTCATCAATTCGTCTCATTGATAGAGACAGGTAGAACTCATGGTTCTCATAACGTATGCAATGGAAAGTTTTAGGCAACCTTCGACAGTTGGCTAAATGTCGCCCTGGCGCGAATGCATACTACGTTGAGACAGAGGCAATCACTTGCAAACATGACGCAGAGAGGTTAAACAAGATTGACCATTGCCGAATATCCCTTGCGGTATACATAGCTACGGGTTTCACCGCCGCCCTTTACAGGAACGCCCGTCGAAAGGAAGTATTACACCGAACTTCATTTGCAACGTTCAAGTTGACTGATAGCAGATTCAACTTAATGATAGTATTCGCCAGTCCGAAGACTGCCCAGGGCAAACCGCGAGGAGGTTCTATCATGTCTTGCCCAATGGTGGCCCTTAAGAGAGCCGATGGTTCGTTCTCGGGGGGTGTGAATTTGACTATTGGCTGGAATAGTCAATGGGTATGACGGTTAGGTTGTCATAGACCCTATACCGCCGAGGTCGTGCTGGTGCATCTGGCACCTTTCGGATGCGAGTGGTATTCGGAGTCCACACCTCATCCGTCCAAACGATCCTCTTGATCTTCCCCTTATCATCCTCTTCATCCAACTCGTCGAGGATGACGAACTCGGGAATGGCGTTGTCTTCATCGATGAAGACGGGAATGCTGTTGGCAGATGTCGCTTCCATCGTGACTTGAAATTGAATGAGAAGCGCTACAATCTTCTGGCTTATATAGGGTTTTCAACAATGAATTGCTCAACAGCGAATCAGAATGCTTCAGGGATAGCAATCGACTGCATAACGTTCAAGTTGACTGATAGCAGATTCAACTTAATGATAGTATTCGCCAGTCCGAAGACTGCCCAGGGCAAACCGCGTGGAGGTTCTATCATGTCTTGCCCCATGGTGGCCCTTAAGAGAGCCGATGGTTCGTTCTCGGGAGTAACGTCATCTTACACCCTACCAATTCTGCTGAGAGAGTCTTTGACTCTCTCTTTGGTAGCACTGTCGACTTCCACGCTAATTGGCACGTGGCTAATAAGTGGAATGTAGCGCCATTCCGTTGGATTGACAGCAGTTGCTGTCATCGGATTGCCAATCCGAGCAAGATTATTAAAAACTCTGTCTTGCTCCTCTAGCCTGACTAACTCCTCAAATAAATTTCGCGGCCTTAACTGCGGTCCGCGAGGAGAGCTGACTTGACTGTTCGGCGTCTGCATGATTGAAATGAAATGAAATGAAATGAGAGGCAGTGGTTTATATACCCCTCTAAGGCGACGCAGCGTTCAAGTTGACTGATAGCAGATTCAACTTAATGATAGTATTCGCCAGTCCGAAGACTGCCCAGGGCAAACCGCGTGGAGGTTCTATCATGTCTTGCCCCTAGGTGGCCCTTAAGAGAGCCGATGGTTCGTTCTCGGGAGTGTCGTGATGGGGTGGTGAAGGCGGGCAAAGATCTGCAATGAAAATGATATGTATTAGAATAGGATATACTATCTTATTTACTTTTCACTTACCAAGTTAGCCATCCTTTGGCAGTCTCGCGCGCTTCCGAATAGAAAATTTGTGGAGATGGCCGCGCATTCTCAGGCTGGCATGTAGGCATTTTTTCGTCGGATGGCCGTTATAGCAAATTATTGACTCGTCCAGATTTTGATTGACGAGTACTTCGCCGTCCAAATGATTATCCCGAATAGGGATGTGAAATTCAAACAACCTATCCTCATTCACACGATTCCACTCATCCCTCATGCGCTCCAACTTCTCATACGCCTGCCTCTCATCACCCCGCCGAGCCACAGTCCTCTCCAACTCAACATTCCTCGCTCTCAACACACTCATCTCCTTCATCATCTCCTCAAACTTCGCTTCTGCATCTCTCATTCTTCTCTCCGCAGCACTCGCCCTCTTCTCACACTCATCATTCTTCTCTTCCAACTCTCGCGTCTTACTCTTCAAATCAGTCACACTACGCCTCATTCTAATATTCTCATCCGCTACCTCCTTCGACTTCATTTCCTTCTTTTTCAACTCATCCAACTCCTTCACGACTTCATCCCTCACCTTCTTCAAACTCTCATACTTATTCACCAACAAATCATGCGCCATCTGCTGCGATACATGCCTCTTCTCTTCATCCTTCAACCACCTCGCCGACTGCTTACGTATCCCACCACTCTTCACTTTTGGGGAAGATGAGCTCTTCGGGGGTCGGTGATGACAATGTTTGACACCTCCGACGACGAAGAGATCAACTTCCTCACACGCTTCCTCACACGCTCCTTATCTAAATCCACATCATCCTCATCATCACTCTCAAGCACTCTCTTTCGCCCAATCTCAGCCTCCAGTAGTATATAGTGTGACATCCGGCGCGACGCTTCGCTTCGCTTTGCTTCGCTTGCGCCGGATGTCACACTTTTGCGGGTTTTTTCAAAAAATCAAAATTTCAAAAATTTCAAAAATTTAGGTAGTGACAAATTTTCAAAAAAACAAAATTTCAAAAATTTAGCCGGACCAAAATACCCAATTTTCAAAATTTTCAAAATCTCAAATTTGAGAATTACAAATTTTACTCCCAAAATCATGACCGTTCCAGGACACCGAAAATCATAAAAGTTAAGAATCTCAAATTTGAGAATTACAATTTTTACCTTGAAAATCATGACCGTTCCAGGACAGCGAAAATCATAAAAGTTGAGAATTTCAAATTCATGAATTTTATCCATCTTTTAGGTTTTTAAAATATATCATGTGACTAAAAATATTTCTTTAAGAATGTAACACAATCTCTTAGAATGCCCGTTATTGTTACTGCTTTGCACTCTGATGATCCACCCAATTGTAGGGAACAGCTGCTCCCGCATACATGATATAATTGCAGATGCTTATCGCATTCCTGAGCCATTGAATTACAGAGCAAGCAACCCGTATTAAAGATTAAAGATTAAAATGACGTTGAATATATTGCAGCATGTAGGAAGTAAGACTTCATTTACAATTCCATTAATCATAACTAGTGACTTTCTTTCTTCATTGCAAAATGCCAAAACGTACTGCCGCGGAAGCTTTTTCGTTTTACATGTCGATTTTACTAAACTTAATTAAAGAAGAGCACAAGGAAACTGCGAATAAATACTTTGAAGAGTGGAAGTTAGAAATTCAATCGATAAAGAAGAACAAATTGGACTCTCAAAAACAAGTGGAGGATATTACAGTAAAAATAGAACAGTATCTGTCCACTACTACAATTCCTCAGTTCAATGTTACAAAAGAACATTTCATTACCATCGAAGATAGTGCTACTATGATTTCAAAACTGATTGTAAGTGATAAAGTGCACCATGGGTCGTTGCTGAGAAGTGCTGCTTATCAAGGTTATGGATTTAAAAGAATTCTGGAATTGAGTGACAATAAAAAAACAGATTTGTGGAAAACTTGGAACTATTTAGAATTTCCTATAACGTAAGTTATTGTTATTTCTTGATGAACTTATCAGATCTAATTCTACCACACGTATTATTTTTAAATTCATCAATGCCCATTAGTTTTGTTAGAAAACATTTTAAAGAAATCAAAATTTATATAGAAAATTGAATCAACCGACAACTATAGAAGAAATGAGGTTTGGTTCCCAAGATGAATGAACATTAACTGTGTTGTTTCACTTTTTAAGATATGTGCAATGTACATACATATTTGATATATACACATTTATGAAGACTTCTTTATAAGTAGTAACACATTTTGGATTATTTTGAAATGTAATTCTATTTTCTTTTGTTCTCCAGTCTCATGGTAGAAGACTGACATTGTACAATTGTATGATAAGATTGATTGTTGTATTATTATATTTGATATTTAAGAATGATTCATGGAACTTAGTAGTATTGCATTTTGGATTATTTTGAAATGTAATTCTATTTTCTTTTGTTCTCCAGTCTCATGGTAGAAGACTGACATTGTACAATTGTATGATAAGATTGATTGTTGTATTATTATATTTGATATTTAAGAATGATTCATGGAACTTAGTAGTAACACATTTTGGATTATTTTGAAATGTAATTCTATTTTCTTTTGTTCTCCAGTCTCATGGTAGAAGACTGACATTGTACAATTGTATGATAAGATTGATTGTTGTATTATTATATTTGATATTTAAGAATGATTCATGGAACTTAGTAGTAACACATTTTGGATTATTTTGAAATGTAATTCTATTTTCTTTTGTTCTCCAGTCTCATGGTAGAAGACTGACATTGTACAATTGTATGATAAGATTGATTGTTGTATTATTATATTTGATATTTAAGAATGATTCATGGAACTTAGTAGTATTGCATTTTGGATTATTTTGAAATGTAATTCTATTTTCTTTTGTTCTCCAGTCTCATGGTAGAAGACTGACATTGTACAATTGTATGATAAGATTGATTGTTGTATTATTATATTTGATGCAAAATACACTGCCGTTGTTTTCATTTTTCTGTACAAGAAAGAGACATTATTACAGTTATTGGAATTTATTTCATTTAAAATGAATGATGAAAATCCGACAGTTATACTGAGTAATATAGGCGATATATGTCCTCAGGTTAATAACATGACTGAGTTTTTAAAAATAAACAGCAAACAAAACCACGTCAAATTTCGATTTAAATGAGATTGCTAAGCAATTGGGAATAAAGAATTTTCACATGTTGATGAGTAATGAATTACTATTGATAAAAGATGTACGAAACACTAACTCTACTAATAAAATGTAACAATGTAACGTTTTAATTTAGATTAAATTAAATCATTTCAAAATCGAATAAGTAGTAAGGAAAGACATCATTAGAGAACAGTTTTAAATCAATACCCCCCCCAAGTAGTAAGGAAAGTCATCATTATGAAACAGTTTTAAATCAATACCCCCCCCCAAGTAGTAAGAAAAGTCATCATTATGAAACAGTTTTAAATCAATACCCCCCAAGTAGTAAGGAAAGTCATCATTAGAGAACAGTTTTAAATCAATACCCCCTCCTTTCTGTCTTCTAGGGGTCGCTATAAGAAATTTTTTTTAATTATAAAATGAGCAACATAAAGGAGTTTTTTAAATTATATGGAACACAGAGAACAACGAATTTTGATTTAAAGAAAATCGCACATCAATTGGGAATAAAGAAATTTCATGTTCTAATGAGAGTCGAATTACAATTCCTAAAAAATAGGCCAACAGGAACCTTCAGTTCCCGGAACAAAGTTCAAACTGTAAATTTCATAACGAATCTTCACACTTCAGACCAAAAAGGCGTACATTGGTCAGCAGGTACTTTAATAAAAACGGAGATAATTATTATTTTGACTCATACGGACTTCCACCTACAAACGAAGTCAAAAAATTACTTGGCAATGGAATTTATAATACATTTCAAATTCAAAAACCAGGAACTACTTATTGTGGTCAATTATGTCTTTATGTTTTATTTAAATTACAGGAAGGAGTACCATTTCTAGATATTATGTTAGAATTGAACGATCCGTAGGTTCTATGGCTACGCCTAACAAGGGAATTTCATTCCCGAAACGTTAGTTCCAATAATAATGATAATAATGATAATTAAAAATCAGTTCGTTGTAATTCATTTTGATAAAAACGGCCTCTGATATCCTCATTATCTAAATCTTTAATTTCATAAGTAATCGGATAAGTTTGATTTATTTTACAAATTTCAAATATTTCTTTAGTCCAATAGCCAACAAAGCCTTTTTCAAATTTATTCTTATATTTAAATATTCTAACTCTATCTCCAATTTTAAATTTCGGCTTAAGTTTCTGCAAATTCGGATTACTCTCATTCCAATAATTATTCTCGAATATTTTCTTTCGTATTAAATCAGGGTCGTCAGAAGCATTCTTTGGGGTTTCTTCAATACCAGAATGAACTTTATTATTGTACTCTTCTACAACTCCTGGTAATATCTTCAACCATTTCTGATTTCTTTGCTCAGTAAATTTCTTGAATAATTTATTTTTTAACGTCCGATTGAATCTTTCTATCACTACGGCCTTCCCTGCATTTTCAGTTGAATAAACAGTTTCAAATAGTGGCTGAACGTTTCGGTTATAAAATTCCGACCCTTTATCAACAAACAATTTTTTTGGCTTTCTATTACTTTCTTTAAAGATTTCTTCAAACGCATATTTAACTGACAGACCACTTTTATTTTTTAAAGGCTTTACCCAAGCGTATCGTGTATATAAATCTATAACGGTCAATGCGTATTTATAATCTTTTTCATTCGGCATATGAATAAGATCAGCACTCCAAATATCATCTTTATTAAATACTTTTACTTTCAATAAATATTTAGGCCTTCTATATTCCTTGTGGATTTCGGACGCGTAGGTTCGAGCGTTGCTCTCAGACAGTTTTGCTGTCGTTTCGTTTAAACCCTGACCGAATAATATTTTAGCTTGTAAAGCTTTCTTAACAAACATTCTTTCAATTTTTTCTCTAAATGTAGGATTTTGAATATTATCTAATTCTTGTATCATCTTCTTATCAGCTGCATGTCGAGAACTTAGGTCATGATTTCGATAAGCTAAATCATGCCTGTAAGCTGCGGCATCTACTCTATTTATCGGTTCTTCACCAGGTTTCGGATTATTATTCTCATCTAGTCTTATATCTAATCGAGTTCCTGGTCCGGCATATGAATGACCAGGAAGATGTTTTTCTTTCGAATATTTACTCCAAATAAATCCAGGAAAGTTTTCTAATGTTTTTTGTATGTCACCTCCAATATGCTGACAATTTGAGTTTTTATTTTTGTTTAATAGATAATTCAATAAATCTAAATTAGAAATTTTTAATTTAATTAAATTTTCGGAATTTTTAGAATTCATTTTAAAAGATAAAAAAAATTTAAAAGATAAAATAAAATGAATGTTTTACCGAATCATACTAGGACTTAGATATATTCCAGAACCATCTTTAGTTTCTTTAATTTCAATTAAATCATCAACATTGTGGAGAATATTTTTAAGAACTCGTTTTCCTTCATCAACTAATTTTAATTTACTAATAAAATTATCTACTACTCCTTCACCCCTAGCAACTTTCTCTAACTCTCTATTATGACGTTTTTGTTCTTCTAATGCTGCCTTCTCTGATTTATTTTTATTTACTGCTTGGACAATACCAGCTGTCCCACCTGCAACACTTCCTGCTGCTGCTATGCCTCCTATTATTAGTGGAATTAATGGGAGAATCCCGCCATTCTTTTCTTCTTGTAATTGAATATTCTCTATCATTGGTTTACTTATGTAATACTTTTTTTTATTAATCGTAATAGTTTTAGGGGTATGTTTGTCAACAATATTACGTAATTTTAATTCAACAGTTTTATTATTAATATTACTTTTCGCTTGCGACATTTTTAATAAAAAAATTTTAAGTTACTAAAAAATTTTAAGTTACGAAAAATTTTTAAGATATCAAAATTTTAATCTATTCTAGTTATGAAAAATTTTAAGTTAAGAATTTTTAATCTATTCTAGTTATGAAATAATATTAATTAACTTATCCTTACCATCTTTCCATTAAGAATTTCAATAGAATATTTTACATCTTCTAGCAATAAACCATAAGCCATCAATGAAGTTGTCGAATCTTTCTTTTCAATATTAATTGTTACATCACAACCATTTTTAATAATATCTTCAGATTGTGCACTTAAATCGAAACAGAAAATTGGATATAAATGTCTCCAATCTCCAGGAGATAATTGTGGTTCAACTCCAAATTCTATACAAAGATTTCGATAAGAATCATATCCTTCCATAAATTGATTATTGGTATCATCGAATCTTAATGGATCAATTGGATATCGGTTTGATTTAATGAAACTTGTAAACTTCGAATTGTATTAATATGAAAAAGATTGTTGTTCTTACCAAAACTTGGAGAATTATTTCTTTGAAAAGTTAGTAATAAATATCTTGGAGTATTCGCAGTTCTAGTAAAATGCCAGTTAAATCTTTGTTCGGAAAAAGTTACTGAACTAGCAGTACGCTTTAGAAAATTTACTGGAATTGGTTTGTTAGTATTTAATCTTTTTGCAATAGCTGTTTCAATCTCTAAACTAGGAGTAATATGCTTAATCCACCATTCAAGTCTATCAATTTTTAAATATGCTTTTTTTCCAGTCTTACCAAAAAAGATTAATTCATTATTTGCTGTGCGATGAATTATTAATTTAAATTTTAATTGATATGATATTTTATCATAATCTAAATATCCGAATAATGGAGACAATGACCAATTTACTGTCTGTTTACTTTTCTTGTTAAATTCACGTCTTTCTTTATATGCATCATTATTTGTTTTATTTAAATGTTTTGCAATATTTTCTACATCTTTCGCAATTCCTGCTGCATCTGTTCCAGCGTGAGTTAAATCATCAACAATTATACCATCATTAGTATCAGGAAACCAACCTTCGATTTCATACTTTTTATTATTTTCACCAATTGTTACAAATCTAAGCATTGTATCAATTACACCTGGAGAATCACTTATTGTTTCTATATTTTGAGTTGCAACATCTAAACGCATTTGTGTAAATAATCTTGGAAAGAAATTATTCTCTAGTGCAATATTATCGGTATCAGGTAATGGTGTTGTAAAACTGGCATCACTATATAAAGAATATTCACAGTGTAAAAATGAATCAGGTAGATATAAATAACTTTGTTGATTATCAACTTCAAAGATTAAATCTCCTCCAGTATTTACTCTACTGGAAGATCCGGGATTCATAGCAATTCTTATATAGTCATTCTTTTTTTGATTATAACTGACGAACGGAGGATCGTCTAATCTAAATTTATTTTCGATAAGCGAAGACATTTTTATAAAAGATAATTTGACTTTTTGTTTTTCTCACACACAAAAAAATTTTTACTAAAATATAATTTTAGCATTTCACCAAAAAAATTTTACTAAAAAAATTTTGCTAAGAAAATTTTGCTAAAATATAATTTTAGAATTTTACTAAAATAATTTTACTAAAAATATATTTTAGAATTTTGCTAGACCAGCTCCGCTACAGCTTTGCTGGTTAGACGGAAGGTTGCTATTAATACCATTGCCTCTTATTTCTTCAATTGAACGAACCGTAGGTTCAATTGAACGTTTTATGGCTACGCCTGATTTCTTCTTATGTTTACTATCAGCCGGAGCTCCGCTCCTCAAGGTTTCACCCCCTACAGCTATGTTAGCAATTTTAGTTTTTGTTTCCTCTGAAAGTTTTTTTAAATTTTTTAGTTCTTCAGAATCATTCCTAAGTTTACGAATAGCTTCTAGTTGTTTTAATTCGTTTTGAGACTTAACAGCATTTGATATTGCACTAGCTGTACTACCTATAGCAGCTGCTCCTTTTGCAGCAGATGTAATCAAATCTTTATTATTTTTAATTAAGTTAACGATACTACCAATACCAGAAAAGATGCCAGCCCCTTCTTTTTGGACGGCACCTGCGGTGCCTAGGAACTTTTGTGTTCCGACAGTTTCTACACTATCATAATGGTACACAGGTTTCTGAGATGGTTCATGAGCAATTTTATTATTTGATGCAAAATGTTTAAGATTGTGTTTATAAATTATAGGCATTTTTTAAGCTTAAATTTGACTTTTGTGAAAAATATTTATGATCGGCTAAAGCCTCGAGGACCTTCGCTCCGATTGGTTAGTAACCAGAGGACCTTTGGTCCGTTTAATATTTACGCTAAGATTTACGTTTGTGAATGGACAACAACTTCGAGATAACTTTATTAATTGACTGTTGCACTTTATCTATTGCGTCAAGCAGCGTGTGATGTACTTTAATTTCTTTTCTATTAACTTGCATTTTCTGCTGATTAATCTTCAACGCCGTTTTAAGAGCATTTAACTTAATTTTAAGAACATCTAATTGTCTTTTAACAGCATCTAACTGTTCTTTATTTTCTTTAGAGTTTTCTTGTAAATTTTTCTTTAATTCATTTTCTAAATTGATTGTAAGAGTTTTCATTTTATCAACTCTTTGATTAAGTGAGTTTACTTCATTTATTATTCTATTCATCTTTTTCATTTGTTGAGTAATTTTAGAACTCAATTCATCAACACTTTTTTGGAATGTAGTTTGTAACTGCTTTAAATTTTTTTTAATTCTTTCAGGTAGTTTTTCTATTTCATCTTCTAATTGTTCTTTTAACATTTTTATCTGATGTTTATTTTTAATGACTGCAGATTTTAAATTTAAAGAAAGTAATATTAAAATTTTTGATTGTTCAGAAATCTTTTTAAAAAGTTTTGTTATATCTGCTTCTAGCTCTCTATCCTTTTTATCAAGTTTTAATAATTTTTCGTTTAATGATTTGTCATTAAGTTTAAGCAACTTTAATTCATTCATCAGTGGAACCAAAACATCGTTTATATATTTTTCTTTTAAGTCATTGATTTGTGTATCAACATATTGTTTATTTGTTAACTCTGTATTTTGTTGCGGAAGAATAGAAAGATGCAATGGACCAGATAAAACGTCTCCAGTTTTCATAATATAATTTTCTATCTCTATTTCTAATTCACGATTATTCGGGATATATGCACCTCCACCAACATTTAGTAACATCATTTTTTAACAATAAAAAAATAAAATTTTTTCTAATAAAAATAAAAAAATGGAAACCCCAAATTTAAAAAAATTATATTCGCCCGCATCATCCTGTTCTTCTTATACGACGAGATCAACGGGATTTGAAAATAAATGTTTTGATAATAATAATAATACTATTACAAATCCATGTATAGATGTTAATATTTTATTTCAATTACAAGCCGAAATATTTAGAGAACAGACTAAAGGTTTACCTTCTATAGAAACTAATTATTGTATTTTTCCAGGTGATCCATTTATTAAATTTATGGATATTGTTAGTAAATATAATGATGTAGCTTATGTGGAATTAAATAAAGAAAATATGGTTATAATAGGTCATAATAATGTTTATGGATTTATTAGAGCAGTGTTACCAATTAGTAATACTGATTGGATAGAAACTAAAATTATCAATTATATCAATATTAAAGAATTAGTTAAAAAATTAAAATCTTTTTCGAAAGAAAAAATTAGATTATTTGTTGACGATCAAAATCAATATAACATTCACATAGAGAGTAAAAAACATAATGAAGAATTATTATGTCAAGTTTATTATAGAGACACAATTTATAAACAAGAAACATTAGAAATGCCCCAAAGATATGATGATGATACGTATATAGGATTATATTCAAACTTAAATATTAATTTGTTAAAATCTATATAAATGGTTTAGCTCAACAAGAGAAAATTTATATGTGGACAACACCTTATACTATTAACAATGACCATAATCATATTCATAATAAACGAACTGAAGGTTCTAGGGCTTTGCCCGATCTTAAAGAATCTTATGATAATAATGATGATTCTGTAACATCTGAAAAAGGTGTAAATGGTAAAAAAGATTATAAAAATATTAGTAATTATAAAAATTTATCTAAATTTCATCTTCTTACAATTGAAAATAATAATGATGGCATAGTTGAAGATACTGTTAGGCAACTATGTGTCGGGTCTACAAAATTTAAATTAGGATTTACATCTAATCAATTTAAAATTTTATCATCTTTAATAAAAACTAAAAGTGATTCAGATTATGGTGGTGTTATTAAATTTTCCAAAAGAGATCAAAGACCAATATTTTTCTCTATTATATTATTATCAGATAAAAGATGTAATTTAGAATTAGATGTTCCAATAAGAGAATGGTATCCTATCATGGGAGGGCATCCTATACCAAAAAGTGTAATTCATGATGTTGAAGAAACAATTTATGATGATGATGAAGAATCAATTGATGATGATGATGAAGAATCAATAGTTAGTGAAAATAAATTTAAATTATCTTTTGATAAAACATTATATGATGAAACTTAATATGATAAAACTTAATAGAAAATACCAAAATATTCGATAAATATATTTTCATATGTAATAAAATTTTTAGATGTAATAAGTTTTTAGATGTAATAAGTTTTTAGATGTAATAAGTTTTTAGATGTAACAAATTATTAGATGTTATAAATTTTTTAGATGTTATAAAATTTTTAGATGTTATAAAATTTTTAGATGTTATAAAATTTTTGGAGGTTATAAAATTTTTAGATGTTATAAAATTTTTAGATGTAATAAAAAAATTATTATTCCCACGTGTCATCATCATCACTTAAATTACTCTCACAGATGATTGTTTGAAATATTTCAGCTTGAATATCTTCTCCGTTATAAGGTAACATATTTTCATTTTCATCAGGTGCTTGACGTTTAAGAATATTTATTTGACCAGAAATTTTTTTTTCTTCAGTATTATTATTTTTATCAGGAATACTAATTCCAGTTTCTAAAGATCTTTTCCACGGTTTATTAACTGTAGTCGATAATGTTTTCCCCGAATATAATTTTAGAAAATCTTCTACTTTTACTTTGTTTTGTGAATAACCTTTGAATGTTTTCTTTTCACTAAGTCTCCCTTGCTCATCTACAGTAATACAGTATTTTACTTTAGGTGCAATAAACATTGCAAAAATAATTCCACCATTTCCATAATCATTTTTCCCTTGACACAATTCTCCTCCAACATATCCAGCAGCGTCTAATTTATTAAAGAGCTCATTGGAAATATATATTGAATCAGTATCTGTATAATGAATGTATTTTTCTTTGAAACCATTAATTTCTAAAATAAAGTTATTCATGATTCTTCTAGAGTGAGAAAGAATGAAAGAACCTAAGTGTGATGGCATGAATGACGTCTTCCCATCTTTTACAATATTAGTTTTGAGAAATTCATCATCTTCCATTTCTACTTTCGCTAAATATTGTTCATCATTTAATTTTCATAATCTTTTACTTCTTGAGTGAAATTTTTTCTCAATGTATTCTCATTCCATAAATGATATTTAGTGGTTTTATCTTTTTGCACAGTTTTGCCATATAGCGAATTCATCAATAATTTAATTAACTCATCACCTACAGTATTTCCTTCTGTTTTATATCTTTTTCTCAAATTAAAAAGTTTTTCAACATAATTTCGAAATGGTGAAACTTGATAATTTTTTTCATAAATTATACCATCAGTAATATGTAAGATTTTTCCCCCACATCTAACAATTTCTTGTATGTCTACAGAAGTTAATACATCATAACATATACCATTTCTAAACCTGATTACTTTTACATGAGAATTATTATTTTGATTTTTAACTTTATCTTTTATAGGAACTGGTTGGAAAAACATATCATTCGGACATTGAAACACAACAGAGAATATTCCAGTTTTAGGTCTAAATGTTTGTGTATTAAATTTATATACTATTTCCCGCTCTTCTTCTTGACGAAATTTTCTAGCTGATTCAGCTTTAGGGTATTCTGAATTTTCATCATACATAGCTGATGGATATAAAGATGTTGCATCAAAAGCCATTAGAAATTCATTTTTTTGTTCAAGTAGTTGATTTGAAATTTTCTTACAAATTTCAGTTTTATCTCCTAAATCTCGATACTGTTTCATTAAATCTATTAAATTACTTCCAGGGGACAAAGTCCCCTCAGCGCAGCGACCAGGTAAATACTTTTTTAATATTGGTAACAAGATGCTACAAAATGGCGATATGTATTTTCTTATATTTGCTGAAACTCTTCCACCTTTAACAGATTTTCTAATATAATTTCTAGCCCATAAATCTATATGAGAATGAATATTTATATTGTCATTTTGTACGCTTTTCATCCAACCGTTAAATGTTAAAGCAGAGGATGTTAAATTAGTAGTTATATCTTCACCAACTAAATCTCGCATAACATTATTATATTTGTAGATACAAAAAGCTAAGGAAAGAATATCGTTAACTAAATATGGTCTCCATTCATTTTCTTTTTCTTTATAATTTTCATGTGTTATGTCTCCAATTTCATAATTTAATTTACACACATTCGTAGGAATTTTAAAATTCTCACACCATTTAGAAAGACTTGTTTTTACATGTTGATAACTACATTTCATTATAATAGTTTGAAGTGCTAATTTACCTAAAGGTGAATCTTTTTTCATCTTGTTTTTAAATCTAAAAGATTTTTGAATGTATCTACTAACACATTCAGTTGTATAAGGATTTTGTAATGAAGCAGTCAATATTCCTCTTGAAGTTTTAAGAGGCGGTTTAGATAATTTAAAATTAGCTTTTATCGGAAAATAGGAATCAAAACCTGATGAATTGTGAGCTATTAAAGTTACTCTCGAATAATTAAATATTCCAAGAGTTTTAAAAAATTGATGGATCGGACATACGTCCTCTGGGTTTCCCCTGATTGGACATTCATCATCCTCAGTTCTCGTAAATATTTTCACACAATTTTGAAGTTTATTAAATTCTAATTCAGTTAAATTATTATACTCATTAATCTGTTTTTTAAGTTTTTTAATTTCATCTTCATCTTTTGATCGTTTAATTTTAATCATATCACTTAACAAATGTGTTTCTAATTCTTTCAATCTTTGTTTCGGTAAACAACATATGAATTTATTAAAATTAATAGCTCCTACAGCGTAAGGAATAGGATGAGCTGTTGAACAGTTAGGATCGGGAAAAGTTTCGAGATCCCAAATATATGTTGAACTATAGTCAATTTTTTTCTTTGTTATGATTTTATATGGACGCGTTGTTAGATTTTCATCAGTAACTGTTTTATATATGGGTTTGAAATTATTTTCAATTTCTCTAATAGCTTTTAATTTATGAGATTTATTAATTAAACAATAGTGACCAATTGTTGAACCTGCGTGAAAATAATTGCAATAAACATAATTATGAAGCGTTTCAATTCCTCTAGGATTTAAATGACGATTGGCAGGACTATAATATTGAACACATTCTCCAAAATATTTATTGAATTGAGAAAATTTGCAGTTTGACATTACTCCTGTTCTAGATGTGGCTTTCTCTTTATATAAAAAATTATTAAACATTTCTTTCATCATTTCTCCTTGTTCTTCATTAAAACCTCGTAAAACAATATAACATTTAATAAAACAAAAATCTTCAGAAGGAATATAACAATATTCACCGAAATATTCTTTGATTCTATATTTCATATTAATCCCTGCCCCTCTATGCGATCTTTGTACTAACTTCATTCCAAAATCTTCATATTTAATATCACCTGTAAAAATCCATTCGTTAGCATCGGATTTCTCATCCAGATTCGAAAACCATGTTTCAAATGATTTTTTATTATAGAAGGTTACGTAAAAATTTTGAATTATATTTTCCTGATCTTTAATAACTTTTCCAAGTAAATTAATAATTTTACCATTTGCTAAAAGTTTCCGCATATCATTTACTACATTAATAAAAGATACATTTTCATATTTAATTTCATTTGGATTAAATAAATTACATAAATCATCACCAAGTTCATCCTTAATTCTATCATCAAAAAAGATATCAGTAATAGGAGTTTCTAATATTTCTTTTGTTCCACTTTTCTGTTTTTTAGTATTACGTCTAATACTACGCCTAGTACGTTTCTGTTTTTTAATACGTTTACTACGTTTACTATGTTTAATTTGCGCATCAAACTCAGCAGTTTGTTTCTTGATTAATTCATCAATCCTAGACGTTTGTCCGAGAGACATTTCACGATTCATATTTTTTAAAAGACAAAATTAATTTTTACATAGAACCTCGCTTCCGTTTTTTTACATATACACAGGAATATGTAATTGATGTAATGTTTCTAATTCATGTGTTGTTAAATGTTCTTTCTTAACCAACCACCATAAATTATTATACGCCAAAAATACTCGGAAACTTCTTAAACAAAGTGGAAAGTCTTTTGTTTTAACACACGGTTTAATACCATGTTTTGTTTTATAATCTGTAACGAGCGCTACGTATTTATGATGATAATAAAATCTAACTTCTTTCTTCGAATTTACAGGATTTGTAGGATGACGATAATCTTTTAAAACTGGTACATGCTCTATCTTATAATCATTCAACATATTTTTTTTTATTTTTATTAACAAAAATTTATAAGAAAAAATTATTCGTACACTCCGCGAAAATATTTTCTATAACTCTATCATGAATTTTTTTATCAATATTAATTGTAATGAATCCATAATCTTTTGACCAAGCATTGTTACACGATTGTTTAAATTCATCTTTATTTCTTACGCATAAATCTCTTAACAAATCACTTAAGTTTCTTGCATTTATTTCAAATAGTATAAATATATTTGCATTCTTTCTAATAACACTTCCGTCTAATGAATACATACTTTGTGTTAAATAAAAAACACTACAGTTATTATGTCTACCTCTTGTGAAATAATTTCTCTGAACTGACTGATTTCTATCATTAACACAATCATCAAAAATTACACAATGTTTCATTGTTTTATCTAGTTTACTAGGATCTTGCATATTACCACTATCATCTATTAATTGTATCTTTATATGCTTATTTTTATTAGATTCTACTAACTGATTATTTTTTGCTGCTTCTTCACACCACGAACTTATTTCTTCTTCATCTTCAGATTTTTCATATTCTTTGAATAATGAAGCAATAGCTGTTTTTTTAAGATTATTTTCAAATCCATATTTTAAAAATTGATAGACGGGTTGTTCTGCCGTTGTTGTATAAATTATAAGATTGTTATAATCCAAAAAATTTGGAGTCGTTAAAATTTTAAACAATAGATAAGTTTTTCCACAACCTGATCTTCCACAAATAACTGACAAAACTTTATTAGATAAATTTGGATGATGATTAAATTTAAGTTTTTTTTTATTAAATGGAGGTAATTCACTCATTTTTTAATAAAAAAATTTTATTTTTATCTTTTTATTTTTTGTTTCTAAAGAAGAAGAAGAAAATTAAACTTCTCTAGCTTCGCGTGGGAGTTTATACCTCCCGAACGGGAGTTTATACCTCTCGAACCAAAAGATCTATCATAATCTCTTCACCTCCAAAATTTATTTCTTGTCCTTTCTCATCAGTGATTCTAATGTTAATGTTGTTAATAGTTTTTCTTGTAATAGGAAAATATATTAATGTTTGTGGAAATACATTTAATCTATAACCAATGGGTACAGTAAAAGCTGGAAAACTGAATATTAAATTTGATAATTTACCATTTATATAACCTCCTTCAATAATGTCACAATGTACAACAATTGAATTTATTTCAGTTATTTTTGGAATCTTCTCACCTAAATGATAACCTTGACTATAGGTTTGTTTATTAAATCCTAATAGCTTTGACAATGATCTATCATGATTAAAATCAACTTGATGATTTTCGTCTAAAGTAAGAGAAAATTTATTAACCGCCGGTTCAACTGCAAAATGTAATTGTTTCTTATCTTTAAATGGTATACCTAAATGTCTCTTAATTTCATTTGATATTGATTCAACTTCGTAAGAACCAGGAAGAAAAGTTAGTATTTTCCATGTTTTGCCTTTATCAGTAGAATATCTAAATTGATCATTCACATCTTTGATAACGTTTTGAATAGTGTTAAATGTAGAGAAACTAGTCAATGCAATTTGATAATTTTTATTTTGTTCCAAATGTAGAATGGGTTCTAAATTACAAGTGTGTGATGAAGTAGTTGTTATAATTTTTAACGTCGTACTAAATTTTGATGAACCCAAAATCTCTGTCAAATTTTCTAAATGATTATTAATTTTGTCTAAATCTGCTGAACACATTTTTTAGTTAAAATTTTGAATAAATATTATAGATAAAAATCGTAGATAAAAATCGTAGATAAAAATCATAAATAAAAATTAGAAACAACAACATATTTCAGCTACGGGCGAAGCCCTAGAACATTCGGTTCGTTATACTTTTAGAATCCTCTTCATTTAGAATCTTCTTTTCTAACAGTCTTTTCAATATAGCATGAATTTCATTGAAACTAGAATTATGTCCTTCTTTTATTGCAGATATTAAAATATTTAATCTATTTAGTAATTCTTGTGGATCATCTGGTAAAAATATGGTTGTTTCTGTTTTCTGTTTTTCAGATAAACCCTTCCCTACTTTAACTCCCGTTGATAATAAATTTTCTAATTGTTTATAACGTCTAAGAGATTTTACTGCACCAACTCTATCTAACATAGCTTTATATTTTGTGAGATCTTCTACAGCATAATTATTTAAATCTGCTCCTCTTAAAAGATCAACAAAATTTCTATCTAAACTAAATTAAAAGGAGATTTATCTGGTGAAAAAATTAAACCTCGAAAAGGTTGTGGAAATATTTCTTTTTGTCCGAGATAAAATCTAGGTATTGTTTTTCCATCTATAAATGAAATAGAATGTTCAAATTGCATAGATTTTGGTAATTTCTTATTAATGTTTGATTCTAGTAATCCATAGTCATCTAATATAGTTTTGTGCTCTGGATCTGTTATATCAATTTGTTTATCATTATTTGTAAGTTCTTTTTCAAGAGTTTTAAATGGTTTCATAGTTTTTTCAAAATCAGTTTTTACTTGCTCGGTTTGCTGCATTTTTTCAAACATATCAGATTGAATACCAGCTTTTATCATTCTATGTTGAAGATGATTTTCTTTCATAATATTTCTTTGTTTTATTAACTCTTCTAATTGTTTTATTCTTTTAAAATTATCAGCTCTAATTTTATCCATTTTTAAAATATAATATTTGAATTTTGTGGTAACATTGGAATACAACAAAAACATTTTACTGAACAAATTATTTTTTTATTGCTTTGTTGTCTGACATCTTTTCGTTTAAAGTTTTCTCGTTTTAAGTTTTGTTTAATAAAGTTTTGCTTAAATTTTCGCTTAAAGTTTTTTGCTCTTCTAAAAAAATTTTGTCATTTTCTTCATTAGAAATTTTACCACCAGTAAAAGTTTTACCATCACTCGAAATTTTGCCATCTTGTTTATTCTTATCATCAACTTTTTCTGACTGTAATTGAAATGATATTTGATTTACTTCATTAGCTATTTGATCAAATTTTTCAATCTCATCTAACGTAATAACATTATCATCACATACTCTTTGAAAGTAGTAATGTAGTTTATCATAGACTTCTTTAATATGTAAATGCTTAGTTTTTAATGATTTTCGTTTCTTAGTTATTAAAGATTTATCTAACATTGTAACAAGTGAAGTTGCAAAAACACCCGTACCTGTTAAAGCTGTAGCAACTACTGGAATTACTAAAACACCTGAAGATATAACAATTGTTAAAGCACCTAAACTTATTGTTAAGAATATGCCAATTCCTTGTGTTACATTCTTAACTTTACTCCATCTCTTTCTTCATTTTTTATAATGCTCTAATCTTAATAATAATTGAGATTCCTTATCTTTCATATAGCGTACTCTATCTTTGTGTTTTTCTTTATTCATTTTTTCAATGTCCATTAAAGTAGAACTACGTTCATATGATAACGAAGGATATATTCTTGCGGTTTCTTCCATTTCTGAAGTTCCTTCCACTTTTGTTTCTTCCATTTTTAAAGAAATATTTTCAGTCACATGATATATTTTAAAAACCTGAAAGATGGATAAAATTCATGAATTTGAAATTCTCAACTTTTATGATTTTCGGTGTCCTGGAACGGTCATGATTTTCAAGGTAAAAATTGTAATTCTCAAATTTGAGATTCTTAACTTTTATGATTTTCGGTGTCCTGGAACGGTCATGATTTTGGGAGTAAAAATTGTAATTCTCAAATTTGAGATTTTGAAAAATTTGAAAATTGGGTATTATGAGACCGGCTAAATTTTTGAAATTTTGTTTTTTTGAAAATTTGTCACTACCTAAATTTTTGAAATTTTTGAAATTTTGATTTTTTGAAAAAACCCGCAAAAGTGTGACATCCGGCGCAAGCGAAGCGAAGCAAAGCGAAGCGAAGCGTCGCGCCGGATGTCACACTATATACTACTGCCTCCAACGACGCAACCGCTCTCGCCAACTCATCATTCTCAACAACATTCTCAACAACATTCTCAACCTTACCCTCTCGTTCGATCGCCAACATTCGCTCCCTCTCTTCCACAATCAACTGCGTGAATGGCACGTCATTCACCAAACCTCCACTACAGTCAGCATGCACTCTATAGAAACGCGCCTCATCCTCAACACCCTTCAGCACTCTACACTTCACACACGCAACCCTATTCAGGATAATCATGTGGTCGGTGCCCGCCTTCTTGACATGCGCCTTGGCGTCCGCACTGCGATTGATTCGCCCACATGTGCACATTTTAATATGGAATTTGCGGTTCCTATCATTAGCCATGCCTGATTTTATTGTTAGCTGTAAGATAATGAAATTTGTATAAGTTTGGAATCATGTAGTACAGTCATATTCCTAAAGTATTACACTTAGTCAGGAATCATAGATTTGAGTGTAGTGAGTGGCACTCGATCCCGTCGACAGCCCGAAGGCCTTGTACTGATCACTAGGGAAGTGAGAGATCTTCCCCGATACCCGCTCTTTACAGCTGAAGACATCATTGTCACTGCCCCGAAGTGGTAACAGCAACGCCGAGTCAAAGGTAGTGATCAGTAGCTGGGATCTAACCCCTCAAAGCTGCCTTAGACTTAGTTACATTTCAAATCTGATAGCAGATTTGAACTCAGGATACTTGAAAACCTTAGTCTACATGTTAAAACTTTGAAAAAACTGAAAATTAAGAATTTTTTAAAAAATTCCGCATTTTACTACTCATACTACTTTTAAAAAATTTTATCAGTAGTAAAGACACTATCAAACTCTATCATACAAACTTGAAGTAAGAAGATAGCTTGCCTACTTCAAAAGATAGAGTCCTTTGAAACACCCGATATCGGGAGCTTAGAGCGACGACCGTCGCTTACCTCGTCTTTCGATGAAGTGATCAGACTTACGTTGTCGGGGGTTTATATATGCTCGGAAGAAAACTTAAAATGGCTCTATCTCCGAAAGTATTCATCGTAGCGACATGCGGTTTGTTGCAAACGATTTGTCTCATCATTCTCTATCATATGACACCTGAACCATTCTTATATGACCACGGGAAGTTGGTCCGTCAGCACATGTCCATGTAACATGCCACAAGTGAAAAAATTCCTAAGTGTGAGAGCTCCAGTGTGGTGAAAATTTTGAACAATTTAAAACTTCCGAATTTCGACCTGGGACCTTTACCAAAACATTTTTCATGAAATTTCACTGACCCCCCTCCCCCCCCCTCGTTCAGAGAAATTTGATGAAAAATGTTTTGGTGACGGTCCCAGGTCGAAATTCCACACTTTGGAAAATTTTCAAAATTTTACCCATACAAAGCCACTCTGACACTTAGGATTTTTTCAGGTGAGCGAGCTCCGACCTAAAATCTTGTAACAGCTCTAACTTTTGAACGGCTGGTCCGATTGACTCGCGGCAAAAAATGGCGTCGAGCAGTTTTTTCTCTTCTTTCAAACGAGTAGCTGTAAGACAAAATCCGTCCACTAGAACCAAAGTTAGAAGATTGCTGTCGGGGGGGGGGGGTCAGTGAAATTTGATGAAAAATGTCTTGGTGACGGTCCCAGGTCGAAATTCCACACTTTGGAAAATTTTCAAAATTTTACCCATACAAAGCCACTCTGACACTTAGGATTTTTTCAGGTGAGCGAGCTCCGACCTAAAATCTTGTAACAGCTCTAACTTTTGAACGGCTGGTCCGATTGACTCGCGGCAAAAAATGGCGTCGAGCAGTTTTTTTTCTCTTCTTTCAAACGAGTAGCTGTAAGACAAAATCCGTTCACTAGAACCAAAGTTAGAAGATTGCTGTCGGGGGGGGGGGGGTCAGTGAAATTTGATGAAAAATGTTTTGGTGACGGTCCCAGGTCGAAATTCCACACTTTGGAAAATTTTCAAAATTTTACCCATACAAAGCCACTCTGACACTTAGGATTTTTTCAGGTGAGCTACGACAGACCACCCTCCCAACCTGGCCGGCACACCACGCCAACCTAGACACCACATCACCGCGCGCTATACGACGGTCGGCCAGAGGGGGGGGGACGTTAGACTCAAAGCACCACGGCGACCGACCACGACACTCTGCCGTTCCAGAGGGGGGGACGTCAGCGATGGCGGCCATCTTGCGCTATCCAGAAGTGGAGTTTTACTTACTACTAATGAATTTAGTGCTAACAGGCATCTTAATTTCGCGGAAGTTGTGCTGATGATCAAGGGAATTTCATGAACCTCATTATAATGCAAATGGTTCATCAAAAAGTCGAGATCTCATTGTGCTTTCTTGGCTGAAATTTAAAGTTCTAAATTCAATTTTCATGGGCATAATTTTATGATTCATTAATTTATGTTTCATTTCTTGAATCTGAATGCTGATGTGGACCTTGTGGACCCATTTACATTTTTAAAAGTTAATTGAAATAATTGCCTTTGATTAAGTTAGTTTGCTCTACCAGTGGCAGGTTCCTTGTGATATGATCACGCTTCAGAAAATTCACTCTTGAGGTTGAGCATGAAAGTAGCAACTTAACCCATCGAGTTGCTTATTTAACAAACATTATCTCTCCAAGGCTGTCATGACACGTAGGATCTGTAAATGCAATCATTCCTTCTGTATTACTATCATGATCAGTAAATTCCGTGGCAAGTTCTTCAAAACTGCAAAAATTTGCAAATCTCATATTTGGTAGCAATACCCAACTGTTTTCACCTCGAGTTCATTTAATAAAATCGAAAGTTTATATACATTGGGCATTTAATAAATGCGGAGTTACCACTCTACCAAATATACTTACTGAATGGTCCACATTATTATTCAGATTCATGAAATGACACCTTGTGAATCACAAAATCATACCGCTGAAAATTTAATTAAAAACATCTCAGCCAAAAGAAGCACCAAAAGATCTCAGCCTTTCCTTGAAGACTTTCAGGGACTTGCAGAATGATGCAGTTAATGAAATTTCATAGATCACCAGCTTAATTTCCGCTTAATTAGGATGCTTGCTAGCAACTATTCATTCCCTATGATATCCAAATTGCTTCAGGGATATATAGTTATAGTGTCGACTCAAAAAAGCATCTGCATATATTAAAAATTTTTATATAAAAAGATTCAATTTTTTGCGGAGATTACGTTGCCGTGGTCCAAAAATTATTTGACCACTTTTGAAAAAAGTCAAAATTTGCAAATTTATGTACTGCCGAGATGACTCTCCTATAAAAGTAGCATGAAACAAGTTGGATATCAAAAGGAATGAATATTCGCAAATAAGCATCCTAATTAATCGGAAATTAAGCTGATTATCAAGGGAATTTCATGATGCGTATCATAATGGAGGTCTTCATCAAAAAGTTGCTATCTTGTTCGTGCTTTCTTGGCTGAATTTTCAAGTTTTTAATTCAATTTTCATCGGCATGATTTTATGATTCACTAAATTCATGTATCATTTCTTGAATCTGAATAGTGATGTGGACCCATTTACATCTTTCAAAGTTAATTGAAATAATTGTCTATGATAATGTGATTTTGCTGTGCCAGTGGCAGGTTGCCTGTCAATCTCAAGAAAATACTCTTGAGGTTCAGCATGAAAGTAATAGGTACCCATCGAATTGCTAATTTAACAAACATTAAATCTCAAAGGCTGTCATGACACTGAGAATCTATGAAATGCCGTCATTTCTTCTGCATTACAATCATGATCAGTCAATTACGTTGTCAATTCTGCAAAACTGCAAAAATTTGCATATCTCACATTTGGCAACAATTACCAACCATAGAGTAGGGATATATAGGTAGAGTGTCGACCATAGAGTAAGGATATATAGGTGGAGTGTCGACAAAAAAGTATGTGTATACAATGAAAATTTTTATATCAAAAGATTCAGTTTTTTGCGGAGAATACGTTCCTGCGGTCCAAAAAATTATTTGAGCAGTTTTGAAAAAAGTCAAAATTTGCCAATTTATATACTACCGAGATGACTCTCCTGTATAAGTAGTATGAAACAAGTTGGATATCAAAAGGAATGAATATTTGCTAATAAGCATCCTAACAAAGCTGAAATCAAGCTGATTATCAAGGGAATTTCATGAATTGTATTATTAGGGAAGTCTTCATGAAAAAGTCACGATATTATTCCTGCTCTCTTGGCTGAAATTTCAAGCTTTTAATTCAATTTTCACCGGCATGATTTCATGATTCTTCCATTCATGAGAGTAGTGAAAACTGTGCCCTACTTGCGAGGGATAGGTACATGGATAGGTACATGTAAAATTTAGTGTTATCAATAGGTACATGGATAGGTACATGTATAATTCAGTGTTATGAATAGGAACAAGTATGAGATCTGTTTTACTGGATAGGTACATGTGTTTGGTACAATCGGTTGAGTACACTGTGTTTCGGAACGTCTATGATCGAACTTGTGTGGTTTGGTTCTGAGCACTTGGGTACGTACCGATAGACGTCCGTTGTTTGATTTTGAATGGGTTTGCTCAATTGCGACTTTGTGACTATTGAAACCATTGTAATCAAGATGACACATTGATTTTCCTTTTACGTAGACAAACTAAGCTATAAATATGAGATAGTTGTTTGATGACATACATAATGATGACTAGTATCCCAACGTCGTGGGTTGTCGCAAGAGACCTTGGATATTCGTTCAAAGCTATAGAAACTGTAACAAATCTCAGTGAAAATATCAACGCTGGTGATTTAGTTGATCGACTAATGGATCTAGATGAGCATGCTATGAATCACAATTTGGATCGTAGGTGGATAGAGGATTTTTCCATGCTACATTGCAATGATAGTGAAATTAGGAGGATCAAATTGGAACGATATGGAAAGAAGGAGACATCTGACAGTGTTTTAATAAAAAGTTCTCCCAATAAAAGTGGCTTCAGAAGGAAATTAGAAGAAGAGACATTTAAATTATTATGTGAACGGAACTGCGTTAAATGTTTTAAACAGGAACGATCCCTTCTCTTTTTGCCATGTTCTCATAGCGTTATGTGTTCTACATGTTATGTACCCTTTGAAACTTCATCTTGTCCCCTTTGTGATGAAGAAATATCTTCAACAGTCACTGTATATCGTGCATGATGAGTCATCATGCAGGTCTGTGATTGGTCACTATTGTGTCTTTGTTTGACTTTTCTATATAAGGAGGACATTGTACCGTTCTATTTCAAGCATAATTTGAGGCTAATGCAATGTCAATCAGCATGTCGTTCACTACCAACATTCCCATTTCAATAATTTACCGAAGTCAACTCTTCACCGGCAATATATTTTATTCTGCCGTAAATATAACTGGCTATAAAGCGGATTTGGTGGATCTGATGGAGGAAATAGTGAAGTATTTCCGCTGCGGAGAGGACGTTGTGGTGCAGAGAATGTTAATGAGAGTCGTGAACAACGCTCTTACACGAGTTGCAAGATTTTGGCTCAATGAAGTATTTCGCCCACTTGCTCAAACGGAGATTGTACCGGAATACTCTCGCTGTTGGTGCAGCAGTATCCAACGGAAACTCAACACATGTCTCCATGACATTATCACCTCCAGCTACTATGACGAGAAGGGTGACAAATGTAAATTGGACTTATTCAGTGGACCGCCATCAGTAAGCATCAATGTGGCTGCTCAAGGACATTCTGAGGTAATCAGTTTGCGGGCATACTATACCAATATTTTAAAGACTTTCCATTCAAAGCCCTGCTGTATGTGCTGCCAATTTCAAAACATCTAATGAAAGACATTGAGCAGCTCATAACTGCTACAAATCAGACTCTAGCCGATGTGAGTGTATATCAGTTTCCCTCTACAACTTGTTAAGTGTTTTATGTAATTTTATAAGTACCAGCAACAAACTCTGTGTGAATGCTTGTAAACTTTTGTGTATAATGTTGTAAGTACTAAGCAAAAATTGTAATTGTATTATCTATTTCCATATTAGAATAAAAATGTCTGTAAAACGGAAGGCATCTTCTCGTCAATCGAAACGGTCCTTCAAACCTTCAAGTCAGTTTAAAAAGGCGTTGCGAAAGTTAAACAGGATACATGATAATAAGAAGAAGTGTAAATTGATTCAAAATTCAAGTGATGATTTCATTCGTGATTTAGCTTTTGCAATACACAAATGTCTACCTATTTACAAGCCTCTATTGAATGCTGGTTCTTTGAATAGCATAAAAAAGTTTTCAAATCCAAGGAGTAGTGATACGAAAAGGCGAAACTTAATTCAGCGCGGTGGTGGTGGGTTTCTAAGTATGTTAAATGATATTGGAAACAGTATTAATGGTGTAATCAATAGTCCGCTTGGAAGGATTGCAGCAACTGCTGCAATGTTAATATAAGGTTAGCGAATCATAAAGTGACACGTCATCACTTTGATTGATGAGTCATATATAGGTGTATATAAGGAAGACGCTTTAATGATATTTTACCACTTTCAAGTGACAATTCATTTGCGCTGGTTGAAAGCTCCGAATTAGTACTTGTTGAAACATGACTCAGAAAATGTATACAATCAGAGAGGAAGGTGACGCTTTTGAGCAAGATCTCTTGAAGCTTCGTCCGACACGAAAGGTGCAAGGGATTGGAAATACATTCTACTTTCAAACCTTGAATTATGGTGATGATGGCTTTTATCTTCAAGTTCCATTCTTCCACAGTAATGGTATGTCTACATCAGGGTATAGCAATATGAGACAAATGAGAGTGACTTTTCCAAAATGGCAACAGGTGATTCTTAAAACTATTGACTCTTTCGCGAAAGAATGTGTTGAGCTGCCTGAAAGTGCTCCCACTCATTGGAGAAAGGCATTAGAGGAAGGAGTTGGTTACAAGGAATTGCCGGAATTCGATACACTGTTTTTAAAACTATCGGATCATTTTCAAGCATTCGATCTCTTAACAAACGCGATGGAATGTGAGGATCTCAAACGGGGTCGCTATATGGGCTTAGTACACGTTACCGAACTTTATTTTGGCTCACATGGTTCGACTGGTAAAGTCGCATCTTTACAAATGAAGGTTCTTCAACTAGTCTATGAACCACTACCAATTGATAAATGTTTAATTAACATTGATAAGACTGCTTCAAGTGATGGGAAGGAAGAGAGCAAAAAGCGAGGGCGGAAACCTAAAGATGGCAATCCTAAATTGAAGTTGAAGCGCCAAGATGCTGACTTGAAAACTTTCTATAATCCTAATTGTGATGAGGAAACACAAATGTTTTAATTTGTAAATGTAACTTGAAAGTTTCTATTCTGAATGTAAATAAACGTGATCTGGAACATGTGTCTGTTTTGTTGTTCTAAGCAAAATTAGCGGGATGATGAGTTTAATGTTAATGGAATTATAAGATGACAGATTTTCGTCTATTCACTGATCGCACAATGTGTGTCGCTGGACCAAGTCAGTCCGGTAAAACTACATTTGTAAATGAATTGCTGCAATATAGAAATGAAATGTTTAACAAGGAAATTAAGAGAGTCAAATTGTATTATGGAATATTTCAACCACAACTACATTCTGCACTTCGCCAGAAAGGTTATGAGGTGAAGCAAGGGTTACCATCAACTGAGGATATCAAAGCAGGTGACTTACTAGTATTAGATGATCTATTACGGGAAAGCAAATCTTCAAAGGATGTAACTGAAATGTTCATTCAAACTGCATATCATAGGGAAGCTTTTATTATCTACATCACCCAAAACATCTTCGATGGAGGGAAAGAGCAAAGAACTAGAAGTTTGAATACACATTATTTGGCAATATTTAAAAATCCAAGAGATAGCAGTCAGATACATCATCTCGGTAGACAGATATTACCTCAACAACCTAAAGTACTTTCAAAAATATATGAAGATGTAACAAAGAAACCACATGGTTATCTATTTATTGATCTAACCCAGGAATGTCCGGAACGACTTCGATTTCGAACAAATATCATACCTAATTCCGTTGAACCAATGACGGTTTTCTCGGTTCACAGTTACTTTTAAGCAATGTACTTTGTTGCCTTATTATTTTCAAACATGTCGTATTCAAAGATGGTAGTCATTCCTCAAGAGGAGTATGTACAATTGACTACATTACAAAGTGCACAGGAAGTCAAAAATATAGATCAACCTATTACGAATCAACTTAAGGAACTAACACAAAAGGATATGGAAATTCAGAAGATTAAGGATCCCTATCGACGAATGCAGTTAGCAGCTGAAAACATTGACGAGAGGCGACAGATTCGTGACAAGTTGAGACGATTTATAACCTTGTCAACACCTCGACCATATCGTGTGCGTGCTGAGCGATTATTTGACTTCATTGATCCACATGTGAAGTTCAATGAGAGAGGGGAGATAATAGATGAAACAACTGGTGATGTTATTAGAAATAGTCACATAGATGACCTTCTACAATATGCTGTCAGAGATGTAAGGCGAAAACTAGGTGCACCACAAGGGTGGACATATTTTCAGAAAATTTTATCTGATCAAAATGTACCTCACAATATTATTGGAGGACCGACTGTGAATGAATTGGATAAAGGTCACTTACAAGATGGATCAAAGAGTAAAACGCCCACGATGGCGGTCAAGCGAGAGCTTCATGATCCCGATGATCTGCAACCAAGAAGAGCTACTAGGCGCTCAATGCGTGTTGCGAAGGAGTATAGTAAATATTAAGCAAATATGAATTAAGCCTTGCCTCTCTCATATCATGTCGTTACAAAAATTTTGCTGTTGTTTGAAATCTGCGCTCGAAGGTAAAGCAGAAGAGGCCATAGAGGTTGATATCAATTGTGTTAGCAGTTGCTGTGCGAGTAATACGCGTGCAAATCAGAACAAAGACGATGAGTACAGCAGTGAAACTCAGGAAGATTTATTACGATTTAAATCATCCCGCAAGTTTCAGTCGTCCGGAGGTTCTAGCTCGTGCAGCAGGTGTGGGAATAGAGAAAGTCAAGAAGTGGTTGAGGAGTCAACCGACTTACACTCTTCACAAAAATGCGAGAAAGCGGTTTCCAACAAGAAAATATGTTGTTAACAATATAGATAGTCAATGGCAAGCGGACTTGGCTGACATGCAACAGATATCACAGTACAATGATGGCTTTAAATACATCTTAACTGTAATAGATATTTTATCTCGCTATGCTTGGGCATGTGCGCTGAAATCTAAACGAGGACCAGAAGTTGAAGCGGCTTTTCAGAGCATTTTCGATGAGGGGCGTGTTTCGCAAAGTATACAGACCGATCAAGGGAAGGAATTCGAAAACTCTCATGTTCGAAGTCTCCTTAAAAGTCATAATGTGGAATTGTTTAGTGTCAAAAGTGCTTATAAAGCTGCCATGGTTGAGAGGTTCAATCGCACACTGAAGACAAGAATATGGCGCTATTTCACTGCGAAAAATACACATGTTTGGGTAGGTGAGCTGCAGAAATTTGTTAAGAATTACAATGAAAGCTACCATCGAATCATTAAGATGAAACCAGTTGATGTTACCCCAGATAATGCGATGGATGTATGGCTTCGATTGTATGATAAGAAAGCGAAAAACATTTCCAATGAAAAGAAAATTAATGTTGGTGATAGAGTTCGGATTTCAAAGGTTAAGTCTACATTTGAGAAGGGGTATTTACCTAATTGGACTGAAGAAGAGTTTTTTGTGGATGAAGTAAATACAAAATTTAGACCCACCATGTATAAATTAATATATTACCATGGCAATCCAATTGAAGGAAAATTTTACTCTTATGAATTGCAAGTAGTAGACAGAAGTGAAGAGGTGTATATGATTGACAAAATAATTAGGAGGAAAGGTCATGGCAATCAAAGGAAATATCTAGTTAAATGGAAAGGATATCCTGATTCATTCAATAGCTGGATAACGCACCAGGATCTACAAAATGTGGAGGTGGGAGACACTCGTAACTTTTAAGCTAATATAGCATGTGACTTCTTCCATATATCAGTTTAACATGTCTACTAACTTCAACATCATTCTTCCAAGCAATAGCAACCCCAAGATATTCCCAAGTAACAAACCATCTCTATACTCTGTTGAATTCGCTAATCCAATTACTCTGCATGGACCCCATGAAGTTGCTCTAACTGAAATTACTTATTACAACGATATCAGTTTGCTAAAGAACAACTATTTTGAATTACATAAAGAAGTGCGAGAGAAGGATGATTGCTTTCGCATATTTCAAAATAGTATACATGGTACATGGGCTTTTCATCATCTAACTTAACATCCTTTTTCAACATCTTTACCATCTGTCTAAAACATGATTAAAATTCAAAAGGCATTTGCAACGTCAACTTTTGATTCTAAGGTTCCCACAATGAGCTTGCAAGATATAGAAAAGGAAATCGGTAGAATGTTTGAACGAATAAATGATCTCTTCAAACTGACTTTGAATAAATTCTACAAACCAGTCATAAGGGGGTCAACAAAATTGATGAAGGAAGGGAAGCATGTTCTTCTTGTATTAGGTAAGGATTTGAGTCATATTTTTGGGTATTCTAGAACAACTTTCTCATCAAGGTATTGGTACAATGGACGTGGGTGAAATTCGGAGAGGAAAGTCACTGATTTTCAATGTAGAATTGTGCCATTGTATGCATTACAAAAAAGGAGCATCCGAGTAAAAAATCAATTTGAGGTCATTAGAAGTGTTGAAGACTTTGCAAGAAAGTTTCAAGGATCAGTCCCAGAAACGTTAATGACTTGTGAATATAAGAAAGAGTAAGTAACTTTATTTACTGTTGAAACGGAGGCAGAATTTATTGTTTTTACTAAAAAGACACCATTGGAAAAGTCTGATTCCGCTGTTATTGAATTCGGATCTGAAATGATTGGGATGTTTAAGGGCCTTGAAAGCGCACCTTGGTTGACAGAATTAAATGATACATTCAAGGTTCAATTGTCCTCTTCTAAACTCAAAGCATCAACAAATGCTTCATGGGATATCCACGTATACAGCGAAGACATATTGGGTGATGAATTGTCTACTTCCAGTGAACTTGTAAAAAGAGTTAATTTGAACATTGAAAGCTTGAAAACGCCATCTGAATTGTGTACAAAGTTAAATGAGTTTGGTGTAGATTACCTTGATGCAGATGAATATCACTTTTCTTATGACCCACATAAGAAACGCATGATTCTAAAGGTAGGGAAGAGCTCTCTTATCAAGCTGGATAGCGTGTTAGCGACCACATTGGGATTCTCAAAATCAACTATTTATGAAGGCACATCAATAGGCGATACAGCCCCATCACTAGAGCGTGATATAAGTAACTTATACGTCTATTGTAACATTATTGAATATACAAGGGTTGGCGACATTGAGGCCCCACTTCTGCGCACATTTCCTCTCTCATCCGTAAGGAAGCAACTAATCAATCGAGAATTTTTTAACACAATGTATCTACCAATCAGCCGAAATTTCATCAATAGAATTGACATATCAATTCATGATGACGCAGGAGAAGTAGTACCGTTCTGTGGTGGTTTTACTGTTTTTACCCTATATATTAGGTCACGAGAATAAGGCTTTACGCTATTGTGACTTCCATAGTTATTCAATAGTCATAATGACAGGCATTTACAGTAGACCATCATATCAGAGCGGCTATCCCGTGTTTGTTGGAGGTAGACGACAAGTTGGAGGAGGCATATTTGGTGCACTAAGACCTATGGTTCTTCCAACACTCAAAAAGTATGGCGTACCAATCATGAAGCGTGTTGGAAGCAGGGCTTTAGATTTTGGTGCAAATGTTGCAGCTGATGCGCTTCAAGGTGAGGATATCGGTGAATCTATGAAAATGCGCGCGCAGCAATCTGCCATAGACGCATTAGATGATTTAACAAAGACGAGATGTACAGTTCGGAAGAAGCGTAGGAAGTCAAGACAAGTTGGATCCGGTCGAGTTACTAAGCAAAGACGCAGGAAAAGTAAAAAGCCGACTAGAGATAAATCTAGACGTCGAGTGAAAACAAGAAAGCGCAAACGAAATTCCACAGCGACTAGAAACAAGTCAAAACGAAGGAAGACAACATATTTGTAAAGCTAATACGATGCAGAGTATCAATTCGGCTTTGTGTTTCTTCGATTCTCCCCCTCATCAGACAGACATCATCTCCTCAACAATTGTAGACATAGTCCCCACAACAAATATCGATGGTAACCAGCAGCCTATTCAGTTTGATATACCTGCCAATCCTCAAGATTATATTGACTGTCAATCCATTGATTTAGAGTTGTGTATACAAATTAAGAAGGCTGATGGTACAAATATCGATTCATCCAAGGATAAAGTGGGATTAGCAAATCTTCCTATTGCCAGTCTGTTCTCAGATGTGTATCTAATATTGAATGACAAACAGATTGAAGGAGGGGATCGAGCATATCCATATGGAGCATATATACATACAATGACTCAATTTCAAAAGCAAGCTAAACAGTCACATTTGCAAGTTTCTGGGTGGTATGATGATCAGCAAGGGAAATTTGATGATGTCTCAAATACAGGGTTGAAAAGACGAATGGATTTAACAGCGGATTCAAAGGAATTATACTTGAAAGGACCCGTCTATCTTGATTTCCTTCGTCAATCTAGATATCTGCTATCACAGGTTAAAATGCAAATAAAATTTATTCGTGCAAATCCTGAGTTCGCGTTAATGGCTTTTGGAGCTACAAACTATCAAGTTAACATAAGTAATGCCGTGCTCAATGTAAGGCGATTAACAATGAACCCGTCAGTCATCAACGAGCATGCGACAGGATTGAGGAAAAACAATGCAATATATCCAGTTAATCACAGTGTGTTGACAAACTTCACAATTGGTGCGGGATCATCCTCACATGCCTACCCAAATCTTTTTCCCACTGCAATGCCAAAGGCGGTGTATATCACATTTGTGGAAAATGGGGCATTCATTGGTGCTTTTGAAAAGAATCCATTCAATTTCCAACACTTTAATGTTAGCAAAGTAGCACTCTATCAGGATGGGAAATTTGTATCTTGCAAAGCATATGAGCCTAATTTCAAAGATGGTAAATTCGCACGTGAATATGGTTCTACTTTCACCGCCCTCAACATGTTTAATACAGATGATTCAAATGGAATTACAATGGATATGTACAAGAATGGCTACTTCTTCATTATGTACAACCTCACAGCAGATGCAGATCTAGGTGGTGAAAGCGTAGGAATTACAAAGCCTGGAAATCTACGACTGGAGGTATCATTTGAGTCACCTTTGAAGAAAACAATTACTTGTCTTATTTATGCTATCTATGATAGCAAAGTTGAGATAACAAGAATGAGAGACGTCATTCTAGACGTCATGAGAGATGTCAGCTATCAGAGATGAGTAACTTAAGCAACATAGAAATCTTGAGGAAAATGAGGAAAGCTCATCCCTACTCCAAGACAATATTTCTCAATGTCTTTTCTAGAGATAATTTACCTGATTCAATTCCTTTCTATCCTTGTTCGCTTATCATCAATACGGATACCAACAATCTTCCCGGAAAACATTTGATTGCTGTATACATCAATCGTTATAAAGTTGCCGAATATTTTGACTCTCTTAATCAACCTCGTTTACATGATATCGCATTATGGATGAACAGGTTCTCCTGGACTGTTAGGAAAGTGACATCGTTCCCACTTCAAAGTAATACATCTCTAATGTGCGGTGGCTATGTACTCTGTTTTGTCAACGAGAGACCATTGAAAAATAACTGTAAAAGTGCTTTAGAACATTTTTCAAAAACTGTGATAAAAATGATGTAATTCTTACTAAATATGTCGAAACAGTTTTGAAATAAAGTTTTATGTTGTATCATTAACTTGCTCTCTTTTTCCCAAAACAAGGGTTTATAAGGAAAACAAAAACATATTCATATTTCATTAACTATTCACATACATACAAAATCTACAATTTGGTTTTCATGAAACATTTTTTCAAATCACATATGATGGGAGGTACATCACTTATGTCTTTGATGCTGGTTATCACAATTTTTCCATTATGGAACACATGAACATGATATGGATGCCAGTTAGTCAATTGAGCTGCTGGAAATAACTCCACTTCATAAGTTAGATTATGTGATGATGTAACTTTACGGAAGTCATAGTGATAGTGTAATTCACATAACACGGTCATTGTCTTCACTTCCAAATCAGATAATGAATCACCAAGAAAATGTTCCAAAGTAAAGTGTAGATATGAGAGATCACCCTCCATGACCCTTCCAATACATTGGATTGTTCCATTTGGAAAGAATAGGATAGTGAGAGATTTATCCTTCCTCTAAATCCTCCATGTTAACATTGAGGGTCTTCCAAGATGTAAGCTCGTTGTCGGCTTCAATTTGCGTTTTATCAGTAACCATTGTTTTCGGTTGGGTATATTCCTCTCGATCTCTTGTAGATTGAGTTTTGACTTTGCTTTTGTAGTTCACATCCGATTTACAACTTCCAACCGTTTGATGTCCTCCATCTTTAATGAATGACGTTGTCTGTGGTAGTATCTCCCTTGTAAAGGTTTCCCATGTGACGTCACTGAAACGAAAAAATCGATATTCAACATCTTCCCGTTTCGGTGAACAGACGTATAGTTTGACTGATGAATCACACTTTATCCATACCTTGTCATCGAGAGAAATCTTGATCCGAGTCTTATGGTTGTCAATGAGATCCGCAAAGTCTTTCAGTGAAGGCAATGAGTCAATACTAATGCAAACGCCACGAGGTTTTCGATCACTATTTGCTATTGAATGACGAAATGCTATTCTTTTAGAATTCGTTATGTGAACGTTTTGAACGTCACTAAGTTTCCATGTTCTAATGTAATGAGGCATGTTCCGAAAGCTATGTTTCAAATTTAGGTTTAATGTTTGCCTAAAGTTTGTTATTTTATTAGCTCAACATATCGGAATGATGTTGAGTACAAATTCTTCACATATTCATTCACATTAGGACTACCTATTTATTAGTAATCATTTCTACATATCCGAAAGATGTAGAAATTTCAATTTTAGTAAGACTACTTATGTATTAGTAAGTGTTGCTACATTTCGGAAGATGCAGCAATCGCAAGATCTATTACAAGTGGAATATTGTATTGTTTTTTTCTTAATTTAGACTTATTCTACATCACCTGTGACAGGAAGGCATCTCCTTCTCTTCGACGGTGGGGGAAGACCTAGGCTGTAGTGTCCATATGGTAATGATAAATTTTTATCCAGCCAACAGCGCTTATCCTCCCAAAGTAAAAGACCTCCCTTCCTAAATGATTTTGTGCTAACTATGTGATTTTTTGAATTTATAATTGTCATATCTTCAGTTGTATCATTCTCACTATAATAGACACTCCTATAGTCATTATGTTTCAATTTTTTAACTGCTGCTCTCTGAATTTCTTTTGCACGTTTGATGCTATGATTCGTAGAGTCTAGATATTTCATTGAATACATTTTCGGTTTTAGTAGGATCATTTCCTCAAGCAACTTTCCAGCACACTCATCCTTAAAACAACCTAATCTAGCTTTGTTTGTAGTTGAGTATAGTCGGTGGTGACTGTTATAGTTTGAAGAATCGAACTTTTCACCGAAGTATATCTTCCAGACGGACAGATGGTGATGTGTATAAACATAGGAAGAAACTGTCGGTATCACCTCCACAAAGCCGCGTTCTATTTATCAGTGGACATCCTTTTAGATCATTGTAATATAATTGATACATTTCCAACTTACTATAGTCAAGTACTGCTTGACCAACATATATTGATTTATTTAAAATTATTGAAGGTTTTTACATTGCCATACCAACCAGATCTTCATCAAATATTTTGTGTTGAACATAGAGAGGATGATTTGACAATTTCAGTAGTTGTTTCTCATTGTTGACTAGTTTAAATTTTTTCCTTCTCCTTACATTTTCCATTGTTTTACCATATAAAGAATTATTTTTCAATTTGTAGAATGACTTTTCGAAGTCAGTGCTTGATTGAGCCCTCTTTTGAGAGTTCATATCAATGTATGTTTTTAACCAAGACTTTTGTGTGAATTTTATGCCACTATGAATCTTCTTGATTCTCATGCCCATGGTCAAGTAAAATTTTAAAATTGAGTAGTGGACTACATAATTTTCCCTATCAAATTGATGGAGCAGAAGTTTCTTGACAGAAGAAAAATGTGTATTTGGTCTTACTTTTTCATATAGATTTTTCTTATAGTGTGAAAACATTCTCTTTTCAATCATCTGCATTTCTGGAGCTAATGGGAAATCGGCAGTGTCATCATGAATGGCTGCAGGATACTCTAAATCTAAATCAAAAATGTAGCCGATTTCACCATCATCATCTATATTTTGAACATTTTCTTCAATTAAAAAATTATCTAATTCACTTTCATTCAACCATTTGAAATTTGAGTGGGGTAGATTCCTACTGAGTGAAGAACCGTAAAGGTTATTAACATCTAAGTAGGTCAAATGTCGACTTTCATGTGTATTATTTCCTAATTCTTCAATGCGTGCACGCGCTCGGTGAATGTTGATGAAAGTCATACCCCCTCTAATTCCTCGTTCAAATAGATTGTACATATTTTCATCTTGTAGGTAGTGTGGGGGATCATTGGAAGAGAAATTTAGTGCTGAGGTAAAGCTAAGATGTGGGAGACTGACAAAATGTACAGGGTCGACTTCATCCTCACGTTGACTCAATGCTCTAAACACTTCAAATATGTCTGCCAACAATAAAACATCTAACTTCAGATATGCCAGCATGTAATCCCCAAATGTGCTACAATTAAATTCAATCCATGCCTTGTTAGCGTGTTCATATTCACTATCGGAACAGTGGTCACGAGTAAGATCATTATAGAATTCAAATTGTGGTGGTAGACAGTCTTCCGTCAACGTGTTTAAGATTTTGAAGTATGAATATGGAAACACTCCCTTCTGATATAAAAAATTATCACTTAATTGTGGAAATTCTACCCTTAATGTCTCTACATGCTCATACGTTTGCAAGCCCTTGGCTAATTCACTCAAGGATGCACTTAGAAATTGATATGAGTCTAAGAATTTTAGTTTAAAGTATACTGTCTTCCCTTTGTATTCATTTACAGGGACACTGGTGGATAAAGTTATATATTTTTCAGCAGTTGCTGCTACAACATTTAATTTCCAAGATTTCATTCTTCCAATCGCTTTATAGCAAACGATGTGACTATCATAATTTTTAAAATTGTGGAAAAATATGGGGAGCTCCCGTCTGTTAAGTCTTAACCGGAGATTGCATTTCCTACATAATGTTTGCCTATATCGTCCGATGATATGATCATGATCACGAACTTTTATGACTTCATTGCTGAATTTCGATTTACATTTGTTGCAACATTCTGCATTCCCATGGCGTGCTTTTTCATCCGCTGACAGTGACATTGGCTGCCTAGTTGTTGCACATTGGTTGTCATATAAGTCTTGGGCTACAGTTTCTAAGTGGTGCAAGAAACTAATAATGCAATTTTCTCCCTCAAAGAGGTAATACTTGTTTTCAAATTTCGATTGAAGGGCATTATGCCAGACATGATAAGCTCCAATGGCCGCAGGTTTATGTATTTTATTATCAATGTAGCACTCTATATCTGCATAAATTACTAAAGGAGGACTTAGTTGATATTCCATGCTACTTGTTAGTACTTTTAGATCCGATGGCATTTTTTCTATTTGTGCTTTTCCTCGAATGCAAAACTGGAAAAGTCGTTCTAGTGTTGTCTTATATGTGAATGACTGAGTGCATCTTTCGCAGAAGTATTTATGTCTTTTTAAAGTTCTCCTATACAATCTTGACAGCTTTGGAATTCAACAGTAGTGTGCTGCTCCATTGTTTAGAATTAGCAAAATATTAACCGTTTGCCTACCAGTAAAGTTACTATTGTAACGAACACCTTTGAGTCCATTTTCATAAAAGTGAATGTTAATTTTAATATCATTATTTTTCTCAAATTTTGGAATATCTTTGATTGGTACTGGTGTGGAAATGCCTTCCATATTTAGCTCAGATGTCCACTTACTATATGATTTTACTTCATTCCTTGAATAAGGTACTTCATTATAATGCAATATTGATAAAACTGCATATAGGAAGCAATCATTTGCATTTGAATTAACATTAATGACAGCTTTAGAGTTTTTTAACTTCTTTGGTAGAGGAAATGATTGTCCACCTGACAGTATTGGACTTGTTATTACATTGAACTCTATATTTTGTACATCATCTATAATCCAATTGCTACCCTTTTTTGTGAAGGCTTCAATATGATTTATTAGACTATTTAGATGATCCTGAAACCAAGCATCATAGTCATAAATATAGTTTGAGGATGATGAGGTAAAGTGTGCGAGAAAAGTTTCTTCTTCTTGAGGATTAGAACGGACATAACGAATTTGTGCAATCAGACGACCGCGCAATTGATAGCTCCTTAGTAAGTCAGACACTAAATTCCCTAACATGGAACGCATGCTTTCTAAGAATGATGTTATGTCCACAGTAGGTGTTGTTGGCGTGATATCATACACACGTGCATGGCCATTGAGTGCGCCTTCGCTGAGACTAACAGTTCCATAGTTATTATGCATATTCATCTCACTATTTGTGTTATGTACATTCATGTGCTGTCGAAATCTACTTATAGAGTTATACGTTTTGTCACACCGAGAGCAGTATTGCATAAAGTTTTGTATGTTAGTTGAAGCGCTGGTTGTTGGCTTAGAAGTAGATCTATTTTGATTATTTGAATTTGACTCTGTTATGCTATCATTCGGTTTATTATTGCATACAAGTTTATGCCTCTTAAGATTATCCATCCTATTCGTCTTATATGGACACTTGCTACATTGATACGTTTTTCCTAACTTACAAAATTTTTCATGACGTTGCAAATTGCCTATGAGAGTGAACACTTTTCCACACTTGGTACAGACAACCATGATTATTGATGAGGATTGAAATTAGCAAGCCCTTATATACATCTACCATCTAATGAGGTCAGCGTCATCACCAGCCAATACCATATGTTCCGATCTGTTGTAAAGACAAAACACATACAATTTTAACAATTATTTTTTTCTTCAAAAAAGAAGAAAATAGAAGTTAAAGTAATAAAGTTACAGTTTAACACATTTGACAATACCACTATGGTAGAGTTTTAGGTGACTGCAGCTGTCACTACAGCCACCCAAATCGTCCATCCTCGTAAGGCGCACTCTTCTGATGCCATTTTGGGAACATTCGAGGTGCACAAGCGTTTCTTTGTTATGCTGTTGGCTGGTGGTTACTTGGGAGGCCAACAGGAGGTTTGATTGAGTAATATTTCGTAGAGACTCAATCAAACCTCTATTGTCCTCCTTCAACTTCACCTCGCGGGCCTCAACCTCCTTTAGGCGCTCTTGGCAACGACGGAGTTGTACCTCAACGTCTTGTACCTCGTGTTGTACCTCTTCTGCTGTCGCGTCGAGATCCACATTGTACTGCCGAACAGGGAGAGCAGCTGGAGGTGCGGGCGCAGCAGCGTGAGGGGAAGGATCTGCGGCTGGGATCGGAGAGGAAGGAGCTGCGGCTGGGATCGAAGAGCAAGGAGCCAGTGTCATCATCGGTGATAATGGAAGGCGCACACTCCAGCTCGGAGAAGCCCGTATGTGGCTGAACGAGACCTCCTCCTGAGATGCACACATCGCGGAGTCCTGTAATCGAAAGAAACAATTGTTTATCATCTATTTAACATTTTATCATTGATGAAATACAAAAGTGAATTTCTCTTACCTCCGGCTGGATTGTGACCTTCTGGTCGGATCCAATCTCTCTGTCACGGGGCAACGAGTCATTCTAAAAGATAAATCAATCTATTACAAACAAAAAAAATATCTTAATAGAAAATTCTGTACTCATGCAGTTGACCAGCTTTGTTACTTACATTTGTAACAGGATCATCATCCTCATCGGAAGAAGATGTCGGGGAAGAATACGCTGACGAAGTTTCCTCATCAGATGAAGTCGCTGACGAGGTTTCATCGTCCTCTGATGAAGACTCCCGAATCGAATATGGCTTTTCCTCGTTATCTTCCACCGATGTACTCGTCGCTGGCGTCGAAAGGAAACTTTGATGCTTTCTGAGGGACAGCGATCGCACAACCTGCAGAGAAAAATAAGATAACATGTTCGCAACTCATTGAGAAGCATACATGTTCTTGGAAATACTTCATGCATTGAGAAATATTATTGACAAATAACTAAACAATGACACTTACCGGACTAGGAAGACACTTCTTCTCCGGTGTAGGCAAACGGGGTATACTGTTCACACCTGTAAACAGCTGAAGAAAAGATCATATTCAATTTCACATAAACAGCAAATGAATAACTTTAATACTTACATTTCTCAAGCATTCAGCCGCTTTCTCCTCTTCAAAACTGACACAAGTCTGTTGAGGCAACTCACTCTGAAATATTGTGACAATGTTGAAATACTTTTTACATGGTAGAATAATTAATGGAGTAAATGTATTCTCACATTTTTAGTGACGATCTTTTTTTGAATTAGGACCTTGGTCTTCTTAGGAGGAGGCATCTCATCATTATCCTGAAATGTTTAAACGATATATGTTTTTATGTATAATGGACCAATAATTAATTTATTCGGTTTTAAGAAGCTATCCTTTGAAGGTATTATGTATGATTGGCAGAACTCACCTCAAAATCACTTAAGGTGTCATCGATGAACTGTCGTGACTTGGGGGCTTTCTTTGGGACTCGGGACTTGATAGGTTTCTTTATTGCTGTAGGCTCATCAACCTGTGAAAGGACACCTTCCATCGGCCACTCCTTTTGAAATAACCGCTCCAACCTCCTCTTTTCAGCCTTTGAGGTGAGGTTGATGCCCTTCCTCCCATTTTGCTGAGCACATGGTGTGTGTTTTTCAATGAATGCCTTAGAGGCTTCGGTATTAACCTTTTCATTACTCCGTTTATATGACTTGCAAGTTAGGCAGTACAGATACGTGCAGTCACTTTTGAAGATGCAGTTAATGTGACCGCTCTTATTAGCATGTCGAACGGGTAATTGGCATGTTTCACAGAAGTGAAAAATTAGGCGCTGTCGTGCAAGACTCTCTTGTCGGACCATCTCTATGGAGGAAAAAAAATTTGATTATAATTTTATCTCTTATTAGATGAGAATTCATTTATATATCATCAACAAAACTCTATGAAGTACTACCTTGATATTGAATAAATCTTAGAAAGAATTGAAATCTGAAGTTGAAATTGAAACCGAAAGTCGAAAGTTTAATTTTCATTCGAAAACGGTTTGCTCATAGAAAGAGTTGAAATTTACAAGTAGCTGTCTTGAAATTATTTAATTTCGAAATTAATTTAATGGAATGAAAGTGAAATTTCGAAAATTTCAACCAATCCTCAATTTGTTTAATTAAACAAGCTTGAATTTTATACATCTGTTAGCAGATGACAGACTGAATATTTAAAATGGATAAAGGCTTTATTTAGGTATCTTTTTATTTATTTACAAACTGTGAAAATCTTGTTGATTCAACTACACTTACATTTAAACTGATATATTCATGTCTCTCGCTCAATGACTTAATATAGGATGAAAAATTAAAAAAACATGGTTAATAATATAACATAAAGTGTTCCTATCCTAAAAACCCAAGCTTCTATATTTAAAGCTATTTGGTTATAAAAACTCAATAATGTTCCTACTCCCGAATATCCTATAAAGTAGCACAACATGACAATGAAACTCACTTCAGAATTGTAATAAGAACCGGAGAACGGAGGAACGAAGAACGACGTCTGCTATGGACACTGAATTATTTGAAAATGAGTGAAAATTCGTTGTGTGCAACTTCTTTATATATGAAATTGACAAAGCAACTATGAACAAAGACCTTATGACATCACATCCTGGAATTGGTACGGTCAAACAAAATTGATAACTCAAACAAGAATTGGAACAGCTGGTTTATTTTTAACCTTAGAAATGGAAGTGCCATCATATGTGTTGAAAGATTTCTACATGTAAACAGTAGAGTGAATTCAAAGTAATATGAACTGATGGACTGATGTATTATTTGATATACATGTTATTATTAATAGTCATATAATGATTCATATTTGAAGATATAAAACGTGTGATTTGAATAGAACATTAAATTTGAATTAAGCGCTAAATTTCGAAAATTCAAATTTCGCGCCAAAATGCGAATAATCAAATTTAAAGACTTTTTCGAAAATTTGAATTTCGCGCCAAAATTCAAATAATCAAATTAAAATACTAGAGTTACGGGTTAGGGAAGCAAGAAGAGTATCTATGGCACCCGGAACCCATGGGTAAATAAATTTTCGAGTGCGCGAAGCGCACTCGAAAATTTATTTACCCTATAATGCGAAAAATTTCGAGGGCGCGAAGCACCCGAGAATTTTTGAGGCCCCCCCCGCCGTGTATGAAGTGTATGAAGGTCAAAGGTCAAGGTCAGGTCTAAGGTCAAGGTCAAGTGTAGAGGTTTGTATATTATGGTCATTTTTAGTTGTAAAACTTTAACTTTGAAAATTTGTAAACTTAGTCATTTTTGAAAAAAAACTTGGAATTTTTCAAGTTGCATACAGATGCATACAACTAGGATTTTTTCATCAAATGGGTACATACAATATATCATTCGAATGCTCTTTTCATGCTGATTCTAGTGGTGTATTGTATGACACATGTATGACATATAACTAGAGAGCTACATGTCTTTAAAGAATGGGCTAAAAACTTAGTGAATTTAAAAATCTAACATTTGTCTGCTTGCATACAGTTGCATACAACTAGGATTTTCCCATCGAATAGGTACATACCTTATATCATTTGGAAGGTCTTTTCACTCTCATTCTTATGGTGTCGTGTATGACACATTTATGATATCACCCTGGACTGCTACAAGCATTTTAAAATTAACAACATAACTGTTTCTTTAAAAGTTATATGTTACTATTTATTTCAAGTTGAAGTCTTCATATTTGATTTTTTGTTTCAATTCAGTTATTGAACATCATTAATTGTAGATAGTTATTCCCCTTTCCCATTCAGACCTTAATTGAAGACCGATTTTGTGAAATGATAAAACAAGTCTGTTCATATATACAAATGAATATTGAATGAAGAGATTAAGAAAAAACACACTAAATGTCATCAAGGCAAGGAAAGGGTACAAGTTTTTTCAAGTCCACTTGCACATGGATCCTGGTCTTTTTGGGCGCACAGGGACAGCGACGTGGTGTGTCAAGGTCGATGACCGAAAATTCGAGAGCGGTTGTGAGGTTCCGCTCGTTCGGCTCCATTCGCATGAAGACCCGTTTGGTGTGGTACTTTTTCGGGGCGTTCTTCACTTTGACCGTGACCCTTCCATAAAGTGGCGTTCGCATGGACTTCTTATTCATGTGACGCATCGTCTCGATTGATACGTCACTATCTTCATCACTCGAGTAGTCGGGCGATGCAGGGGCTTGGGTGAACACCACCGGCTCGTTTGGTGTTGTCGATCGCTCCATCGGAGATTGGGGAGGTGTATTGGTACGTTCCACTGGCGAAGTGGTACGATCAGCAGTACCGTTCTCAACTGCGGCTTCCTGTTTGCGATCCATTATGACTTGTAGATTTAAAATAATTGTAACTTGTAAACGTGAGGATTAGAACCTTTGATAAGAATTGGTACAAACCTCGGACTTATATACTTTTTAAACAAAGGAAATCCTAACAGCCAATCAGAGAGGTACCGAACTTCCCTAAAGAATATATAACTATATAAAGGATGTCATTGTTCCAAACTGTTAAGTACTTATCCTCAACGTTCCATAACAAGAAGCATGTCCTCAAAACCATTATTTTATTTTCAAAATGACAGCCAAGTCATTATGGGAGGTCAGTTGGACATGACCATGCATTTCTGTTGCGGCTGCAAAGTGGCCCTGTGGAAACCTTGACTGTGTCAGCACTTCAAAGGCGGAATGGACTACCAGTGAAGTGTCCGGTACACGAGTGTGACCATGACTTTAGCAACAATCAGACATTTCATGAATGGTGTGATGACTTCCTGAAGATCATGGAGTCGCCTGAGGGACGTGATCTGTACCCATCATTTATTTTTAATGCATAAATTAAACTTACATTGTAAATCTCTTGTCTTTTTTCATTTTAAACATAGTTCTGGAATTGGTTTTCTTATTGGGGAGCAACTAAATCATAACTGCATAGTAAAGTTTCACATCTAAATAGTGCTACATTTAAAATAATTGTCACAATAGTCGCAATTGAGCTAACCCATTCAAAATCAAACAACGGACGTCTATCGGTACGTACCCAAGTGCTCAGAACCAAACCACACAAGTTCGATCATGGACGTTCCGAAACACAGTGTACTCAACCGATTGTACCAAACACATGTACCTATCCAGTAAAGCAGATCTCATACTTGTTCCTATTCATAACACTGAATTATACATGTACCTATCCATGTACCTATTGATAACACTAAATTTTACATGTACCTATCCATGTACCTATCCCTCGCAAGTAAGGCACAGTTTTCACTACTTTCATGTTTCACTTCTTGAATCTGAATAGTGATGTGGAATCATTTACATCTTTCAAAGTCAATTGAAATCATCGTCTTTGTTTCTGTTATTTTGCTGTACCAGTGACAGGTTGCCTGTCACTCTCAAGAAAATACTCTTGAGGTTCAGCATGAAAGTAATAAGCAGGTCAGTTGCTGATTTAACAAACATTACCTATACGAGGCTGTCATGACACGGACGATCTGTAAAATAATATCATTTCCATCTGTTTTATACTATCATGATCAGTCAATTACGTTGTCATTTCTTCAAAGCTGCATATATATGCATATCTCACATTTGGAAACAATTCCGACTGTATCTCCCATGAGTTCATTTAATAAAATCGAAAGTGTATACACATTAGTTGAGCTCATGTCCGGTGTAAGTGTAAGTGTTAGTGTTTACTCCGTTCACCCGAACCCAGAGTTAACCCCGGAGTAAACTCCAGCGTCGGTGTAAACTCCGGGGTTAAATCGCTTATGTTTGAACGAACGACATTTGGCAGCGCTTTCATAAAATCGAAATTTTTATTCAGTCACCCCGAAAGTAGACTGAAATCAGACAAATTCCATCAGAAAACAAAAGACAAATGATTTAGGTGCATTTTTCATCATTCTCATTACGATTCCGCGGAGAAAGCTGAACAAACGAAGGATGTTAAAGCAAGAGTATCGTTCATGCAGTTTGATAAAGGAAAGATTAGTAATTTCTTCGACGGACGAGTTTGAAGAGCTGTGTATCTTTCTAAATTTTTATTGCCAATTTGTTAAATTTCTCCAACGGTTCCCTTGCATGCCAATGCTGAGATGTCATTTCGAGGAAGGCCCTCTTACGTGGGACATCTATCTGCATGCAACGATATAGTTTCGGTTAATTGTGTCAACGATTGTGCGATTGATCCCAATGTTGTCGCTGAAAAGGCTCAAAGAAGAGGAAATATATTGAATCGGTGATTCCAATTTGTGCTCTGTCCTTTGAGAGCACTGGAGCTATGACGGAGACAGACGTAAGAAAACGGACGAAAGTCGCCATACCATTGACTCTTTCTAAGACTGCGTTGCCAGCATCCACTTGAATGCCACCGTCCTCATGGGCGCTGTTTTCTGTGCATCTTGTTGCTTCTTATGCGATTAATGATTGATTTTTCATGTCATTGTAATTTTGATTCGCATATCTGCATCGAGCGATATTTGTTCACAATAAATACAATTGACTGAAACGCCATTTTATTCATCTTTTCACTATTTGCTATAAAAATTCCGATGCATCAAAGGAAAATGCAGAAGTACAGAATGTGCATAAGGCACATGCGGAATCATGCAGCTATCTTGTTGGAAGTACAGACTTACATTAAAGCCTAAAAAGTCTACTTGCATCCGATAATACAATATGGTCACGATATATCGAAGTTAATGAACATTATGGTTGAGAAAAGTTGTCAATTTCTTATATAGTGGATCATATGAGGAAGGACCAGTATCTGAGGACAATGATGAATTACGTAGGCCTAATCCGCTTTCCAAATGCCTTAATGTAAATACCGGCATAGGCGTATCCAGGATTTCAGTTTAGGGGGTGCCTGGGCACCGATTTCGGGCTGAACAGCTCGAGATAAGCAGGTCAGGCCTACTAGGGCCAGGGCCAGACCAGGGCAACTCCTTTACTACTTATGAGTTTAGGGGGGCCTAGGCCAACCAGGCACCCCCCTAAATACGCCCATGAATACCGGTATAAATACTGGTATGTTATTCAGATTACTCGTCTTGGCAAACAAGTAATTTTATAATTGTAAATGGGATAAATATCAACTAAGTTAGAATCATAGACAGCGGATATCAGCACTGAGGTCTACAAAATATTCAATGTAAAATTAAGGGATAATCAACCAAGTTGCTGATGACGTGTGCGGTGACACCGTCCATCAGGTCCTAGGTTGCAATTAACCACCTTCATGCGAGCATATAACAGTCAATCTCCAAGTTACAGTGTTAAGATGACACGTGCCACACGGATGCATTTGAAATGAATGTATACGTATACTGGCTCCCCCACGCGCGGTTCGTACACTTCCAGAAGACTGAATTAGGTTTGCAATAATTGTCATCGCATAACTTCACTCAGCTTTATGCTATCTTTGGCTAAATAAAAGCAAATATACCATAGCTTCGGTTGAATTCGCTTAAAAATTTCGCATGTAGCTGATAGCTAACTCAGGAGCAACCGGCTCCGGGCACAAGTGCTGGTAGGACCCCTACGCAGGTGGGCAGGATCGAGTAGGTCAACACGAAATTCACTTTCGGATACAGGGCGGGGTGCAGGAAGATGTGTACATTTAGACAGCATTATGAATGAGCTGATGCGACGAGTATAGACAGGCCTACACAATGACAATGGACAGGTGGGCGGACCTATTTCTAGTTTTTTGCAAGTCGAGCTCCTTGATTGCCCGCAGTATTTCTCATAGAATCAAGGCTTGAAGTTTCCGATTTCATCATTTCAGATAAGAAAATTAGCAAGGGTTCAGGAAATTAATTAGAACTATGTCACGCACAAGTACGATTCAAAAATGTACAAAGTTTCTTTACTATTGAGAGTTCTTTCCATAGAACAGGAGCGAAAATCACAATTCATTTATTCACCATGCACAATTTTCATGAAAAAAGCAATATTCAATGATATTTTGGTGGTTGTGAAATATGATCCGATAGCGCTTTATAAGTTCATTATGTTGACATACATCTTTGTTGTGCAATCAATGGAAAAATTTCATCAATATGCAGAACATAACACTTTACACTTTACACCGGACATGAACTCGACAAGGAGTTATCCTCTAGGGGTTAACTTTTGCATGGTCCGAGTTATTTATGTAGCAGTAGGATGTGATGCTGGATGTATTTTCATATAATTCGGTAAATGACTTAAATTTTAAGATTTTTATCACGTTGTGAAATTCAGTTGCTATCCTATAATTTGCATTTGAAAAAGAGTTCGATTCCTTTAGTTCAGGTTAACTCTATACCGGGAGTTTACTCCGGGGTTAACTCTAGAGTTTACTCCGGTGTAAGTGTTTACTCGACCTGAGTTCATGTTCGGTGTTAGGGTAACACTTAAACTTACACCGGAGTTAGTGTTTACTCCGGAGTTAACTGCAGGGTAAGTGTAAACTCAACCCGAGTTCATGTCCGGTGTCAAGTTTACACTTACCCCGGAGTAAACTCTAACACTTAGGCCTACACTTACACTGAATGTGGACTCACATATTGGGGATTTAATAAATGCGAAGTTACCACTCTACCTAATATATTTGCTCTATGTTACCAACTATATCCCTCTCGAGTTCATTTAATAAATTCGAAAGTGTATACACATTGGGGATTTGATAAATGCGGAGTTAGTGAGTTACCACTCTACCTGATACACTAGACGAAATGACTTGCTAAGTCTTATTAAGTCTGATCAGATTCTTGCAAAGTCTGATCAGAACTTATTTTATTTAAGATCTTACATTTCCTGACCAGAAAGTACCAGACTTACTAAGTCTTATATTTTGCAAAATAAGATCTTTTCAGATCTTACCAGCTGATAATCGAAATTAAAAAAATGAACTGAAATTTCAAACTTGAAGTCCGATTTCAATGCGAAGATCAGACGATATCAATGGTTTTAGTTGTTGAATGATCTTGCTGGAACATCAGTGCACTGAATATATGTAGACAAAACGCAAAATACAAGACTTTTTTCTACTCAAAAAAATTCTAAAAATCACAAATAAGATCTTATAAGATCTAATCAGATTTGCTAATAGGACTTAACACGACTGGTACCAAAGTGGTACTTTGTGGTCAGAACTTGTAAGATTTCCTTAGTAAGATTGAATAAGTCATTCCGGCTAGTGTATACCTACCATAGAGTGGTATGTTTCCGCTTAGTTAGGATACTTATTGATCCATTTGATATCCAACATGCTTCATACTACTTATATGGGAGAGTCATCTCGGTAGTATATTAATTCTCAAATTTTGCCTATTTTAAAACTGCTCAAATAATTTTTTGGACAACGGGAGCGTATTCTCCGCAAAAAACTGAATCTTTTCTTATTAAAATTTTCATTGTATACACATACTTTTTTGAGTCGACACCATAGTATATTAGGTAGAGTCGTAACTCCGCACATAGAGTAAATACATTAGGTAGAGTGATAACTCCGCATTTATTAAATCCCAAATGTGTATACACTTTCGAATTTATTAAATAAACTCAAAGGAGATACCGTCGGAAATGTTTCTTACTGTGAGATATGCACATTAATTAATTAATGCAGTTTTGAAGAAATTACAACGGATTTGACTGATCATGATAGCATAAAGTAGAAGGAAATGACATTATTTTACAGATCGTCCGTGTCATGAAAGCCTTGGAGGGGTAATGTTTGTTAAGTTTGCAACTCGATAACCTGCTCTTGGTTTCATGCTCAACCTCAAGAGAATCTTCTTAAGCGTGATCATAAGCAACCTGCCACTGGTAGAGCAAAATCACATAATCAAAGACAATGATTTCAATTAACTTTGAAAAATATAAATGGGTCCACATCATTATGCGGATTCAAGAAATGAGGCACGAATTTAGTGAATCATCAAATCATGCCGGTGAAAATTGAATTAGAAACTTGAAATTTCAATCAAGAAAGCACGAACAATATCCCGACTTTTCATGAAGACCTCCATTATGATGCCGTACCTACATCAGATTCCCTTGATAATCAGCTTGATTTCCGCTTAGTTAGGATGATTATCAGCAAATAGTCATTTCTTTTGATATCCAACTTACTTCAGTCTACTTATATAGGAGTCATCTCGGTAGTATATAAATTGGCAATTTTTGAATTTTTTGAAGTGGTCAAATAATTTTTTTGGACCGCAGCAACGTAATCTTCGCAAAAAAATGAATCTTGTGATAAAAATTTTCACTGTGTACAGATACTTTTTTTGTCGACACTCTACCTCAAGGATATGCTCTACCTATATATATCCCTACTCTATCGTCGACACCATAGACATCGGTCGACACTCTACCTATACTAGTAAAGCCTATATCCCCACTCTATGGTGATAGCGATTTCTATGAACTCGAAGGCTACTGTGAAATTATCGCAGTCTACTGCAATAATTGATCCGATTAGTTGCTACACTAGTCTGATAGACATCATTTCAAAGGAAATGAAGCTGTAAAAATTGCACGATTTTGATTTCCAGTCCAACAGAATTACAATATTTTTGATACAAATTACAATAGCTAGAATGTGAAAAATCTGTTTATTTGACATCCATGAAAAGTGCTATTGTCTTCGCTAAAAATGCGTTATCTTCTAGCTCATGCAATTTGACGAAAAAAAGGGGCCTGAATGATTATTGTTAAAATACATCAATTTCTTTTATTATAGCGACCGAAGGAAAAAGTTGGAATATTTTGAATTGAAATCCGATCACATGTTAATATATTTGTCCAGCCGAATTTTCTAACGTCTTTGTTTACTTCAGGAATTCTGAATAGTTAGCAGACAAGTTGTAAAATTACTGTAGTTTGCGAAAGACCACATTTCTTGCGTGTTTATTGAAGATATCAGTCCTATCACAATTTTGTGATTGTTGTCACAATTGTTGACTTAGTTTAGAGAATAGATTGAAGAAGTAACAATTGATTCAATCTCCTCTGGAAATTACAGTCACTAATAACAGATATGTAGCACGACTGATGTGGTCTTACTGTGGAGCAGCACGTTTGTTGGACCTGCACATATTGTTGTCCTGTCATGGAACGACAGTCTCGTCTCCACTGATTTGCGGCTGTTAGTCAAGATCCTTGTAAAATTTTGCACCGCTTTTGTAGCTCAATGTTCATTGTCTTCGGATAGCCACTGTTGGTTGCCCTCACCAGATAATTAGTTCACTACGGTTTTCAGCAGGTACTCATCGTCCGGGCGCATTTGTTGCCAAAATACAAGTGAAGGTTAATTTTTTGGTTACACATGTCTTGATGCAATAAGCAAAAGTAAATTATGTACAAAGAGGTAGGGCATCGCTGTGTAGTCTTCATATGTTTTGTACACGAATCTGACTTTGCATATGCATATGCCATATGCATGCAAGCATATGAAGGCTCATTGGTCAAAATATTTATATAGGGTGGCTGTTCTCGCCCAGATTCAAAGTGTGAAGCTATGCATAATTAGATCATTAGATTAACATTGTGCATCATCACATGCATGTAGATTGCACAAAATTGAAAAATATTGATATAAAATATCTTGATTCGTCGATGTCTGAGCCAATGAATGTTCATATGTTAAAATCCATATGGCATATGCATATGTAAAGTCACATGGGTGCTTCGTACTCGTGTTTTAAAAAGTGTAACTAAATTTAATTATCCCTCGCATCGCAACCTCCTTGACAATAAATTATGAATTATAGTTCTATGTTAAAAAATTATAATGGAACGTATTATTATTGGAAATATCGAGTCATCAGAATTGTTTATATCTGCTAATTCATGTTAGCAACTTTATTTTGAATTTTTGACAGCTGTTAGTAAGAGCTGGGAAACTTTCTGTAATTGGCTACTGATAGAGATATGCTTGATGACCAATAGAGAACTGCCTTACGGTCTCCTGACACTACAGCAGTATGGGTCAACCACCCTGTCAGCGAACATTTTTTCCACTTTTATGCTTTATAGGAAAGTTTATATACACAGTGGAACCTCCTATTGCGTACATTCTATACAGCGGACACCTCCGTATTACGGACAGTTAAGCTCAGTCCCGAATAATGTTCGTATCATCACCGGTAACTCCATATTGCGGACACCTCTAAAATGCGGACACTAAGGAGCAGTCCCGACGGTGTCCGTTTCATAAAAATTGGATCATCCTAAAATTTGACTAAAACATGTATGATACAGAAAGCATTTTTCATGTTATTTCATGTCCCTAATATATTTAAATGTCTTTATATAATCTGATAAGCTATGATACAGTAACGGTTCTTAAGAAACTGATATTTTGTGGCCCTACCCTTATTGTCAATGACATTACCAATTCGTCTAGGCATTGATTCGATGATATCGTTGATTTTTGACTGATCTAACTTTCTCCACTCTCTTTTTAACAGTGACGTAAGTTGGGATACGCCATCTGTAGGTAGCAGTGAACGACGAACGTTACGTTTTAGAATACTCCATACATTTTCTATGGGATTCAGATCAGGAGAACGAGCTGGCCAAGATAATGTCCTAAGCCCTAATTGAGACTTGCATAAGTTGACTCTACTACTCCTGTGACACGTAGCATTATCATTCATAAATAACCAAGTCGATGGATCACCAAGTTGATCTGTCATTTGGCCAATGTTCATTCGTAAAACATTCACATAGCGTTCAGAATTCATGATTCCTTGCTGTATGTGAAGTTCAGAGCGGCCATTGGTCCAAATTCCAGCCCAAATCAGTAGAGTCGCACCACCATTTTATCAGATTTTATCCATAATCTCAATCGACCATCACTATCCTTCAGACGGACTGATGCCTCATCAGACCAGACAACCCGATCCCATTGATTTTGCCAGTGACAATGACTCATTGCCCATCTGAGACGTCTTTTTGTATGCTGATCTGATAATTCGATCTGAGAGGGCCTCTTACAGCTCTTGAAATTCGACTTAATAAGTCTTCTACGAATAGTGGACTTAGAAATAGACGAGTCTAGTGCAGCCATCTCAGTTAACGAGAGACTTGGATCAACTTTAATAAATCTCAAAATTAGGCGGTCTCTACGTTTGGATGCTTTGCGTGGACGGCCAGAGCCCTCTTTACGACAGAGTCGAAAATCATCATTATGCCATCGATGCACATTTGTGTAAGGGACATTTAGTCGCTTGCTTGTAGCTCGCAAAGAAAACCCTAGTTCTAGCAAGGCTGACACTTTGCCTTTTGTGAATGCGATCTCGTTATTGTTCATTTGTTCTTTGTATTGTTTTCAACTGGTAAGAGATAGATTTCTAGCTGAAAGCAATCAGGAGTGCTGCCAACACCACCGCAACGAAGTCAGGAAGCTATGGAACATGAAGTCCAGTTAATCACATGTAGTAGTTACATTATTGTTGATGAATAATGGTGCTATACTGGCTCTGATTGACCGATTTTCTTTATTTTTGTTTTGCTTGATAGCTTTTGGCTTGTAGAACAACATATTACATAACAAAGGAAATAAATGTAATTTTATAAGAGGGAGGTATGATTTTGTGTAACATTGCTAAATGAAGATCAAATTATCTACTACTTTTTTATCTATAACAGGAAAACAACTCAATATTCATGCTTGAAATTTCCAACAATGATATTAGTAAGCACAACTGACATATCTTCCCAATTTCAGAGAAATTCGTTCAAGTTTGGCGGAGTTAGACAAAGTTGAAGTTAAGGCGATGTTTGATGTTTAAGGGTGATCCATTTTTTATGGAACAATCTGTATATATATATATATATATATATATATATATATATATATATATATATATATATATATATATATAATATATAAATATATAATATATAATATATATATAATATAAATATAATATATTTCGTTTAACTTCACAAAAGAAGACGAAAGTTACAATATCGATACATAAGTAAGGGCACACTTCATTGTTCATTGTTCAAATATGATTCTTCCGAGCTTTCTGACGATGGTCGCTCCGGGATCGCCTCGAAGCCCTGGGTCCTCGTTGGTCCGTCCTGGCATCTTCACGTCCACGAAGGGTAGGTAGTTTATCGTTTGAGTTTGGTGTGGCCGAGGAAAGTTATGAGTGCGTTGAGTGTTGTCTTGTTGTTGATTAACTGGTCGATGTGTTCAAATGGGATATCTTCTGATCTGGCTGCGTGTGATAGTTGTTTTCTGTGCTGTGTGTAGCTAGGGCAGCGAAATATAATGTGGGATGCGGTTTCACGCTCTGAGCAAATGCCGTTTTGGCAGAAACGGGGGATACTGGGGTCAAGTTTGTGTATGAAGTTGTTGTGTCGTCCGTGTCCTGTCAAGATTTGGGTGAGAGTGTGTGGGATATTGGATGGAAAGTGGTTGTATGAATTGTAGTGAAATGAGAATTTTGTCTGATGAAAGTGCTTGTATTTTGCATTTTGAATAGTAGAAGTGATACTGTCGGTCAAAATGTGATCCTCAAAGGCTTGATATTTGTTGTCCTGTTTAAGTTTGTGATTGTATAGTATTTTAAGGTGGTCTACAATTGGAACTAATTGGGCTAAGCTTAGAATTTCGTCTGTGCCACTTGATCTAAATGCTTTGCAAATACGTAGGGCAAACAATCGCTGCATCTTAGTTAGCGCTTTACAAACAGTTTTCTTATGCAAGGCTGCACCCCAAATTTTTATTGCATAGGCGGTCTGTGGGACATAAACTCCATTATGTAGATGGCGAATATTCGAAGATGAAGCTCCGTTGACTGATGCTATAATGGAGAGACGTTGGGCATATGTCATAGTGCGCTTACAAATGTCATGGATATGATTATTAAACTTAAGCTTGCGATCAAAGATCACTCCTAAAATGCGGCTGTCATTCAGTGTAATATTTTCATTGTTAGGTAGCGTAATGTGTGTGAATGGCGGAACTCTCATCTTCGTAAAAAGGGTGGCTTGGGTTTTGGGGATGTTCAAGGAGAGACCTTTTGCTTTGGACCATTGTAGAAGGGTTTCACTGACCTCTCTCGCTCTTTGTTGCATATCCGCATGAATCACTACTGTGCAATCATCTGCATAAGCTACGACTTTGCCAAATTGAGTTAGTTTCGTCACAGCCTCATCTATACATATATTCCACAACAAAGGACTCAAGCAACTTTCCTGAGGAGTGCCACAGTTTGGAGACATGGAAATGTGAGGGAAAAGCTTACTTGTGGTGTTTCTTGGTTTTAGCAGGCTACTAATCAGTCGGATGGTGTGAAAATCAGTGCTACTTTTGGATTGCAGTTCATGTATTATGTGCTTTGGAGGGGCATGATCAAACGCGGCTGTGAAATCAAAACTCAGTAGTAGAGAGTCGTCTTTACAGATGGAATTGTATATGTCAGAGAGTGCAGTTTCTGTGCTTCGACCTTTCAGAAAACCATGCTGAGCTGGATGGAGCCAACTAGTGTCAGTGCGATTTTGGAGGATCTTTTCAAACACTTTGCATATGATGGAGTTAACTGAGATAGGTCTGAAATATTTTGCTGACAATTGTTCACCACTTTTCAATGCTTTCGGTTTCCTAGGGAATGAAACAAGAGAGATCTTTAGAGCTTTTGGAAAGTAGCCAGTCAAGTAACAGATGTTGAAAATGTATGTGAGGCATTCACATACCGGTTTTGAACATGCTTTCAGATGTTCAGCTCTTATGTGGTCGTAGCCCGATGCCTTATTATTCTTTAAGTTGAATATGATTTGCATGACTTCCTCTATAGTAACGGGGAAAGGGGATTTCAAAGGAAGAGGGGATGTATTCACGGATGCTTCGTCATCTTTGCAACATAAGTCACTTCTTTGTGATGGACTAAAATAGTAATGCATGAGATCCATGTGCATATCTTCGTTGGTAATAGCGGGTGTGCCATCCATTTTCTTATAATTTGAGAAAAGAACTTCGAATTTCTGAATATTATTATTATTACACACCTTACTAAGCATTCTCCATGGGTCGGGTTGTTCAGCACATGTTTTCCTCCAATAAGTGTTCTTAGCCTGTCTAATAGCCCTTTGGCAAGTGCGCTTTGAATTTTTGAAAATCAATTCTAGATTACATCTGTTTCCATCAACACAGCTCTTCCAGTTTACATATGCTTTATTGCGGCTTTTTATTAGATCAGTCAAGTGGTTATTCCACCAGGGATATGCTTTGCTATGGCGAGTAAAAGAATGGGGTGGTGTTGTATTTTGTATGATGTTGGTGAGTTGGGAAATCAAGCTGAGGCAGGTGTTGTCGATTTCTTTTATCTAATATTCTGCAACTGGGGGAACTGAAATCTTGCTAGTTTGTTCAGTGAAAGCGGACCAATTGCAACTCTTCCATTTCAGTCTATGGTTAACTTTATTGTCGAGGTCATCACGTCTATTCATAGTGAAAATCGCATCCAATGTTATTCAAATGGGGAAGTGCCAACAAGTTGGAAAGTCATCACGTGGTAAGGGCATCCAAGTTACCTTGTTTAGACATTTGATGAGAGTGATGTCAATGAAACTGCTTCCCATTGGACTGTCAAAGGTTGGACCAAGATCGTTTGGGAAAATGAAGTCATTCAGTTCGCTACCTTTACTGTCAGTCTTGTCGCCACCAAAGGATGTGTGATGGGCATTGAAGTCTCCACCGATTAAACATATAGGCTGTATGCCAAAACGAGCTAAAATGTCTGTGGTCGGTTGGACAGAGGAAGTGGTAGGGGCGATGTATACCGAGGAAAGAAAAAGGGAATTCTTGTTCGAAACTAGGATGGAGATGATAACAACATCTTTACTAACGTAATGCAAAGAGATGTCATTTTCGAATTTGGATGAAATCACAATGGCTGATCGAGGGTTGGGGCTACACACTGACATATAATCTTTTGGAAATGCACAGTTTTTTCTTAATGGAGGCTCTTGTATAAGATAAATACAGTCTTTCGGAGAATTGCTGCCTAGTTCATGGATCAGTTGGTATGATTTGCCAGCGTTAAATTGTATTAAGTCTCTAATCATGGTTAACTCCTTGACTACAATATGCGAGCAACCTCTGTTTTTCTAGAGCAACAACTGACAATGCATGGTCTCCCTGGAAATCTGTTTCTGAAATGTTTCTGTTCAATCGCTCGCTGAAAATCGGACATATTCCGTCCGATCCTGCGTGCGATCCTGCCTGGTGATGGTGCTTCTTCGATGAATCACAGCATGAACATTTTCGAGGCTTTGTGCAAAGTTGGTTAATGGTGATTTCATGTTGCTGACCACAGCGTATACACGTCTTTTTGAGATCTCTCTTCTTGCAGTTCGTTCTGGAGTGTCCATAGCCTAAGCAGTGGGAGCAACGGAGGGGTTTGATGTCAACAAAAGCTCTCAGGATTTCGAGATCTAAGATGAGCTTCATGCCCTTTGCAGCCAATCTTTCAAAGCAGTTGGTGGATATGCGAATCGAAACTTTGTGGTGAAATTTGCCGTTAGCAGGTTTGAAGTGAAATGGCTGAGCCAAAAGCTTCGAGTCTTGGAAAATTTCTTGATTATCTGCCACAATGCTGTTGTCGAACTTTTCGTTGGATATCGTGTTGGGAACTAGGACGGTTACAACTGGATCTCTTTTCTTCATCTCTCTATGTTCAACTTGGAGATAAGTCAATTTTGTCTCCATCATACTTTTCTGGCTGCTATCTGCAATTATTACTGTTTGTTTATCACCATTCTTATCAGTTGTTTCCTTGAAGTTTGCTGGCATGATGATCTTTCGGCTGGATTCCGGTAATTTTTCTTTAATGGACTGAAGGGATTCCTTGAGAACAAATTTGGCACTGGTCAACTTTGGAGGAGGGTTTGGCCAGTTAAGGAGAGGGGTTGGGGCTGGGTCGGTCTTGCTTCTGATAATCTCTTGCTTCAATTCTGAGATATCACGAAGAATCTGCTGATTTATTTCGTCAACAGGACTGTCACACTTCTTGCATATGTATTTGATGCGTGGGCTTGTAATCTTTTCAAGCAACCTGAATTCTGCTTCCGAAATATCACTACAAGCTACGTGAAACCACGAATCGCACTTTTCACAAAGAACCGACTCATCCTGGATTGACTCAGAGAAGTGAGGACATACACTGTTGCTCACATTTGTCTGTTTTCCGGGTTTTCCTAAAGCTTTTTTCTCAATTCTGGGCTTCTGTTTCTTGGGTGCAGTGTCTCTCATGATTTCTGTGACCTTGGTTTAGGCAAACCCAAGCCTATGGGCTATTCTATTGGTGCCAATGCAATAGTGATCAAAAACTAATCGTGCACGTTGAAGAACACGTTGTCCTACGATTTAAGCAGCAAGAAGAAATTTATGAATCTAGCAAGAAGAATATTAATGAATCAAACAAAAAAATTTATAACAGGAGGCTCTTCATTAACAAAATTAAAAAAGCCTTAAGTTTAACAGCTGATTATAGAAGTTTTACTGAAGATTATAGAAGTTTTACACTACAGCTGAAAGTCAAATGGGAGAAAAAAGCGATTTCAGATAATGCCGATCTAAATTCTATGATACCGATAATATAATATATAATATTATATATATATATATAATAATATATTATATAATATATAATATATATATAATAATATATAATGCCGATATCAATTCATATTTGAAGCATGAGGTTGGCCCAAGCAGTTTGAATATAAAGAATATCACCATCATTTTGATGGAAGTTTATATCTGACTCTTGAGCACATTCTCGGCCTCTCTAGGAGTACGGTCGTAATGACAATGACATAACAGGGATAATATTTACAGAATGTCACAAATACAACGAATAATCAATAAAGACACAGAGATCTACAAGCCATTGACAGCGTCATTCAGGTAGAAGTGAAGCATTAACAAATAAACTTGCTGAAGGCAGAGGGCACGTAACTCACATTGTAAAAAAATAGAAAAATAAAGTGTAGTGTGTTCACATCATGAAGTCACATTTTGAGTGATTTGAAATGAAATTAACATTTCTTTTAATTATTTCTGTAGAACATCCTTTCTTGAAAGTTATTATGTTTCATCAGGTTTTGTAAAAAACATTCACGAAGACGCGAACACTTGGGCTTCGAGATCAGAGAAAACAAAAACTGGTAGGCACTCTTGAATATGCTGCTAGACCCAACGGCCCACCAGCTACTGTGTAAAAAAGTGTCCTGATAGAGTTTGAGTTGAACAATCTTTTGATGCCTTATGTTCCCCATAATTTTTGGAATTTAATAGTGTTGTGTTCTAATCTGTTGTTATCCTCTTTATCACTGGTTTGTAGCTCTCATCATTTTCAGATTTGTCGTCACCAATTTGATCGAACAGCGATAGAAGTTCATAGAAAGTTCGGGTGAATTCTTGTCTTACTGATACTTTTTAATTGCCTACAGAGATTAAAAAAAATATAGAAGCTGATTTTACACAATCTGGACAACGTCCTGTAATTCTCTCGCTTCAAGTGGTGCCATTCCTCTGTCACCTATGTATGAAATAACTTGTCCATGGAACACTTTTATAGGTTGGTCACCAAGTAGACCATGTCACAAAAATCGCTGAGTCAGCCATTTGTGATGAAGTGAACGCAGCATGCTAGATATCAAACAACGTTGCTTTCAATCAACCACGAGCTTAGACCGAGCTAGCTAGCATGTCTTACATTCATCATTACATGAAAAGGAAAATACTCCCAAGTTGCGCTGCAGTTTTTGTGAATGAAATTTTGAAGCCTTTGTAAGATTGTTTGTCAATAATATCACTCGGTAATATGGGAAAAACACATCAGCCACTCCACTTCTTTGTTTGAGCCGCGTGTGTTTTGAACGTCTTGACTGTCGCTTGCCACCCCACGATAATCAGAAGATTAAATATCATTCGCGATACTGAGTTTTCAAGAAATTTGCTTAAAATTCCGCATAACAATTGTGTAAAAGTCAGTTAACTCAGCTGGTGTGTCTGTATGTTTCTAGTGAAAAACTTTCAAAATCAAATTTAAATAATGAAGAATGTAGCGGCATTCGTTGTACACACAGTGACTGACTCTGTGCCTGTATGTTTGTGAGAAGAATTAGTATTTTACTCAAGCAACATGTTTACTTTACTTTATCATTGTGATTAGCTTATTTGTGCCTGTGCGATCACCTGTGCGATTTGTTATTCTACTTCGCCTGTCTCCTTGCAGTACTCCCATTAAAAAGTCTCAACCTACTTATACTCCCTCTGATTGCTGAAGGGGTTACGATATAGCAAAATAAAATTGAGATGAATGTGAATTTGACCATAAATTACAATTTTGGTGAGTATAAATTTGGTAGGCCTAGTCATTTTTTTGGTGCTTTAGATTATCTCGGCTACGCAAGTCAATGTTAAAGGACATGTGGAACATGCTTAGATTCAATCTCAACGTGTCACGATAGCTCCATCATGAAGATGTGTTCAGACATCACTATTTGGTCAAAAGCTTGATACAGATTGTCAATATTACACCAAAAATTTATTTTGTCATCAATCATCTTGAATGTCAATACATGACTGCTGACGTAGTTGAGTGGTGTCGGTGGAAGCCATGCTGTTGAAGACCGGTTGCTGATTTTAATTTTTCCTCTTATGTTTTACATGACAATTTTTCTATGATTTTTGATTGTGTTGGTAAAATCAGGAGCGCTAGTTTTCGGTACTGTTGTCAAAAGACAATCCTTCCACTTTCTTGGAAATGTCTTTTCTTCTATGTAGTTTTCCACAATGCAGGGCTTCTGAATGAAAAGACGAATTTCTGAGACCACTCATGCGCCTTGCGACGTTATGAAAGCATTAAATAGAGTACAAAAGTAGTTCTTGATCATGTCCATTTGTAAAATAGACTTCAAATGTAATTCTATTGTCATATATAAATTTCGTGAGTTGTCAAATGGAAAGCATCGAAAATGCTTAAATCCAACTAAATGATGTTATTATTAGTGGGTTATTGATAATCGATGTCGGGTGCTATGACACTGCTTTTCAAAATATTGTGCCTCACTTAATCATTTATTTATTTTTCCTTGCGATTTGCATTTCTGAGTGATCAATCAACCGGCCACCAAAATGAGTAATATTTTCAATTCTAATTATATAGAGTAATGTGATTGCCAGTTCTATCACATCTCAGAAACATCCCAGTAGGTATAACTGCAATATGCGCTATTTTGTGTACCGCTTAACGAATGCATATGTTACTTTGGCTTTACGAATCGACCCTTTGTCGTCCGTTTTGCTGAACATGGAGGAAGCACTGCTGATCTAGACAGTGCGACTGCCATATCAGATCATACTGTCCTGTGTCAATCTGATAATTCTTTTTCTGTAGAAGAAGACTTGACGTCGATATCATCGATCACTTCTGTAACCCTATTCCCATAAGGTCGGCTGAGGCGGATTGCATTAGGATGCATTGTCCATCAATTAACCGGAAGCAAGAATTGATGAGTAGTCAGTATTGATGCTTGAACCACCACCAGTTAATGCCAGTTTGTCCATAAAAAAGTCTGCGGCGGACGAAACTTAGGGCGTTTTTTACTTCATTTTCCAAACAACAACGTCGCCGTAACAAGTGTCTTTTGATTTTTTCCTAAATGAAATTTGATCATTTTGATAAAATTCGAATTCAATTTCTTATTCAGAAATTTATTCAGAATAATTTGATTTCAAATTTGAATTGAACATTAGCTCTTTATTTTGCGCTTTTGACAGCTTCGGAGGGTTAGAGTTATTGATTTAGTTCAAATTTGAATTCAGATGCAATCCCGCCGCGCATTTGATCGGACATAAATCTGATCTGCATCAGCCACACTATTAACTCTTCGATTACATGAACCGAACTTCATCGTACTGAGTTCTCTCGAACATTTTGTCCTTAATTTCGCATAGGCTTACCCAGTGTTATGGACCCTGAAGTTAGTCGAGCGCTCTTAAGCCTGTATTTTGCTCATGGTATTTCTGCAACCGAAGCCATGCGCGTCTATAGAAGAGAGACCAAGTCCAATATATGAACAAGAAAAGTGAATGAGAAGAAAATTCCAATGTATGACAATCAAGTGTGTCGATTGATGAAAAGCCTTGAGGACACATCTTCCTCCGAGGAAAGGAAACCTGGAAGTGGCCGTCCGCGATCTTCATCGTCCGAAATAGCGATGGTCCCAACCGTGATAGAAAAGCTATAGGAGAATCATCCTTATGGAATGTGTTCTGCGAGGCAGATTGCTGAAGAAGATGGAACTGAAGAAGTACTGTTCATCGACCTTTGAAGAGTGAATGACCCCACCCACACCAACCAGGCCAAGTTCAACAGCGGCTTCCTCATGACTTTGAGATTGTTCGATGAGGATTTTCTCAGATCTTATAGACAGATGAGGCAATATTTCGTCTAGCGCCCAAGATGTCTTCTCTTAGTAGCGGTGTTTGGACTACTGAGTAGCCAAATTAGCAAATTCAATCATAACTTCATGACAACAGTCAATGTTTTTTTGCAGGATATTGGTCTACTTTAAAACTACCTCCATATTTTTTCACTGAAACTATTGCTGGCGAAGATAATCTCACTGCTCTAGCGTCACACTGTATACCATTCATAACTCGCGATCGTTCATTATCTAACACAAAATTCCAGCAGGATGGGGCGGCACCACACATTGCTGTAGATGTTAAGTGCTTTTGACAAAGAAATTCGTCTTATCAGTCATGAGTCGCCATTTTAAGATTATGTGGCCTGCCAGAAGTCCATACTTATCCACGAAGGATTTCGATTCTTCTATCGGAAATGTTAAAAACGAAGGGTGCATTGCCAAAAGCTGTCGACAGTCGATGATCACAAGGCCGCAATTTCAGAGGAAAATCAGAATTTCGACCAAGATATGCTCGTGATCAATAGCATGTCATCTCGTCTGAACAAGATATTTCGACACATAGATAGGCAAATTTGTAAGTAAATTGTTTTTTGAAAATGGACATACCCCAGGATGAATCACTCCCAAAACATAACTTTTTTTATAAGATTGAAATTCAATACATACATTTGATTGTCAAAATTCAGTCTTTTTTGAGGCATGAGTTTTCGATGAACATGAGTTTAAGTGAACTTCAAGAATATCACCAAAATGAAGGAAGCCTTGGGGTAAGGCCACATGACGAGCCGCGCTTGTCAAGCTTTCAGCTGTGAGAGTTACGCGGCCACATAATGAGCCGTACAGCTTGATTACCGCTCGCCACTCGTCAAAATTGTTGGTTTACTACGTTAGTTCTAAAAATAGATTATCCCATAGCTCTAGCTTTGAGCTGTGATAATTAAGAGGGGAATTACCAAAGCTCGAAGCTAGCTGTGACAAGCTGCCACAGCACAGCTGGAGCTACTAGTGTGGCCGGTCCGATTGAAACATATGCAAATATTTTCTCAGCGCGGCTACAGCGTAACTCAAAAGCTCGTCATGTGGCCTTACCCTTAGGGCGTTGGTTTTCAAGTTGGGCTATGTGGTGAGGTGTAGGTGTGTTGATAGGTGAGGGTAAAACGAATGTCAGTATTTGAAATAAGACGATTATTTGATCAGAATTTATTTGCACAGAATTCATTGCGCAAATACTAAGGGAGTCAATGAGACTCAAATAGCTTGTTGCATTTCTTCTTGCAATTTGAATTTTTACTGCATTCGTATTGAAATGTTTTTTCTAACAAAAATCGCACTTTTTCACTTCAGTAATTTATTTTTTGTGAACTTTTTTTTGTTGTACTTTTCCAGTTATGTTGAGAAGTATTTTTTTTGGTGTGAGCAGTGCCAAAAAAAGTTCTAAAAGATTTTTACATTCTCAACGATTTTTGTTCATAGCGGTTTTGTTTTTTTCGAGTTTATCATAAGTAATGTATACAAAACTAACACCTCAAGGTTGTGAAATACCGTACTTTCCTGGTGCACATATATGCTTCATTTCATGTTTACGGCAATCACTTTATAAACATAACAAGCTTATTTGATATGCTCATTTTTTGATGTTTAAAACATGTCTTGCAGAAGCAGCTTTGATGAAAAATGTGGGCCTTGAATTCCTGATAAGGAAAATCTGGTCCACAGGATATTCAACACTGAGAAGCACTGCCTTAGAGGAATGACCATTTGAGTTGTAGAACTTCTTTGAGCAGTATACTCGTAGATTGATCATATCCGTTCAGATTTTCTTTCTGTTTCTTCATCTCCAACCAAACTTTGATTTAATTAAATTGCATGAAAAAAATCTGTTGGTTTTTATCAGTGATATCCTATAGCCTACATTTTGCTTGTTATATTTCAAGCGCAAATATTTATTAGTCATTTAATAGCTCATCGACATGACTTGCGATAAGAGTTAAAAGGACTTGATATATTTTCAGTACATTAAAATAATTAACATGAAGGGCACAACCAAAGTAGTTAGCTGTTGACAAGGTACGTGGGATTAACAATAATCAAATTGTTCAGTGTTAAGAGAAGTTAATTTACTTTGTGTACGTCGGGAATTGAGATGAAATAAATGTATATTTCCATTGAGTGCATCACCCAATTTCATTATAGCTTGATTGCTGAATGAATGCAACTCTTCGTTTAGCATTCAGCATTCATTCATTATTAAAGGCAATTAGTTATGTGGAAGTAAAATGATCTTTGTGGGCGTAGTTGAAACGCTGTACTTTTTTTGACTCGCTTCAGAGCAAACGGTGGAGGATACTAGAGAGAGGCATGAAGAGAGAGAATGTTTTTAGAATTATTTGTATCAAATTACACAAGCAACCATTGTCTGGAATAAAGATTTAATATAATCGAGTGACCATTCTCAAGGAAATGATATTATATGTGCCGGAAACATATTTCCATTATTTTCTTAATTTTTTTATTGAAAATCATTTACCAGCTGGAATGTACGGTTCTCGCTTATTCGCTTCCGGGGCATCCGATCCTAGTTGAAGGAGCTAAAGGATTTTTGCGCTTTTGTTGCTGTGTTAGATAATTATTAATGTGGTTATGATTGCTAAAGTGACGGATTTTGAAATCCCAAAATCGCTTTTTCCTTAAATGGGCAACTCTGTTGCTTCGTGTGAAAGTTGCGTTTGCGCCTACGATAATTATAGTACTATTAGCTACAGTTTAATTTCAACAATGTTCGATACCTTAGTGCTCCGTTATCCTTGTGCTACATTTATGGGCATGACATTATCTTGATAATGCGATTGCTTTCTGTTGTCGATGCTAACATCTGACACCTAGTTCCCTAGATCCCAAATCATCAGTTGCTGCAGAAAGTTTCAATTGCGTTAAACTCATCAATCGATATGCTGCTACTCCTTTAAAATTGTCCTCAATTCTTCAAATGAATATATATATATATTATATATATTAATTACATATCTAGGACTTCATCATTTTGTAAACATGCCATTTCATATGTTAAGATCTCTATAAGGTTGAATTTTAAACTCTTGTTATATAGCATGTCATAATTTTGTTAATGAGCTTGATAATGGACCAAGAAGAGTCCGAAACGTTGCAAAATATACGATTCTACGCTATTAAATGGTATTCATCAGTTATCCACAAAAATTTAACAGCATCTCAAAAAGAACATTGCAGAAAAACAGAAAGAATATACCAAAAATGCATTAAAATCGATCATGATCTAACATTTAACCAAATATGTAAAGAAAACAATATTCTACCAAAGTACACCAAAATTAAGTTACACAAGAAAGAACTAGAAGATGAAGAAATGACAAAATCTTTCAGAACAGAACTGATAAAAACCGAAATCAATAAAAACAAAGAAAAATATATATATATATATATATTGACAATGAGGTTTTTCCAACTTAAGTATTCAAAGTGCTCAATGCCTAAAAATAACAGAGCGTGATATAGTGATATATTACTACATATATACTCGTACATACATATATATATATATATATATATATATATATATATATATATATATATATATATATATATATATATTTATTTATTTATTTATTTATTTATTTATTGTAGCATACGCCAAAAAATACACCCAAAGAAAACTCAAAAACTCAGTACCTTCCCAACCGGTTTCAGCTCTTAGAGCCTTCTCAAGGGAATGAATATATATTTTTTGAAAATTAATGGTAGTAAAAGACATAGACTTACAAGAAAGATATACACACTGTATAATCATCGTCTGTTGCTTTTCATAGCAATAGAATTATGGTGCTCTCAGGCTTACATGCCCGCCAATTAGGACAACCAGATTTGTGACATTGCCTTGTGTAGCCGTTTGGAAGCAGATAATTCATGAATTACCATTGACTACTATGAAAGCGATACAGAAGAAAGAATAGTATTCTGCAAATTCTTCGAGTCACTGATTAGTTTGGGAAGGTGATGTTTGTATATCAACTTCGATGGAAGTGACTTACTTTAAGGCTCAGCCTCAGACTTGATAATGAGAGCATTTTCTTACGCTGTTCTTGTCACAAATTACCTGATACTGAAGAAATGAATTATCATAGCTAAAGACAATAATTATAATTCACTTTAAGATATACACATGAATGGGTCCACAATTCAATTTGGTCCAAAGAAAATGAGTTTATTTTAGGAAAACGTATAATCATACCAATAAAGATTGAATTATAATTCCACATGTATGAACATTCTTGAGTTCTAGCCGCATAGAGAATCATGAAACCACCTTTCATTACTCATATTCTACACAACGATTTAATGACCTAATGCATTCTTTGGTTAATAATTTGCACACTACAGCTAAATTCGTTACTAATTAGATTAAGTCAAATAAGTAAACAACCTCGAAAATTGAGCCAAGGAGCAGAAAATTTTTTCACTTTGTGTGAAGACTTGAATCACGTTTATTCGGCAAAAAACTTTATTTCTTTTTAAATCAAATGCTTTAAGATTCTTATTAGATTTTTTTCATCCTAGTCGATGTCTAACAAGCTTCATACTATTAAAAATGTCAAGTATCTGACAGGCAGTGCCGCTATGTATAAAAACAGGAATAATTTGCAAAAATTGGCTTTTTCAAAAATTAATCAAATATTTTATATACATCAGGATCATAATCTCCCAAAGAACTGAACTTTTGATTTAAAAATTTTCATTGTATGTTGACATTTTTAGTTGACACTTTACCTACTATATAATTACGATACGGATCTAAGCTTAAAATGTTGCAGTGTAGCATCATAATGCTCAATATATTCTGTGAAATGCCAACATGCAGTCATGGACGACACCCTAACCTTAAAATCTATGCACACGCTGGCTCCAAATCTGCAGCAGACATCCCTTTTCAGATCTCATAACTTTCGACAGAGCAGATGAAATGCGACAGACAAGTTTCTGCATATGTCGCAACCTGCAATAATGAATGGTTCGATCAGCAAATACAGATATACATGTATATCCAAAGAATTCTTCGCTGCAGTATGCAATTATTTTTTGAATATCTGCCTATGTACATGTCTATCAATTTTCTTCAGATCAAATGTTGATTTCATTTGCAGAGGTATTCGATTATGGATAATTGTACGTTCGATATCAATTCGTACAGATGCAACAAGGGTTTGATATTACCCCTGGTCAACGAATACACTTGGCATCTGGCAGCGCGAATTATAATTTACTTAATTGGGCTTGTTTGGTGCTTCATGGGAATTGCAATAATTGCTGATGTTTTTATGTGCAGTATCGAAACAATTACATCAAAGACTCGGAAGGTTGTATACGTGGATCCTGACACCGGTCAGGACAAAGAAATAGAGGTGAAACTGTGGAATGATACAGTTGCCAATCTAACATTAATGGCTTTAGGCTCATCTGCACCAGAAATTCTTCTTTCAATTATTGAAATCCTTCAAGACAATTTTCAAGCGGGTACTCTGGGTCCAGGCACAATTGTAGGCTCTGCAGCCTTCAATCTTTTGGTGATTACTGCTGTCTGTGTTATTTCAGTGGACGAAGAAGGCAAGAAACTGTATATGTTCAATGTCTTTCTTGTAACAGCCTTCTTTTGTGTATTTGCATATATTTGGCTCATTATTATCCTGGTTGGTATAACTCCCGAATACGTGGATCTCTGGGAAAGTATAGTGACGTTATTATTCTTTCCAATAATTGTGATCATTGCGTTTATAGTGGATAAAAATTGCTTTCGCAAGTCTCGTGTCGGAACCTCCAAAGAGAGTATCGGAATGGGGTTCGGTAAGTTCTCATTTTGGACATTTTTGAGATTTGGTTTAGGATTATTCTAGAATGACAATGACTCCTAAATCGTGAATGAATAAACATAATTTCAATCAAATCACCACATATGCCTGCAGTTGGGACCATATATTCAAATTTGGGTTTTGCGGAAAATACTCCAACTGTAAATAAGATTGTTTATTGTAGCAGAAGTTTCGGTGGCTGATGGTTCACCCTGATCACTGCCGAATACAGAGAGTGACTGAGTTTCCGTCATTCTGTATAGACATGCGGAAAATTTTTCTTGAATCTGTATGTATTTGACTTCAGCCATGACTTCAATCAGATTCTGAGATTTCTGTAGTGAAATCAGAAATCACTTATTGTTTCCATGACATCCCGTGGTTGCTCGCACGCCATCAATCATGTTTAACCCTTAAAATACCAAAGGTGGTCGTCACTGCCACTGGGCGAATAGGATAGCTATAGTCTTGAGGCTTCATGACTTTATTAGTTGGTGTATTAAATGCAATTTCAAATAATTTTCATTACAATTTTGCGCCTTATTGGAAAAGAGGAATGGGTAATTTAAGATCTTCATGTTCACTAAGCGTGCTTTTTGCACCGACGGCTATCACAAGCAGTTTTCTGAAGCAAGTTGCTCGTAGGCCTAAAGCTAATCCAGTATGCTCACGATAACATATCTCACTGACATGCACTCCATAAGCTTGCTATTTGTAATCATTCGGACAGGAATGTTTTAGCAAGGCAAGCAAGTTCTTACAGGGGCTGCATGTGCCTGTTTAGGCATGTAAGTTTATTTAGCAGTTCTGTCATTCGTAATTGGAGTGATGGACAAAGTATAGTTGGAAGATGAATGCATATGCAATATATCCCTAATATTGCCTTGACAAAGGATTAATGCACATGTTTTGTGCAGAAGACTATCGCTTGGAAAATGTGGTTGCTCTTCATGGGCACGACATGACAACAGGTGATGCATATAATTTCTTAGTATTGAAGATGTTCCTATAGATCAAATGAAGAACCACCGGTAGCCTACCAGTAAAGAGATAAATTGCCTTGTCTGCGTGTTGAATACAATAGCTGGGATGGGATCTGTCCGCTCTAGACTAACCGATAGACAAACGGAAGGTAATTCATCTCTTTGCCGACCAGGGACCATGAAATCTTGGCTGAGAAAAATGCAAACAGGTCGAACATCAAGGCACACGCATTTGCCATCGAATGCAGAGGCAGGCTAGTCATTGGGGTGGTTCAAAAAATCGGAAGTTGGAAAAGTCAGGATGCGCGTCGCCAAAAGTTTTGGCGACGAAATGGTACGAAATTTTGACGACTTTTGGTAAAAAATTGTACATGTAGAGTTTTAGCTCGATTGGTCAAGGTTAAGGGGGCACCCAGAGAGGTCAAAGTAAGGTCAAATGTGCAAAAATTGCTAAAAATAGCCTCTGACGTCATCACGTGACCTCGGATGACCTTTCTAACCTCGTTAAATGATAGATAAGGGTCACATTTCTATCTGTTGGTAATATGTTATTTTGATCTAAAATGCTTAGTTTCATCGCAAAATAGCATTTAAGGTCCGAAAATCATGCCTTTCGATGGGTCACGTGATCAATGCAATTGTATAGTACGAGAGCATAGAATGGTTTGCGACCAAACCAAGCATTTTAGAGCCATATAGTGTATTACCAACGAATATAAATATGACCATATATATCATGTTATGAGGTCAAAAAGGTCATTTAAGGTCACCCGATGACGTCAGAGGCTATTTTTAGCTCAAATGTAGATCTTGAATTCATGTTATTTAATAATGCTCCTTGTATAAGGCAGAATTGGTGCACAACACTTCAGTCGAACGACATGAAGTGAACAACATGAATAACATCATTGCACCCATCTTAACGGCAATGTGACGAAGTGTATTATTTGTTGTAGCGAAGGTTTTCCATGTTAATAACATTGGAAGAGGAGAGGAAGGCTACAATGAGAACTCGGACTAAGTTCTAGCTAGAATAGGAGAAGTGGAACCAATAAGCAGCAGCTAATGCGGTGAAGCAGAAGATCCACCATTTCATCGGCATTGCGACATCTCCAAGAGTTGAAGTATCACTCCAGCAGTTAGCGCTACATTGGATCTAACTAGAACTAGCACACGAAGAGCTGTATTCATCACAACTACTTTGGCAGAAGCCTTGGGAAAACCGCTGGGTAATCTGGTCCTGAGTCGATCCTCTGTCAGACGACCCGAGTAACTTCTAGACTCAAGGAGTAGATGATGTCAGCGTCAGCAACAGCTTCTTAAATCTTCACGCCAGCACATGCGGAAGATCCTACCCTGCCACACAATGAAGAAAGCACAATGAAGGAAGTACTTCTCATAATCGTCAATGGAGATGATGTCCCAATGCCGGATGAGCTAGACCAACATCCGGTGTTTCGAAACATGCTACAGTGACTAGCTGTAATTGCCAAGGTAGCGGTGCGATCCCTGGGTAGAAGGAAAAGGAGACATGACTCTTCTGACAGCAATTGTCGATGACTTCGAGGAGAGAATGGATTAGTCCTACCTGGAAGATAGGCTGTTCGTCTCTGGTCCACTATCGAGTCCGGTACTTCGAGCCATCACGACCAACGAGGATTGGAAACAATCCATAAAGCGAGCAACGATTCCTGAGTGGAAGAAGCCTTCATGTAGTGATTGCTGAACACTGTTGCAAGTTCCCAATTCCCAAGATGAAAGTTTTTGTATAGTGCGTGTTTTGCACTCACTATGTGTTCTATATTTGTGCAATACAACACATTTTGTTGGTTGTTTACTCTCAAATTGATTTTGTTAACTGATTGTTCCATTAGAATATAAGAATTTTGCTTTCCTAGTAAAACTAAGTACTCCTCTCCCTTCAGCTATCATGGCGAGCAGAGTTTATGTCTAAATTCTTTTCATTGGTGCAAAGAACTTAAAATTTTTACATTACCAGTTAAAATCGAATTAAATTCAAATCGAAACTATCAGTCTATTTCGACAGACATCATTCATCGCTTATTCGTCCTTAAAATACTAAATCGTTTCGAGTTCAGTATGACAGCACCGGCTTCCTCCCTGATCTTCTGCTTCACCGCATTAGCTGCTGCTTATTGGTTCCACTTCTCCTATTCTAGCTAGAACTTAGTCCGAGTTCTCATTGTAGCCTTGCTCTCCTCTTCCAATGTTATTAACATGGAAAACCTTCGCTACAACAAATAATACACTTCGTCACATTGCCGTTCTGTACTCTACAGTAGATGAAACTCTACTGTATTAGCTACATGATTAAAAGTGGATACAAAGCAATGTAGAAGCGAATACGTTTTACTTGTTGACTTAGATAGACACAACAGTGAATCAACTAGAATAAATGCTCATCACGTTTTATGAATGTTAGGTGGGATCGGTGAAGTATGGGAAAGATGTTTGCATCAAATTGAAAGTAAGCAGTAACTAACTTGTGTACTCACAACAGAAATTCAGGTTTACTAAAAGCAGTCTTCTACTGCAGTGAGACTGAGAATTTAGAATGTTGTTATATGAAAACAGTGTTCACCACAGCACTAGAAAGTTTTACTGCACTGTGTAGATTGCTTCACAGTGTCAAAAGGTCTTATAGTAAGTACTACAGTGTTGAATGTTTTATAAAACCAGGTTAAGTCTTGTCACAAACGTTGAGTGTGTGAGGGCTAGTTCCATGACATTTAATCACGTGGGTCATAGCACAAGTCCTAAAGTCCATAATCCAAGGGTAGGGTCATCTACGGTTGGATTTAGGGATTTAGGGTTTTATTTCACACGCGTTAACCGTTAGTGTAGAATACGTGAAGCACATGTTCGCTTAAAAGTCTAAACGCAAACGTTGAAATAAGTTTTGTAAGAAGTTGAAACATTGACATGATGTTGTGAAAGTAGAAACTTAGCGAACGTTCAAAAAAGTTTTATGAAATGTTTCTGCAGTCACTATCGTTAGCGTGCCAGCTTTACTAAATGTGTTGTTTGCCTTTATCAAATTGAATTCATGTGTAAACTGTTTTGTAAATAAAGACAGATAGTGTTAAACGTTTTTGCAGTCTGCATCGATAGCATGCAAGTATACACATAACAACATATAACGTTTCTTAAAAGAGTCGAATGCATATGAGTTAGGAAACACTCAAAACACGTGTCAGATAAAAATTAACCTGCTAGATTGTGTGAGTACCTCACAAAAGTGTTGCATATGTTTTACGGGAAACTTGTAAAGGAGAACTGTGTATCGTGAACGTCTGCCATCAGCTTAGCTAGATGAACATTACTCTCTCCTTTCTTAGGCATTACATTCTTCACTCAGGTTTGAATCATGATCATGTGGAAATTATCAGCATGGCTCCATGTATCATGGAAAAGTCAGTGTGTTACATTTCATGATACGAAACGTCAACTTCAGATAACTCTAGACCGCTTTCAACTACGAAGGTTGCATCGCGCTATCCTATCCAACTCTTGTCGTGTGATTAGTTCGGTAGAAGGCATTGTATTTATTCGCATTCAAGAGATGATCACTGCTACATCGCGATTCTAAAACCCTCATGGGAAAAGTATAAAAGGGAAGTTCACTCAACCCTCATGTCTTTTGTGAATCATGCTCCCCATCCGCATCATCAACGCCATGCGCGAAATGAATCTCAGAAGAGACATCGATTTAGAACAGTTGCATGCCCATCTTCCCGATTCAGTATATCATCGCGGTCGTCCACAAATGTTGGTCATTCGCATGAGCAACGGTCGAAATCTTCAAATCTTTCACTGCGGCAAAATCCAAGTCCTAGGAAACCTTTCTCATTTCGTGATGCAGTCCATGTGTTACGAAGTCGTCAAAATGCGAACACTCATGTCTCATCTACGTCTCAGTCCCTGACATTGAAGAATATAGTAGTGTCTGTTCAATTGAAGATGTTAGTGAATCTAGCAAACATTAAAACCAGTAATCATTGTATATTTTATAAAACTGAACTCTTCCCTGCTGCTCTGATTCGGAAGTGGCATCCTATACATATTGCAGTGTTTCACAACGGACATTGTATCATGACTGGTTTACGTGATATCAGTGAAGAAGCTGACATTGTTTAAATCTTTAATGCGTTGTCTGTATGAGTCACAGTTAATAGAATCGTGTTAATCACATGATGTGTTTTGATTGAGTCATCGCAATGAACTATCGCCCACACACACTTGTCGGTGAAAAGGTAACGCTGTCTGTCGTGAGGCGCCATCGATGTTGAATGACACGCCCACGCACTTGTCGGTGAAAAGGTCACGCTGTCTGACGTGAGGCGCCATCGATGTTGAATGACACGCCCACACACACTTGTCGGTGAAAAAGTCACGCTGTCTGACGTGAGGCGCCATTGATGTTGAATGACACGCCCACACACGTGTCGGTGAAAAGGTTGAACAAGACTGATTAAATTCTTATCTAACTGACTGGTGCTTTAGCACTTCATGAGTCAGAGCTATTTATAGACATGAGTCAGCAAAGTGGTTGATGTTTCCTAAGCCGAAGAAATTTTCATGATTCTACATTCGTTCGAAACTTCAGGATGTTAACTTTTTAACTTACAAACTCTGACATGGTTATGGCTTTATTTTATACTTAACCTACCTTGCAAACAGTGAAATGCTTGTCACTTTATTTTATACTTCACCTATAAATTGTTAAAGTCCATAATCTATGGGGATGGGGTTACCTACGGCTGGATTTAGGGATTTAGGGTTTTATATAACACAAGTGAATGTTAACCGTTAGTGCATAGTACATTTATTAACTTAACCATTTGTGAATGATGTATCTAAATTGCTTAAGTCCATAATCTATGGGGATAGGGTTACCTACGGCTGGATTTAGGGATTTAGGGTTTTATATAGCACAAGCGAATGTTAACCGTTAGTGTATAGTACATTTATTAACTTAACCATTTGTGAATGACATTATTCCTAACATTTCAAACAACTACTTTATTTGTAACTTTACAAACAGTGAGATGATTCTAACTTTATTTTATTCTTCACCTATCTTACAAACATTGAAATGCTTGTCACTTTATTTTATACTTTACCTATCTTGCAAACTCTGAAATGATTCTAACATAAATTCAAACTTTACAATCATCAACTTTATTTCTAACCCTACCCATCTTACAAAAAGATCAAAACTTTTACTTCTGTCTATTGAGTGAGAATCCCATCTTTATGTCAAAAGAAAAACGAGACAGTCTGTACATGATATGTCATTGAATGAAAGACATTTCATCACAGTCACACATAGTTAATATTATACACGGAGAAAACAAAGTCACTCAAGTGCAGGGAGAAAGCAAAGTCACTCATGTGCGGGGAGAAAACAAAGTCACTGATGTGTGCGGAGAAAACAAAGTCAGCAAAAGCACTGGATACCCCATCGATGATATGTTGTGATCAGGAGTTGGACGCATGTTACAAGACGCTCACTTACAACATCCCATAGAAAACGCTATGGAGAGAAAAACAAAACATCAACCACAACAGAGAGGAAGCATACATCATCATACATCGTCGGACGGAGAAAGAGAAAGTTTCTACCTCTTGGGTGGAGGTAGATGTGTGTCTGGATGGCCATACGGTAATGAGTGGTTAGGACACATCCAGCATCGTTTGTCTTCCCAAGCAGAGAGTGCCCGTTTTCTAAACGTTGTTGTCGTGACTTCGTGTACCTTTGATTTTAAAATCGTCATATTGACTGAACTTATTTTAGTTGAATTTATAGCATCTCGATAGTCTATGTATCATTTTCCTAACGATGGACTTCGAGATGCCTTTCGCCCGTTTTATGGAAGGCTCTGATGATTTTAACTTCATAGAGTGCATCTTGGGGCGAAGCAAGATCATCTCTTCTATCCTATTGCCGGCGCATTCATCTTTGAAGCAACCGAGCTTTGCTTTATCTAAGGTCCAGTGAAGCAGATGCTCTGTGGGATAGTTTGAGCTATCGAAGTGTGGCTTTAGCTGGTGCAGAATATCTTCCTTACTGACTCCTTTCCTAGTGGTGAGTGAGAGGAAAAAGCCATCAGTATCCGCGCCTACCAATTCTGCATGATGGATGAGTGGGCATGATTTTATCGTGTCGTAGTAGAGGTTACACATCTCAAGCTTGGAGTGATCTAAAACGGCTTGACCTATGTAGATGGGTTTGCACAACTCTACTTTGGGTTTTATCATCTGAATGCCGGCCAGATCTTCGGTAATGGCATCAGCATATACAAAGAGTGGCGAACGATGCATTTTTCTAGCTACCTCAGGATCAGTCACCAAATTATAATTGATGCGTTTTCTTACATCCTCCATGGTTTTACCAAAGAGGGAATTGTTCTTAAATTTGAAGAAATCCTTTTCAAAAGGATTCTTGGAGGCAGCACGTTTCTGGCTATTAAAATCTATGTAAGGCTTCAAAAAGGTCTTTTGATGAAATTGAACACCCCTATGCACTTTTTGTAACTGCATGCCCATCCTTAAATAGAATTTGAGAATCTTATAATGAACAATGTAATGTTCTTTATCATACTGGGTGAGCAGCAGCTTTCTAGCAGGATGATATTTCATTTTATTTTCTCCTTCATACTTAGATTTTAGTTGCTCCATGAAGGGAGAATACATATCTTCAGTCACTATACCAGACTCCGGAGCAAGAGGAAAGTCTGATGTCTTATTCTTAATGCAGTCTGGATAGGTGAGGTCGACTTAAAACAAATAACCTATGTCGGCCTCATCTTCCAGTCCTAAAATGTGCTTGGGGTTGGAAAACTGTTCAACCTCATGGTGTTCAAGCCAAGCAAAGTGGTATTGTGGCAAAGGTTTCGACAGTGCACTTCCATAAAAATTATTTTGGTCGATGTACATCAGGTGGGTGTCAAATTCACCATCGACTTTTTCATTGACTACATGCTTGTTGACAAACGTCAGTCCACCTCGGATCCCGCGTTCAAACATGGTGTACATTTCGGGATCGTCTAATAAATGTATTTTTTCCGTAGTCATTTTAAAAGCTGACTGGTAGGGCAACCCCGGTAAACTAATGTAATGGAAGGGGTCCAACGCGTCCTGCTCCAGTGTAACTTTCCTAAAAGCCTCAAAGACATCGGCTAAGAGCAAAACATCTAATTTTAAGTAGGCAAGCATGTAGTCACTAAACGAGTGACAACCTAATTCTTGCCATGCCTGCTGTGCATGCCTATAGTCATCAGGTGAACAGTCCTCACCCGTCAAATCGTTCTTAAATTTATCAATGGACGGAAGGGATGTTTCTTTTAATGTGTCCATTGAACTAAGACAACTATAAGGAAACACACCTTTCCGTCGCATGAGACTGTCACTAATAGTAGGATAGTCTTTAAATTTTGAGTGAGGGGAAGTGAGTCTAAATTATTAGCCAAAGTGGCTAAAGAAGAAGACAAACTGGAAGCTGTCCATAAACTTAACATCATAAAAGACAGGTTTCCCCTCCTCCGTCTTGTCAACATGGACTTTGGCTGACAGTGACATGAATTTTTCCTTACTTTGCGCTATGACGTTCAACGACCATGAATTCATATGTCCTAGACCATGGCGAAGAAGAATATGCGCATCATAACATTTAAAGTTATGAAAGATGACGGGGAGCGTTCGCCGTTCGAGCCTAAGTGAGAAATTACACTTACTGCACAAGGCAGACCTAAATTTGCCACTGAGATGGCAATGGTCCCTCACTTTCTTATGCTGCTTCTCATCAAAGGATGAACAGCAGCGGGGACATTTTGTGGTCCTATCAAATTTTAATTTATCAACTTCTGTGAAACACATGGGTTTCCTAGTTAGCTCCGTTTCATAGCGTTGATGAAAACGGGCTTTCCTATCTAAAAAGTTGAGGAAGTTTTCAACGCACTCCTCGCCTTGCCACACATGCAGCTTATTTTGGTTCCTATAATATGGATGCCAGACTTCATAGCAGGCAATGGCTGCTGGCTCATGACTTAGATCTTCTTGTTCAATATAACATTCAATGTCCGCATAGATGGTACATATGGGACTGAGCTCATTGCCGTTTTCTTCATACCTATAAAATTTATCTTTGGGCATGACTTCCATTTGAAGCTTACCCCGAGAGCACCACTCGTAATGCTGTTCAAAAAATGGTTTGGATGTGAAACGCCGTGTGCAGCGATCACAGTAATAATGTTTGTCATCATAACTTTGTTGGTGGCGATGCAATCTAGAAATTTTAGGAATGTCACAATAATGCCATTCTGAGTGGTTGTCGCTATAGACTAGGAGAAGATTGACAACCCGGTCGAAGTTACTTTGGCGGTTGTTATACCTAACGCCCTTCAGACCTTTTTCCCAGAGATGGACGACGATCTTAATTTCATTCAATTTTTCAAATTGGGCGATGTCTTTAAAATCTAATGTGTTGACATCTAGCCCGTCAAACTTAAGCTCATCCTCCCATTCGCGATATTTAGTGATTCGTTCACGATTTATACCTATATCATTATAGTGAAGAATGGAGAGAACGGCATACTTGAAACGCTGGGACTGACATTCTACATTGATGACAGCCTTTTTGTCAGCCAGTGCTTTGGGGAGGGTGAAACAACCACTCCCTTACAAGTTTTCTAAAAGATTGATTTTAATGTCTACTTTCTCGATCCCATCAAAGACCAGTCCGCTGTCTCTTTCCAGGAACTTTTCCAGGTTGTTGACCAGATAGGTGGCATGTCTCTATCCACTCGTTCACATCACCTATGAGATCAGCAGCACAGGAGACTATGCTAATGGTCACAGTGGACTCTACTTCTCCCGTACTGCTGTCTATTTTATTGAAACGAGCAGAGACGTAAAACATGCCTTTGAGCAAAAACCTATCTAAACTCGCCAACATTTGTTGAATTAAACCTATATTATTTGACAGGAATGGATGAATATCCCGTACAGGTTCAGAGCTTTCCATCTGATAGTCACGAACGAGCCTCTCAGGGGAGAACTTGCTCAGCCTTAGAGTGACGTTGCTGTCATTGTAAAACTCAGTGGAATGTGTGTGACAGAGTGTGTGCGAAGAGAGAACAAACTCTGTGGGAAAGGTCTTCCGACACGAAGAACAGGAAATGCCGACGGGTGGTGAGGGATGCTTCCTACCTGTTGTTGTCGGTGGTTGCCTCACACTGCCACAGGAACCGCCTTCGATATGGACTCGCAAGTTTGTGCTGTTGTAGAACGTGCGTCCACAACCTTCACACTTGGGTCGTTGAGGGATCGGTCGGCGATTTCCTCCTCTGCAGGCATTGCCAGCGGTGTGACGTCTCAAACTGTAGGCTTAGGCGAAGACCCTGTCACACCGCTGGTATCGAAAGTCCTCCTTCTCCACTTCGACATCAATCTCCCTCTCTCCGACTATCTCCAACTCCTCCTGCTCCAACAGTCTCTCCACGGACTCGACGGAGAGAGAGGGAGGTCGTTTGCTGCTGCAGGTGGTGGTGGCGGTGCTGGGATGATGATGGGGCGGGAGGGAACGTCACCGTCCAGGAGGTAGGCCGCCAGATCTGTTGAGAAAAAGAGAAAAGAGATTAGTAACATGATCATAATTTCAAGTTTGAAGTCTTATCCCCCTATTTTCCAATCACGGTTACTTACCATCTAATGAATTGATCTCCGGCAACACCGATGGTCGAGGAGGAGGCAGGAGTGGGACACGAGCCGAGGGTGGAAGGGTCCTGGGCTTCGGTGTTGGAGGGACGTGGCAGCGAGGAGCAGGGACTGGTGCAGGCGGTGGAGGTGGGGCGATGACGATGCCCGAGAAAGGAGTCGGACCTTGAGCGGAGGTTGATGGACGGGGAGGTAGGGCCGGAAATTCCTCGCGGTACTTCCGCCTCGCGGCTTCTTCCCATTTCTTCATCTTTGCCATATCTGTAGAGAGGAAAGAGAGATTAGAGACTGAGACAAGGATGTTAAACAATCAAGGCATGAGATGTTGAAGATACTTAGACTTGCCAAGTCGCTCATAGGCTTCCCCGATTGCTCCTTGGGGGACGGCTTCCCCATTACGAATACATTCATGCACTGAAAAAGAATGACAGCAAAGATAAGCAGAGTGCCACAATGAAATTTTGGATTCGGTTTAAACATGAAGAAATAAGGGAGGGACTCTTGATTTTCGTTTAAATGGGATGTGCACCCTGATGATGTTAGTAATAGAGTGAGTCAACCTCGTCCTTGACACAAATACTTACATTGCTCGATGGTGGCCTTCTCCATCTCAGCAGATATGCGGTAATTTGCAAATTTTACAAATTTTGCAAATTCTATGACGGACAGTCGATTGCAGATGATCAATGGTAGGTATAAACTTCAATCACTGAAAAGGAAAATGAGAATCGTTTCATTTGCCTAGTCAGCGTTTATCATGGGAACAATCATTGAAGTGATATCTAATGAATTACATTTCCCTCTACTCCATATCATAAAGACTAACCTTTGTCGAATGGCTGAAGTACTCTGACCTGGCGAGAGAAAGCGTCACGTTGAGTATGAAGTCGAAAGCCCAACATGAGCAACGGCTCAGAGGTCTCGATCTAACAAACGACGAACAACCCGTGCAACGCAATCCCTCTACGGCAGTACCCGCCGTCCCGAAGGAAAACTAGAGCAAAGGAGGTATTACAGCGATGATATGTTTTATGAGCAGAAGTGAATCTCTTGATAGCAAGAGACTATTCAACTTGATAGCAAGTCAAAACAACCTGATAGCAGGAGCTCACCGACACTCACCTTGTGAAAGATAAATGTGAAGAGCAGAGCTGGTGCACTGCCTTTTATAGGATTTTCCTAAGCGGTGAGTGGATTAGACCTCTCGTCCAATCACAGACGAGCTAGAGTTCCCAATGTGCGCACGCACATTTGTAACGCGTTATTGAAATCGTCTTAGGCAAAAATGATGTTTAGCAATTGACTCAACCATGGCACCCGAAGTCAATAAATTGAAACATGATGATTGCACGATTCGTTTTCATCAAGAGAGCTTCGGAGGTTTAATACAAGATTGAATCCTTGAGTTTGAAAAGGAGGAGACAGAATTGGAAGCATGTTTACACACGAAAAATATTTACGGAGTTGATATCTTATTTCAAAGACAGTCTCATCAAGGCTCACTTAATTGCAAATGTCAATTACATTCATTTTCCACAAGGTGAAGAAGGGGAACGTGTTGACTTTCAATTTCGTTCCTACGGACAAGAATATGTTATTGATGCTTCTGAGTTTTATACACATCTGCGGAAGATTATTTCTCGGATGAACAACTTTCATGGTTACGGCGATCATTTGCTTCTGAATAAAATAAACCGTATTGTCATTGCTATTAGTAAAACGGGTTTCAATGATGTTAAATCAAAGACCAAATAAAGTATTTTTTCATGACACTTGTGTTGTGCTAAACTTTCTGACTACACTCACGAATAAAACTTCGATGATCAAACTTTACTTTCACAAACGTGTGTCACGGTAAAACTATTTGACTACACTAAACTTTGCTTTTGCAAACCATGATAAACTTTCTGACTACACTCACGAATAAAACTTCGATGATCAAACTTAACTTTCACAAATGTGTGTCGTGGTAAAAACTATTTGACTACACTAAATTTTGCTTTTGCAAACCATGATGCACTTTCTGACTACGTTCACAAGAGCTTGTTCACTAGCGAAGAGAGAAATGAGCTTGTGGTTGCGTGTGGCGCATGAATGTCCCTTCCAATTCATTCCATTTCATTTAGCCTCGGTCAGAGGCAGTCTCACAGCGTTGGTGGAGAATCTTAAAGAAAACCTACGGGAGATGGCTAAAGCACTCATGACCGAGCGATTGAAAAGAGTCCGTTGAGATCGGTGTCACATGCCGAACATGCGCGACAGCTCAGCGGTTTCGGTCTAAAGTATGACACCGTCCCTTGCCCTCCTTCCATCTGTGGCAGTGCACGCCGTCCAAAAAGAACGCCTCACCGTAGGAAGTATTATATCGAAGGTCTCCACTTCACGTTCAGATGACTTGATAGCCAGACATGAAACGTGCTTGATAGCAAGCCGTGATTCACGAGCGTTTTGCAATGGAGATGTTTAGTAGCCACCCATGACAAGATAGCTAAGACTCAACCGATTGGCGTTCAAAGTGCTACGTTGAGAACTGTGTCAAATGCCCAACATGAGTTGCCCCAGAGGTTTCGGTCTAAAATATGACACACTCCCTTGCCACACTTATCACTACGGCATCATACGCGAAAGGCAAATGTGAAACGTAGAGCAGCATCCCTTCTTTATAGTGGATGTTTTATGAATTATGAATGGGCGAGAACGCTCGTTCAATGAGAAGACTAGCTCAGACATCATTACAAATCCTTTAGTTGAATTCAGCAGGGTCGAAAACCCCAGAAAACATCAAAAAATGGCAAATTTAAATTTTTCAGCATTCAGTACTACTTGTGAAATTATATAAGTAGTCTGTTAGTACAGGTCTGCTCAATAGTTATCGAACCTCTTTTGAATCAAGTCAAAGGGACTTGTAGAAGCAAAGTTACAAGCCTTGAAAGTTTGGAGTTTTCTATGGCCTGGAGACTAAGGCCATTTCCTGGCTAACCTATAAGTCTGACACCTTAGCTGATATCAGCAATGAAATTTTCTAAGTCGTGTTCCTGCGGAATCCCGGTTTTGGAGATTTCCAATGCTATCATCGGAGCTCCGGAGTTCACCTACCCCAACCAAGTCGGGAGGAGAACTGATTCCCACAAGTAGAGACCCCACTTATATAGCTTGTGGTGATCAGCTGATGACGTAATCTCAATCATCCAAAACTTTAAATCCTTCTATCTCCAATTCTAGTGCTCCGATTGACTTCAAATTTTGACAGTCACGTTTTCTCGCTCTCAACTTTCATTTAAGCCATCCCTCGACTCTCTACGATTACCAGAAGCCGAGTTAAAAAAACCCAAAATCTTGTATATAAAAACATCCAAAGTATCCAAAATCTTGGAAAATGCGCAAAAATTCGATTTTGAACGTGCTCTCATTTGGAAACGAAACCTTCCACACATCTGAAAAGATAGGATCCTAGAGAACAAAGTGCGGTCTTGCCCCTAAAAGAAACCCGAGGTCTTCATTCACTTTCATTCCTGAGAGAGTCGTCACCAAAGTAGGCCACAATTTAACATTTTCACGAGAAAGTCCTATGTTGACCATTTCGCGATTTTCAAAAATTCGACATTTTGATCTCACACCTAAACCAAGGAAGACTTGGACAAACGATGCTTTCCACTGCATTTGGCTCACTCCTAGCTTTCACATGAGCTATGGCACGACTTTCTACGATCACTCCCACCCAAGTTGGAAGTCTGACAGGAGGGGGGGGGAGCTAGCGAAAACTTTTTGTCTCCGATTCACTTGAAACTCACCCTCAAGATGCAGAATTGCACGTAGAGTCCGAATCTGCCCTCCGTTTTCCCATCCGAGGCTTCGTTCACCCGCTAGAAATTTTCGTAAAAATTCTAACTCTGTCGTTTTTCGGTAATGGTCAAAAATTTTAAAGTCACTCTCACACCTCAACGAACGAACGTAGAGACACACCGTTTCGTCCACTGAATTCGACTCACTCTTAGCTTTCAAACGCGCTATCACACGACTTTCTACCATCTCTAGAACGAAAGTTGGAAGAAACCCTGTCGGGGGCGGGGGGGAGGTAGCTAAAACTTTTTGTCACCGATTCACTTGAAACTCACCCTCTAGATGCAGAATTGCACGCTGAATCCGAATCTGCCCTCCGTTTGTCCATCCGAGCCCTCCTTCTGCCCGAAATACGGCCTTTCTCACCCCAAAACGTCCAAAACCCACCTTTTTCTAACTCTGTCGTTTTTCGGAGATTCCTACCTTTTTCAAGCCATTTTCCACTCTAAACCCAGGAAAACGTGGACATATAATGCTTTCCACTGCATTTTTCTCACTCTTAGCTTTCAAACGCGCTATCACACGACTTTCTACCATCTCTAGAACCAAAGTTGGAAGTCTGAGTGGAGGGGGGGAGTCAGAACTTTTTCTCTCCGAATCCGCTGGAAATCACCTTCATAACCCAAAATTTCACGTAGAATACGAATCTGCCCTCCGTTTGTCCATCCGAGCCCTCCTTCTGCCCGAAATACGGTCTTTCTCACCCCAAAACGTCCAAAACCCACCTTTTTCTAAAGCACTTTCCTACCCTTGCCTCACAGGAGAGCTCATCCTTCCTTCCTTCCTTCCAGAGGGGGGGAGGGAACAGTTTTCTCCGCTCGGACCCATCCCTTCCAGCACATCCTTGGCCACCTCCCTCACCTCCTTCCTTCCTTCCAGAGGGGGGCTGAGTCAGCATGATGACTCATCATTTCACATTTTGCACTTGATTTTGGGATGGACTCACTACTAGCATAGATATCTGATCTACATGGCTATGGCTTTTCAGAAGACTGATAGCATAATCTTCCCTAACTTAATTGATAAAGCCACACACGTTCTAAAATATAGCGCTCTAGCTTCGAGTGATTCGTATGCAATGATATCGATCAGCAAGTCAGGGTTGACATCGCTTATGACGACCAAAGCGACGAATAATGCGACTGCTTTGGTACTTTACTCAGTTCAACTGTTTCACACTTCCCATAGTTGTTCACTGCTCTTCAAGCCCATGATGGAAATAATCAATCGCAAAAATGCAAAGAGCAAAGTCTGGACATATTTTGGACACGAGAAAATCGATGACACTGTATGTGAAACATCTGTTATATGCTAAATATGCAAGTTTAGATTAAAGTTTCACGGGACTACTACAACAATGTTTAATCATCTCTCGAGCATCAAACGATAGCTACTGGAAAAAAAATTACGTCATGAAAAATCGAGCCGACTTCGATCATCGCACCATTAACATCATCTGCACCTGAAAATTCTTCCACTTCGGTTGCCTCTGGGGCTTCAAGACAAACTTCCATTGCTAATTCGTTAATCCAACCGAAATTCCTGTCAAATCATGTTCGACAGAAGCAATTGACTGATTTGCAGAAGCTGTCTCAAAATCTAAGGCAACGACTTCAGTGCAATCAGTGGAAGAACCAATACATGATGCACCCAAAAGCAAGTTTGCCAAGTTACTTGCAAAAGCTGTTCCAACAGCAAGAGATCTCACAGAAGATTTCAATGAGCTAGATATTTTCTACCAGGAACCTTCGATTGCCGTGGATCGTAATCCTTTACAATGGTGGCAATCGAAGGAAAAGATTTATCCAGCGCTGTCCAATATAGCCAAAAAATACCTACGTATCCCTGCATCGAGTGCCTCCAGCGAGAGAAGCTTTAAAACTGCATCAAACATTGTGAGCAAAAAGCGGACATCTTTGTCCACGAAGAATGTTCATATGATGACTTTTTTTAGCAGCCAATAAAAAGTAGATGAATGATGTTTAGGTAAGAGGCCTATGAATGTTTTTGGAGTCTTTTTTTGTAGATTATTTTTTTGTGATGAAGCCAATGATGGAACTATTCATCTAAATACAGAGCACTTTTCTCTTTTACCGAGAATTTAATCATCGTGTCAGCATTTTGAAAAAGTCCTTCAAAGTAGCAATAATTAGCCTACATGTAGGCACATGCATGCTAGAGAAATCCATCACCAACTGAAAAGTCATGAGCATGATTAATCATCAACACTAACTGTATTAATTCGACTAAATCTGACCATGGAAAGTCCCCTTGAATACAAACTGTCGGTGATATCTCGCGTGCCTTCGTAAGATTGAAAAACTCGAGTTTTGTGCCAACGAATACTCGAGTTTCATTTTTCTGGTATTCGCCCAGCACTAATCGAAAGGCATGATTTTCGGACCTTAAATGCTATTTTGCGATGAAACGAGGCATTTTAGATCAATATAATATATCACCAACAGATAGAAATGTGACCCTAATCTATCATTTAACGAGGTCAGAAAGGTCATCCGAGGTCACGTGATGACGTCAGAGGCTATTTTTAGCAATTTTTGCACATTTGACCTTACTTTGACCTCTCTGGGCGCCCCCTTAACCTTGACCAATCGAGCTAAAATTCTACATGTACAATTTTCTTACCAAAAGGAGTACTTTTGGCGACATGCACCCTGACTTTTCCAACTTTCGATTTTTTTGAACCACCCTACTAGACATGTACGAGACAAGCAGCAGGTCGTTGAAGTTGTCGTCTAGTGCCACGAATGTCGATGCAAAACGTAGAAATGGAGGGTGTTCGTTATCTTATTGCGGATTTTCTATAGTTGTAGTTGTTTAAACAAAATTGCTAAGGCTTTTTGGTTCTATGGAACACAAGACGTATTTCGTTGATTAATTTTGTTTCAAAATTGACAGAATACTTTCTGCATGATCATTGTATGCAAAGCTCATAACGCTTAGTAAATGAGTGATAAGCACGAGTAGTATCATTTGTGGTTATGTTGTACATTAGAAAGTTAGTCTTTATTCTAATTCTTTCAAGGTTTTTAGTCACTGTATTTTTGTATTTTGTAAAGATACGTGTAATTCAGCGTCAGTCCTCTTACCCAGAAATCCAACACTGACTAGTCTCGGCGTTTAGTGAAGATAGAGTGAGCAAGTCTGACTTCTGGAACCTGTCTTTACGAATTGCATAGCTCATCGAATGCTGCAATAACCTCTCCCCTCTTATCATGCGAAAGTCTCCACATGATTGCCTACTCGTTTTCTGGGAGCAACAGAAAGGGACTCCACAAATATTTTTTCCATTGAACCAATGTTCTTGCCGAATGAACCACTGTCGAATTTTCTACTTAACATTCACCTGGCGTGTTACAAATGAAGCAATCTCTCGTTTGTCACGATACTGCATGATGAGACAGAATCATAGAGTAAGCAAAGCTTGGTAAACGTCGAGCGAAACAAAGCGGTATGCACCATAGTGGTCCACAAGAAGATCGTGAACACTCTGTATGTACATGTAGCCTACATTTGCATGTGTGTAATTCTGCAATCATGCACATACTATGCATACTTACATAAATTGACTTTATGTAGCCTATAATTTGTTAATTTTGCTAAACGAAGCTGTCCATTTACTTCTTAAATGTCTGTTTTGATAAAGAAAATCTTTGGCTTGGTCAGAATCGTATTATTTTTAAAAAATGAATTATTCGGCCGTTTTGACCACCTTTGATATTGCGATATTTTGGGATCGATATTTTGAAAGTTAAAATTTGCCTGTATTTGTATCAGAATATTAAAATGCATATTTTTTTCATGAAAGATACGTGTAATGAAGGTTAATGGAGTATCTATTATACTGAGGTGCCAAGAAGAGATGACATTCGTAGAGAAATTCTTGTATTTACAGATAAACATACATGTATATAAATTAATGATTTTTTTATCAACCCTGAAAATATATTGGTGAGTGTGAATATCATACAATTTTATGACATGAGTGAATGCCAAGTAGTTGACCTACAAACCGGGTTCAAGCATTCGTCTGGATCCTCTATTCCTTTGAAGAAAAGTCAACACGAATGAAGCATGATGGAACCGTGTTTTAGGCACTATGTTGAAGTGTTGGAAAGCATTCTATTCTTATTCCTAATAGTTGATATTCAACTTTTCAAAATGAAAGTCTGTCATTGAATTCAAAATAAGCTTGAAGCATAGTAGAAGGACAAACTCTTCTCTTAATGACAAACCTATCATGGTTTAATGGATGAATCTTGAAATTGATGTTAATGAGTTTTTTGTTTCATGGAAATCATGTTGAAATTCAACAAAATTGTCATTGAGTTTATGCACCTCTAGTCATTTTCCAAAGTGATTAACTGCTGCGATCGCTTAATGAACTTCTTTTGTATACTTGTCCGATAGTCAGTAAATGAATGTAAGCCTCTTATCCTTCATCGAATTTGATTGTAAGATATCATTATTGTAATAGGAACATAGCTTGGTAGCATTTATAAGAAAAGTATAACCTTTGTTTTCTATTATTTTTTCATTAAAAGATTGCAGAGTACTAGTTCGCTCGGGAATAGAAAAGAAATAGTATTTGTATAAACCCTGTATCATTGAAGTATCATCATCTGTAGGAGCCAGCTAAACCAGATTGGCGGTTTTAATGTGAAAACTGTGCGGTATGAGACAAAATGAAATGTTTTCACATTAAAACCGTTCATCTGGTTTGCCCAGGCTCCTACAACTGATCACAAGAAAAGAAATATCAATTAAAACACAAAGTTGCTTGACAGACATAGACGTTGTGTCTTGTCCTCAACAGGGCGCATCAGTGCGACTTAAGAATGGTCCAAACTAGCTTATGTCGTTTTGAAATGAGTAAACTGCACTAAAAACCATTTTAGGGCGAAACGCAGCGGCTATAGCTGATGATGAATTTAGTGCTTAAATTGCTGAAGTCTGAGGATAACTTTGCTTTTTCCATTTTTCGTTGTCCAGTTTTATCTAATTGAAACCTAAACCAAGTCTGACAAAAATTCACGTTAAGTATTTGTAGGCTACTAAGTATAAATGACAGCACTGCTTTTCGAGATTATGGATATCCAATCGGTTAACCTCATGTCACGTTTGCTTCATTGAGACCATTACAGTAATTGGCTAATGAACATAATCATGAATTACTTAAATCAATTCAGTGCCAATATAAGTTGTCTATCCAATGGTTTCCTCTTTTATTCCTACTTTAAAACTACAATGTATGTTCATTGAAAGTGAAGTCTGCTAAATAATTTGTAAGTAAATTCATATTATTCTATCAGCATCATGTCGTATAGCTCAGGCATTCAGAATATCGTCCTGTCGCATTCCGATTCAGATGACAATAAGATCTCTGAATTTTTGATGAACAACGATGAGCATTTCAATCCTTAAATTTAGAACAAGCTAGAAATTTTACAGGCTATGAATTGCGGTAATATACTTATCGATTGTGATTCCTGTCCTAATACTCGTACTCTTCGCAATAGGCTTCGGAGTCTGTATTTCTGTCCTAGGGTTTTCGTTACTTTAACACTGCAGTAGTCGCTGACTCCCAGAAGACCCTGGGTGTTGTTACCTTTACTGAATCACTATCGCCATAAAGAAATTATTTTGAAGTGTTGAAGCTGACTCCTCATAGGCTATGTGCATCATGTGTCATCTTGTATTGCCTATCATAGCATAATATCGTCCCTATTTTTATGAGCCTTTCCTACTTTTGGACGTTTCTCGGTGTTTTTGATTACTAAATTAGAATGATTTCAGAGACCGTCACACAGAATATTTTTTTGATGATGATTGGTCTTGTCAATGTTTTCCACTGCTCTCTGATAATTTCAGAGCGTTGGCTTGACATTTTTTGAAAAGATGTAAATTCTATGCTCGGCGCGTCACGCACTGCAAGATTTTGCACCAGCTCGTCAGTTAAGATCTGAAAGGAATCGCTTGCTTACTGACATCTAGGCGTCTACATTCATTCATAAATCGTAATTCATATTTCAAATAATCTTACCTGGAATAGAACTTACAAGTCATACAGCAGGGAATGTGAAAAGCGCTATGTTCTGGACATCATAAATGCGTTCGACTTCTTCTGACTTTTGACCGTAACGATGACCTGACCTTAAGGAGAACCTTTAACACGATGCCTTGCCCTCTACTGCAGCTAAATAGCATTCACGTTATCATTCGTCGTTGAAACAATACCATCATAACGTACAATTGCTTGGGAAAGCTGATTTCTCACACTTGCTTACGTACTGTCTTACTGAAGCCATGCGCATCCTTATTGGAGAACAGCCTCCCTTGTCATCTGGATCATGGCCCTTTTCGAGTTGCCAAATCGATGTGACCTTGGCAACTCGAAAAGGTGATTATTTGCAAAAATGTGTGCTTTTTACATGAACTTCGTCAAGGTCTCAGCGGAATTTTTAGTCGGTCAGAGCCCGCTTATTTTGGAAAAACCGGCAATTCTGAGTTTGTAGACAAATTAGGACTATTTTAGAGCTATTACCACTTTTTCTTTGATGTCAGCGTCTTCTTCGACTTCGTCGTCATCCTCGATATCACTGTTGCTTTCAGAGTCGTTTTTTACACATCTATATTTGTATAAAGCTCTTCGCAGAATTCAGCTATTGCTTCAATTATTTCTTTTTGGTCCGTTCCATTTCGTTGGATGCATCTAATAATCTTCTTGCTGCTGTCGATCGTCGTTTGTGCATTCTATGACTTCTTCAATCAATTTTTCGTTAAATTTAGCGATATCTTGACGGATCTTATTCCGGGTGAATTTCCTTGCTATACAGAATTCAACTTCTGCCTTCCTGATCTTTCTTCTTTTACGTATCAGTTCTTCTCTTTTTTGTATGAGTTGTTAATTTTACTCAGTGATTCGTTTTTCGGAATGGATGCAGCTACATCTTTAATTGTGCTCGTCTCTTCGTCTTGTCTTCTCAAGTCTTCTCATCATCACTTATTTCATAGAGTTGTTCAAATCGGTTATTGAGGGCTATCTGAAAGGATTCAATTTGATTTGTTGGAATGGTGCGGTTCTTCATACTCTTGATACGTTTCGCTCTTTCCGTCTTTTCATTGATACGAATTCTGACTCTGACGGGCCTATGGTCAGCTCAAACTCGAACATTCCTCTGACACCCGCCCACATCTTGGAACATACCATAGTTCGGTTGCGTGACATCACGAAGTCAATTTCGTTGTGGGTTCTTCCGTTTGGGGACTCCCAAGTCTACTTCTTTTCACTTCTCTTCTTGAAGAATGAGTTGAGGATCTTTAAATTGTTTGATTCGGCAAATTCGATTAGTCTTGATCCTCTTTCATTTATCTCACCGTATCCATGTACTCCGATAGAGGACTCGCCGCTCTCTCTCCTTCCCACTTTGGCGTTCCAATCCCCAATTAGGACTGTTTTACCGGGCTTTCCATCGTCCAATACTTCTTGTACATCCTCGCAGAAAGTTTCAAGTTGTTCATCACTAGTAATACTGGTTGGAGTATAAACTTGGATTAGTTTGATTGAAGTGTTCCGACTAATCTTGATGGAGATTCTGTTCGACTTGGCGTACAATTCTTCGATATGAGGCTTCCAGAAATTGTCTACCCAAAAACCTGTACCTCGTTCGCCCTTCGGTCCGTTCCAACATAATACGCTTCCGTCATCTAATTCAACCATCTCATTTCCTTCACGTCTCGTGTCGCAGAGTCCGATGATGTCGATGTTGACCTTAGAGAGAGTTCTCTGTAGTATGAAGATTCTGCCTTCACCTTCAGACTTCCTCATGAAGTTCGGCAGTTTAACGTCGGAATTTGGAAATTGGTGACTCCCTTTTTACTGCCACCCTCACCTCCCTTTCATATGCATTCGAAAATTGTCAAGATAAACCGAATTACTCGCTACATAATCATTGAAGGATAGATAGTTACGCACAAATCACCTACAGCAGTAGGCACAAATCACCTACCGTTTATGTGCTGAATTTAAATTAAATTCAAGAGAGCTGAATCATACGAGGGAGCTAGCGTCCCCTTGCTCCCTTCTCCTTATGAATGACGCATATGCTGGCAACGCTGATTCGTTAACAATGTAGGTATTTGTTGATAGTGCAGAAATAACCAATTTATTTGACATTGCAGCCGAAAACAATAAAAGCAATAAACACAAAATTCAAAAAAGTTCATTTACCGCAACGAAGTTAGATAGAAGTTAGATAGGGCAGAAACGCGTTGTTTATCAATCTACTTTTAGTTCGTTTTCGTCTAATCACAAATACTGGAGCAAGGATTGATTTATAAAATGGGAATTTCAAGAATTAGAGTTATTCACATACCATGTGATTAGTATTTTCATAACTTAAATTTAAAAGTTGTGATCGCTTTTATCTGTGGATGGAATTGATACTGCCGAATTAATTATTTTTCAGATCCTGATAGGGATTCTACTGCTGATGAAGAACTGATTCAAGAATTCGTGAGATATCTTAGCAAAGATCCAACTTTAACTGAAACCGAAATACAGAAAATGGCAGCAAAAAAGTTTTTGGATATCAAGAGTCATTCTCGAGCTTGGTATCGTGTTAGTGCCACGAGAAATATGTTTGGAGGACGCCGAATAACTATAGCACTTGACGAAAAATTGCAAGAAGTAAGTATTTTTCTCCTCATTATCGAGCGACCAATGTCACAGTTAGGTTCAAGTACTAGTTAGTTTCGAGTTAGCAAACTTGAAATATATGCCAATAAGCAGAATAATATCTCAACTTTTGTATGAAGACTTGCACTATAATGCGATTCATGAAATTTCCCTCATAATCAGTTTAGTCTTCGCTTAATTGAGATGCTTGTAATTATACTTTCATTCTTTTTGATATGCTAGAAGTTTCAAGCTATTTATATATTGAAGTCTGAGGTTTCCAGTCAGTAGTATAAACATAGGGAATAAAAATTGATCAAATATCTTTTGGACTACAGGAACGAAATCTTCGTGAAGAACTGAATCTTCTGATATAAATTTTTTTACAGTATGCTGAAATTTTTGAGTCAACATTACCTACTATATTTACTCTATGAACTACGTCAATGAGTGAAGTCATCTCTGAACGTCAAGAATGCCACACTTTGGTAACGAGGAAATGATCGGCTATTATTTGGGGGATCTGAGGTGCACATCGCGTGCTGAAATTTTGATGATTTTTTCGGCTTTTTGCCAATTGCTCCTTCTATCAAATACTAAGAAAAAGAATATCGCCACAAAAAATGATATTCCGCATTTACGTCTTAATATGCAAAATACCGCTAGCGGCGGGATCTCCTTGTATTTGAGTGTTAGCAACATTCATTGTCTGATTCGCCGTATTTCATTATTGTCTTTTGCTTCTTACTACATTTACCAATTCCTTGCCATTAATGAAGCTCAAACGTCACTACTCCACCATTGGTGGCTTGGACGGTGCTAACATATTCAAACTTTTGGAGCGTTGTGGCACTTTTAGCTCGGATGTCCTTTATGCTGTCTTCTAATGACAATTTCGGAGCTCAACCTGTGGACAAATAGATCGCTAGGCTAAGCACTTAACCACTGTACCACGGAGACCACGGCTGTGAAGTGTCTATAATTACAAATTAACTTCATTATCCAATTTGAAGTGATTTATATATATATTTCTTCCGCATTTAACAGAAACTTGACGGCATCAACAACCGCTCGCTTGCCTCCGTTGCAAGCATCAAAGGAATGCTAGACAGTGTCGGAAATGAAAGCCGATCCATCATTGAATTCACCGCAAGCAGTTGCGCTGTCCTTGAAAATGAGCAGAAGATTAGAATAGGCATTCAACGCAAAGGGAATATGGAAAGCCGGTGAGTACACTGCCAAACTTCGTGCGATTATCTCAACGTTGTCAGTTCTACAGTTAGATCTATGGCTTATTCTTCTATTTTAGAGTTGTGTATCACATCGAAACAATTGATGGCACTGCCACGAAAGGGGAAGACTACGTCGAACTAAAAGAAATGCGCGTATTTGAGCCCGGTGAAAGCGATCATTTTGTAGATATCGTCATTATTGATGATAACGAATGGGAACCAGACGAAATATTCTTTGTCAAATTGGCATTGGATGCCAAGTCGGAAGAGAACGCTATCATAGGCAGTCGTGGTATTAATCAAATCACAATAATCAATGATGATGGTAAGAATACAATATATTTATCATCCGTTTTCCATACACAGTCCTGATCATTAGCTCTGGAAATGTCTCTGTCATCTTTCTCGCTAAGCCAGAAGTCTTGCTTGTGCGGAGCACATTGCATTACATTCATCACTTTGACATGTGCAGCTTGCCTCCTCGGCACTTCCGGCGCAGTTCTGCGTCTTCTGTTGGGTTGTGGTCGCGGTGCAATTTGTATCCGACAATATGCCGCAACCGCAAAATTTTCATTCGAATATATAAATTATGCCTAAAACGCTTTATTTCATAATGTTGATGAAGTAACAATTATTCAATGCGATAGCAGGCTGTTACAGCGTTTCAGAAAGGATGGGAGTCAGCCTTCAGAAAATTCCAAGCTTTAAAGTATGTACAAAGAATCATGATGTACTGAGCTGCAGACTTAATTAAAGATGAGCTAAAAATACAGTAATTGATCGTTTCCGGTGCTACTGGCTGGAATGCCAGCACGACAGGGTCTTTTTTCTTCATTATTTAATTTTCCTGGCACTCGAGGTTATACTTCATGCATGGGGCCAAGAAAGGCCGATGGGCGTGCAGAATTAGCCAAGCGTAAATGCGGAAGGGTTCACTGATAAAATCATTGTGCGACAGCAGTGCTCCTTGAGGGTCGCCCGCATAGAAGATACAGTGGAGCCTGAATTCCCCGTTTAGGCGGGCACAGGCACAGCTGTAGCTGACCCGCATCCATCGTATGCAACAGAGTGGGATTCCTGCACTTATAAGCTTATAATGTCAGCAAGGGCTTCCATTTCCATTCAGCGAGGAAGGGGGCTTGGCAAATGTGACAATTTATTGTAATGGAAAGAGGGGAAAATAATAGATAAATGAGATACTGACTCCAGTAGGCCGCAATGGTGAGAAGTCAGCAGCGAAATGATCAGGAAAATGATAGAGCCAACCCAATAATATTGAAGAATGTAAAATATGAAACTTCATACTTCTAGGTTCTCAACTATAACACATTTCTATCTGCATCACCCTTTCTCACTATGCGATATTTGACAGGGTTAATCCCATTACATGAGGTACAAAGGAAAATGAGAACCTTCCAAAATATTTGGAAAATATTATTTTTATACGTGCAGGTCACTACTTTCACTGCACTATATAGTCATCGGCTCCTCGGATTCGGAATTGTGATTCGATTCGGTTGATTAATCAGGAGCCTTTTATCCGACCCGTTTATTGATAATCTGTTTCCCCTCTACCAGACAGTTTGCCATCATTCCAGTTTTAGCGATGCTCATTGGATCCTCATTGACGCTAATACCTTGTACAGAAGTAGATGGCTTTGCTACATTCTCAGACAACTACAGCATTGAATGCCTATGAGCCTATTTTACATGCACATGTAGGAGCAGCAACAGCGTTAAATGCATGCATTTTTAAGCTGTAGCTGCGATAGTGTACCAGGCCCTAATACCCTGGCATCTGAGACTCTGGGTGACCCTGAGTGATTTGAGACTATTGAAACTATTGAATTGAAATTAACTTCTAGCTAATTTTTGTGTAACACTTTCCATTGGATGCCGCTATTTTCACTACTGAAACAGACTATTAAGCATTGAAGTTCAATACTGTTTCAATAGCGTGTTATATAGTGTTTCAATAGCGTCTAAATCCTCGATATCTGGCTGCTAGTCGTACGCTCGTGATCTCGTGTGCATGCATACCTATCTACAGTTTTTTGATATCTTCCACTGATCGATGTTTGGTAAAATTTATACAACTGGAATCGTCATCGTCTTGGGATAATTGTTCTCGCATCAGTTTATCTCATCCCTTCCTGATTCATTCGTTATAAGGATATTTAGTGCTTGTGACCCTTTTGGCTGATATCTGCTCAGTCCGTCGGTTACTTGTTAACTTTTGTGTCCGTGTTCAACAGCATATTGCATTCCTTCAGATCGATAGTGCAAACATTTCTAATTTCTATGATCCAGTGAATCGTTACTATCGCTCCGTCATCCGTGTCTCAGTGGCCGTTTGGTTTAGCACCGTGCCATTACCCTAGATGGTCTTGAGTTCAAACGCCGTCATTCATTCTTTAATTTTGGTTTATTTCTATGTCATACGGAATTATGAAAGTTTTTCAGAAAAAAATACACAAGAATAATCTGAGCATTTTTTCTTTTAATGCTACTAGTATCCGAGGCAAACTCAGTGACTTTAATCACTTTTTTGATGCCAATAGTCACAACCAGTTTGACGTCATCTCTTTAACAGAAACGTGGTTGAATGAGAATATCTACGATGGAGAAATATTATCGAATTCAAAATACAATGTATTCCGTCGCGATCGTGACTTGACAACTAGTAATAAGAAGGACGGAGGTGGTGTTCTGATCGCCATTAGTTCTCTCTATCAATGCAAACGCCGAACCGATCTTGAGACTGATATTGAGATAGTTTGGATTGAAGTAAAGGCTGATAAAACCCGCAAATTGTATATTGGTACTGTTTATCTACCACCTGGTTCAAACTACTCCAAGATAGATCTTCTTGAAGACTCGCTTGATCGAGTACACCTTGCATGTGGTCGGGATGATGCTGTTATCCTTCTTGGAGACTTTAACATGCCTGATATTATTTGGGAATTTTCAAATGAAAGATCTTTTGCGATTTGTTCGAATGCTGACAATCTTCGCTCGGTCAGCTCTCATTTTTTGGATGCAATGAACAGTAATGAGCTTCGCCAACACAATATTTTGCCTACGTGCAATGGAAAGCCCTTGGATTTGGTTTTCAGTAACAACTTACCTTTAACTATCGATCATACTGCTAATCCGACGACCTCTACTCACCAAGCCTTATCCATCAACTGTGTACTTACCACCCACTCAGAAGTCACTACAGTTCAACGTTCCACCTATAACTACAAGAAAGCTGACTTCAATTTGATTCGTGGCCTGCTTGCTTGCTTATGCTGGTCTCATATCTCCTGTACTAAAAGTGCTACTGATGCATTGTCAAACTTCGTTGATGTAATTCTTGCGATCATTACCGATCATGTTCCATTGGTGAAATTCAAAAGCACTAAGTTCCCATATTGGTACAGCTCAAATTTGATTTCACTAATCAAAGAAAAGGAGCGTGCATGGAAAAAGTATAAACAGAACGATAACAACAAAGATTCTGAACACTACAAGATATTTTCTGCTCTTCGCTCAGATGTTAAGCAGATGCAAAAGAGTTGCTATTCTGATTATATGCATCAAATTGGTGCATCCATCAAGAGTAACCCAAAGAGATTTTGGACTTATGTCAAATCTATCAAGGCTTCAGACTCTTTCCCGAAGTCTGTGACATACAATTCTGTTGAATACACTTTCTTTCGTGACATTGCTCAAGCATTCTGTCGTTATTTTCAATCAATCTTTGTGCCTGAAAATAACTTTTCTTTACCTAACTGTAGCTTCTATGATGTTCCTTTATTTCGCTTACCTAAATGTACTCCAGAAGAAATGAAATCTGAACTCCTAGCTCTAAATCGTAATACTGGTTGCGGCTATGATGGGGTTCCTGCTATTTTTCTGATCGAGTGTGCCACGGAATTGTGTTATCCATTGTCTGTGATATTCAACCTCTCGATAGACTCTGGCGAATATCCGTCTAACTTGAAATTCAACAACATTGTTCCAATCTACAAGTCAAAAGGGGAAAAGTCTTCTGTTGAATCTTATCGTCCCATATCGATTCAACCTATAATAGCTAAAGTTTTCGAGCGCATTGTTAACCGCGCTCTTAGTACTCACGTTAAGAGCTTTATCTCTGATGATCAACATGGTTTTTGTAAAGCCAAATCTACTACAACGAATTTATTACGTTACTGTGAATTTATTTCATCATCTTTTGATGATAGCGATGAAGTGCATAGTATCTACACTGACTTTTCTAAGGCTTTTGATACTATCTCCCATGCTTATTTATTACTTAAGTTGGAAAATCATTTTGGTATCTGTAACAATGATTTGATGTGGTTTCAGAGTTACCTTACCGATCGCTACCAGCGTGTTATTTTGCATGGTTTTGCGTCGGACTGGGCACCTGTTTATTCAGGGGTGCCACAGGGGTCTATTCTTGGACCCTTGATGTTTCTTATGTACGTCAATGATATACCATAGTAGTAAGCAAGTGACAAACACTCGACCGGCGCCCCCCCCCTCTGGAACGGCAGAGTGTCGTGGTCGGCCGCCGTGGTGCTTCGGGTCTGAGTCCCCCCCCCACCCTCTGGAACGACAGAGGTTGTAGTCTGTCGTGGTGTGCCGGCCAGGTGGGTTCCCGTTCACAACATGTTCGCTGACTCCCCCCCCCTCTGCAACGACAGAGTGTGAGACTCGGGTGAGTTGGTCCGACCGCCTGGTTGACGTGGGCGACCGTCTAGGTTGACGTGGGCGACCGTCTAGGTTGTCGTGGATGGTGAAATGGCTGCCAGATTCGGATTCAGCGTAAAATTCTGCATCGGTAGGGTGAGTTTCAAGGCAATCGGCGAGAAAAAATTTTTCTTCAAAATTTTAACAGAGTTAGAATTTGGGACGTTTTGGTGTGTAGCGCCCAAACGAAGCATCGGATGAGAAAACGGAGGCCAGATTCGGAATCTACGTGAAATTTTGGGTTAGGAAGGATGTTTCCAGCGAAATCGGAGAGAAAAAATTTTCGGCTGACGTCCCCCCCCCCTCTGGACAGCTTGCTTCGATTTTGGCTTCCAGTGGACGGATTTTGTCGTGCGATAGCTCGTTTGAAAGCTAAGAGTGAGACAAATTCAGTGAAAGAATCGGCTTGTTCCTATCTGTCTTCGTTTAGATGTGAGACGCCATTTAAGATTTTGGGACATTGGCGAAAAACGACAGAGTTAGAATTTGGGACGTTTTGGGCTCTAGCTTCAAAACGAAGCATCGGATTGGAAAACGGATTTCAGATTTGGAATCAGCGTGAAATTCTCTATCTGTATGGTGAGTTTCAAGTCAATCGGAGAGAAAAAATTTTCAACATTTTTCGAAAAAACGACAGAGTTAGAATTTGGGACGTTTTGGTGTGTAGCGCCCAAACGAAGCATCGGATGAGAAAACGGAGGCCAGATTCGGAATCTACGTGAAATTTTGGGTTAGGAAGGATGTTTCCAGCGAAATCGGAGAGAAAAATTTTCACTGACGTCCCCCCCCCTCTGGACAGCTTGCTTCGATTTTGGCTTCCAGTGGACGGATTTTGTCGTGCGATAGCTCGTTTGAAAGCTAAGAGTGAGACAAATTCAGTGAAACAATCGGCTTGTTCCTATCTGTCTTCGTTCAAAAGTTAGAGCGGTTACAAGATTTTAGGTCGGAGCTCGCTCACCTGAAAAAATCCTAAGTGTCAGAGTGGCTTTGTATGGGTAAAAATTTGAAAATTTTCCAAAGTGTGGAATTTCGACCTGGGACCGTCACCAAAACATTTTTCATCAAAATTTGAAATTTCACTGACGTCCCCCCCCCTCTGGACAGCTTGCTTCGATTTTGGCTTCCAGTGGACGGATTTTGTCGTGCGATAGCTCGTTTGAAAGCTAAGAGTGAGACAAATTCAGTGAAACAATCGGCTTGTTCCTATCTGTCTTCGTTTAGATGTGAGACGCCATTTAAGATTTTGGGACATTGGCGAAAAACGACAGAGTTAGATTTCGAATCAGCTTGATGTTATTGTCCAATGAGGATCATCATCCAATGAGAATCAAGCATTTCTTTATAAATAGCGAGCCTTCCACAGTGAGAATCATTCCATCGTTGAATCACACGAGTGACGGACGCACATTTTCTCTCTCTCTAGTTCCCTGTTCTATTATCCAACTAAAATGGTAAGTCGCTACTTCCCTCCCTCTCCTCCCTCGAACGTAAACTTAATACAATCTTTTTTCATTTTCAGGCATCTACTCCATCTGCTGCACTAGTAGGACAAAATGGCGGTCAAACGTTACAAGGTTCGCTACGGTCAGATCATCTACAACTGAGGCCAGTGGAAGAAACATCCAAGGTACATAATCCTACACCGCTACAGCGTAAATTTAAACAAGCCTTGCGTTATGATGATCATAGCGTAGTACTCCAAACGGGAATGCTCCCTTCCACGGATGTCAAGATAATGCACAATCAGTATGGGGACTACATACTGATCCCCGTGAGTCCGTACATTCGCCACCAACTTGATATTATTGAGGAGTACGTGACATTAAATATGGACATTCCTACTCCTCTTGCTCAAGAGTGGAAGGCGAGAGATGACAAGGATACTCCCTATAGAAAGATTTGGGATGGTAATCACATTTGCCTACCGGTATCACATTGGTGTACTTACTATAAGAAGGAGGGAGATCATTCAATACCCATCAGATGTGATGAGCTCGGAGAAGGTACTTGGGATATCCTTTTCAAAGTGAATGGGCTATATTATGGTCGACACAAGGATAATAAAATAGCCTCTCTCTCCATGCATATGGAATCCATCCTATATATTCCGAAACCACCCAACGTGGACGACATAATTGATCAAATCCTTAACAGCAGTGGTACGAAGCGCAAGTCGGAGAAGAATGCTACATCAAAACGCAAATCAAAGAAGGAGAATTGCTAGTCCTTTCCTAACTCTACCCTATGACAATTCGCTTATGTGCTTTGAGTGTCGTAGACGTGGTCTTATTAGATACATTTTACTTCTTCGTTGCCATCATATCATTTGTGTATTTTGTCGTGAAAAGCATCGATGTAATTCTTCATTTTGTAATATGTTATAGAACGTTTCCTTAGATGTGTAAATTTCCGTTTTAGGCTTCTATCATCATTTTTATGGATTGTGAGGGTGAACCTGTACAGGAGCTCAGTGCTATTGCTATGAACAATTGGACATATCAGATTGTTAGTGTCTATCATCAACATGCCAACTGCGATCCCAATGTTGATCAATGGGCGAGAAAACACATTCATGGACTTAATCTGAAATATTTGCAAGACTATGGCTTTTCTTGTGAAAGTGCTCTTCTTATTGACTTTAAACGATGGTTAGCTGCTTTCAATGTTATACGCATCTTTTGTAATAATCCTGGTAAGGAGAGGAAAGTATTTCCCAATCTAATCATTGATGATATTTTGCTCCCGCCTTGGGATAGTAGAGTGAATCAACATTATCATGAAGTCACGAAACGTTTTAAGGATTTGTGTGTTCTTATTTTGTCTGTTCGTTGTAGTAGCTACGTTCATAACCAATGCTTCTTTCCTCCTTACCTCAACACTGCCAAAGTCCTGTATGGTTATCATTGCTCGCTGTATGATAGTTATCAGCTGTATCTATTTTATCTCTTTCAAACCATTGATTTATAATGCATGCTTGTTACCGTTATTCAATAAATGTTACTATGAGAAGAGTTGTTGTTTTCATGCAATGGATGGGTTAGTTAAAGGGCGATCATGTCTTTCTCAAACGACTGCGGAACATTACGTTTTCATAGGCAAAGTTTAAAAGGAGCTGTTCAAGATTATGTGATAAATTTTCATAAAGATGAGACCGACATCGAAGCAGTGGTCGATGATGCTAGCACTCTATTTCTAGAGTTAATGAATACATTCTCTGATAGCATTGTCATGGCGCGATTAGTTGCGAAAATTAAGTTTAGTCATTTTGGAAAGGAAGAGGTGGAAAGTCGCTCTTTCCATTTTGCTTCTTATTCAATGGAAGTGGTAGATCACCCCGAAGAATTTTTTAAAAGACATATGATAAAAATTGCTGAACGTCTTAACGCATTTAACCATCATGGTAGCAGTCTAGTGATTGAAGCGATTTCAGATATTCACATTCAACTTTCCATAAAGAAAAATTGAAAATGCAGTGGTACTTGATTGTAGCACAACTGGTTTTCGAGCTATGTCTGCTCACTCTCGAAGTATATTCCTTCTGTACATGCGTCTATTATTTAGAAAAGGCTAGCAAATTCATATCTTCAAAAAGACTTGCTATAGACATCAGTAACGGTGAAACTATGTGTTGCGATGTATGTAAGCGAAAGGATGGAAATGAAAAGCGCATCTTCAAGAGATGTAAGCATGCTTTTTGTCAACGCTGTTTCATACGTAATTGCATTCAACTTTGCCAATGTAACCACTGTGACATTGCTCATTTCGAGTGTCACTTATGTCGCAATAGTTAGTACCTATGCAAATGTGGTAAAGATAGGTTTTAGCAAAGACTAACACGGAAAATGGCGAAACGTAAAATGACGAAACGTAAAAGTCAAAAGTTTTCTTCAGCCATTCAAGCTCTCCGACGAATGAAAGCAAATCAGCGATACAATGCTATACGACATGCTAACGATAAATTCATTTGTGAAATTATTTCTCATGTGAGGAAGTTGAGGACGAAGAAATTAGCGCCAAAACAACGAAAGTTACTTAAGCGATATGCTACGAAATTGCGTTTCATCTCCAATCCTAAAGTCGCCCTTCAAAGAAAGAGGAAAACTCTAACACAAAAGGGCGGTTTCCTTTCAGCAATACTTCCAATGATAGCTCCTGCCGTGGGCAACCTATTGGGAAATATCTTTGGCTCTAAGCGTTAATTATGCAAATGTTGAGTCTCAAAGTAATAAAATGGATTTCAGACTTCAATGTGATAAAGTTCTGACTGTATCAGGTCCATCTCATGCAGGTAAAACTGTTTTCACGCTGAATTTATTGGATAAAAGAAGGGAGTTGTTTAAGGAACCTATCAATCGAGTGATTTGGTGTTATGGTATTTATCAACCGTCGCTGTTTCAGGAATTGCAAAGTCGCAACTTTATTCGACATGAAGGAATTATTCCAGTGGATAAACTTCAGTCTAATGATGTTGTTGTATTGGATGATTTATTAAAAGAAAGTAAGAATTCAAAAGATGTTACAGATATGTTCACTCGCGCAGCACACCATAAAAGGTGTTTTATCATCTATATTACACAAAATTTGTTTCCTGATGGAAAAGAAGCTCGTACACGAAACCTGAATACACACTATTATGCTATTTTCAAGAATCCGCGAGATAAAAGTCAATTTGAAATTTTAGCGCGACAAGTTGCACCCAGAGGATCAAAAGCCTTAATTGAAATTTTTCAAGCAGCTACTGAAAAACCATACGGTTACTTATTCATTGACTTTACGCAAGAGTGTCCGGAAGAATTTAGATTTCGAAGTGATATTTTGAAAACTCCCATGATTATCTACAAACTATGAGTTCTTATTCTCGCATGATTGTTATTCCTCAGGATGAATATGTACAATTGACTGCCATGCAGCAAGTAAAGCAACCTCTTGCAAATCAAATGTATAGGAAAGAAATAGATTATCAGCAAAATGTTCACATCAAAGATCCACATCGTGCTGTATTATTACAATCGGAAACTGTTGAGCAATTGAAAAACTTGAAGAATAAGATGCGTGACTCTGTATCGACTGCTACACCTTTAGCATCTCGCGCACATGCCATATCTCTTTTCAACAGTATTGAACCCCATCTCAATGTAAATGATAGAGGAGAAATCATTACAGATGAAAATAAAGTGATTGATGCTTCACGTTATGAAGACTTGATTCAGTATGCGACACGTAGAAAGCGCCGTCAGGGCTATGTTCCACCTGGTTGGTCATACTTTCTTAAACTATTGAAAAAGCATAATGTGCCAAAATTTGCTTTAAATAATGAGACATTGAAAGAACTTGATTCAACAGTGGCTACTACTCCAATGCTTCAGGCGATGAAAATGCCAACAAATTGGTTTAAGGCGTCACCTGCTACATCCCCTCCCACACTCACTAAGCAAACAAGAGGAAGAACTCGACGTAGATCTACATCGCCACTAAAACTGGTAAAAGGAAAACGTAAAACAGCTCCTCCTAGGAAATACATGTTCTCAGACTATTAATATGAAGCAGATGTGTTGCTTGCCATGTAAGGAGCCGCCAGAGGTGAATGTCGTTGTCACTTGCACTTGCTGCGCCAGCTCTCATAATGAAACCCCTAAGCAATGTGAACACGATCGCAAAACCGCTAAAGCTAAATGCTGCAGTTGTTGTAAATGTAGAAAGGCAAGAAAGAAAAAAGATGAGAAGGAGGAAAAAGAGTCAGCCGTCATCGACTGAACGTTTGAAGTCAATCTATTATGATGTAAAACATCCGGCAGGATTTGCATCTATCAAGAAATTATCAAAAGCGAGTGGTCTTCCACAATCACAAGTGAAACGATGGTTAAAGGGTCAGGCTACCTATACACTCCACAAACAAGCGAAAAAGAAGTACCGCACCCGCCATTATATTGTTCATGACATCGATGAACAGTGGCAAGCAGATTTGTGCGATGTTGCCTCCATTTCAAAACATAACTCGGGCAATAATTTTATTTTAACCGTCATTGATATTTTCTCGCGTTATGCGTGGGCTCAACCTTTAAAAACTAAAGAAGGGAAAGGAGTAGCAAAAGCATTCCAAACAATTTTTCGAGAAGGTCGCATTCCAAAAAGAATTCAGAGTGATCAAGGAAAAGAGTTTGAAAATCAGCATGTGACAAGATTATTTGAGAGGCATGACATTGAGTTGTTTAGTGTAAAGAGCGCTTATAAAGCTGCACTCGTTGAACGTTTTAATCGCACATTAAAAAATCGCTTGTGGCGACATTTTACTGCCAACTTGACACAAAATTGGACAAAGGTTCTACAAGATACACTCCATGCCTACAATCACTCTATCCATCGTTCTATTGGACTCAGACCAGTAGATGTAAATGCTGACAATGTAGATAAAGTGCGCGAATCATTCCAACGTAAACGCACTCATGTGAAAAGTGATGTGAAAATTGGCGATAAAGTTCGTATCTCAAAAGTGAAAAGTGTTTTTGCTAAAGGGTACCTTCCGAATTGGACAGAGGAGGTATTTACAGTATCAAGGATTAATCAAAAAGACTCTCCGACCACCTACAAGTTGAAAGATTACGATAATGAAGAAATTGAGGGTAGCTTTTACCGCGATGAGATTGAGGTAGTCACTGAAAGTGAAACATATTTGGTAGAGAAAATCATTCGATGTAAAAAACGGCAAGGTGAAGAATGGTGTCTTGTTAAATGGACTGGTTATCCTTCAAGTATGAACTCTTGGATGCGTCGTGCCGACATCTTTCATCTAAGTGATCGACAGTGATTCATGCAAAGTTGTAACTAACAATGTTTAGGGTTTGAGCTATGAATCCAACTGCCTCATTTTATTCACGACCCTCCTATGTAAGTGGCGGAGGACAAATTTACATCGGTGCTCGCCGCCAACGTGGAGGTAGCATACTTGGTGCACTGAAATCTGTTGTAGCACCTCTCATATCCAATGTCGGTAGATCTTTAAAACGAAATGTTTTAAGTAATGCCGTTGGCTTTGCTGGTGATGTTGCTAGTGATCTTTCCAGAGGTAGAAGTTTTAAGAGCAGTTTGTTGAATCGTGGGAAGGAACGCGGTTTAAAAACATTGAAGCAGACCATTGCTGGTGTTACTCAAGGAAAGAAATCACCTAAACGAATGAATAAAGGAAGGAGGAAACATCGCGGAGCTGGTAAGGTGCGATCTTCAGTCAAAAGGCATTCACGCAAACGTCGCAGAGGCTCTAATCATTCATCAGGCGCTAAACGACGACGCTGCTATAACTTCTAATCATGGAGTGTAAAACTTCCGGTTTTTGTTTGTTCGATCAACAAGCCATACAGACAGATATTCTTAGTTCAAGTATTGTAGATTATCATCCTCGAACAGCTGAGAATGCTGGCCCCATTGAATTTGTTATTCCTGGTGGTAGTGATGACTACATAGATTTGAGTTATGCGATGCTTGATTTGAGGTTTAGAATTCAGCAAGCAGATGGAACTGCTATTGACGATGCACATAAAGTTGGACTGAACAATTTACCATTGACTACATTACTTCGTGATGTTTCTCTAACGATTGGAGAGCAGCAAGTGGAAGGTGGTCAAAGCGATTATCCCTATAAATCATATTTCAATCATGTATCACAGTTTCATCCAGCAGCACAAAAAAGTCATATGGAAGCCATGGGATGGTACAGAGATGAAGCAGGAAAATTTGATGTTGAAACAAACAGTGGCTTTGTAAAGCGATCTGCTATGATTAAAGATAGTAGAGTATGTCAGCTATATGGTCCGCTGAATTTAGACTTCTTTAGACAGTCAAAGTTTTTACTGTGTAATACCAGCATGCGACTCAAGCTGACATTGAATAAGCCTGAATTTGCGCTGAATGCATTTGCTAAAGTTGACAATTTTAGAATTCATGTGGAAGATATTGCACTTTACATTCGTCGAGTAGTACCGAATCCAAGCGTCATTAGAGGACATGCTGAAGGCCTTAACCGCCAAAATGCCATTTACCCCATTCAGCATACAAAGCTTCTCACCTTTACAATTCCGAAAGATCAAAAGAGTTTCATGAAAGATGGCCTCTTTCCATCGGAAGCACCGAAGCTCCTCATGGTGGCAATGGTTGAAAATGATGCATTTAATGGTAATATAAAGAAGAATCCTTTCAATTTTAAACACAATCAGTTAAGTGAAATTGCTTTACGTGTAAATGGTGTGAGTCATCCTGGTCCACCCTACAAACCAGATTTTGCTTCAGATCAATTTATGCGCAGTTATGTTGATTTTATGGATGTTTTTGGCTTTTACAATACGGATGACACCAACGGACTGACTATGAAAGAGTTTAAGAGTGGATATACTATTTATGCATTTGATTTGACTGCTGACAGCGATATTAGTGCACCCTATCGTCAAGCGAACGTGCCTCATAATATTCGTTTGGATTTGACGTTCAAAAGAACACTACCTGAGACGATCAATGTATTAATTTATGCAGTCTTCGATTCAAATATTGAAATTACAAAGTATCGTGACGTGATTCTTCAGTATAATCGTTAATGAGTTGGTTGACTGCTGACGATATTAAGACTAAAGTGCAGCGTAATGCAGACGAAGCGACGTTGAAAGCTTTCGATAATGTCTATTCACTCGATACCTTACCACCTGCAGTAAATCACTATCCCATCTTTATTGTGCTAAACACTCATTCACAGAATTTAGGCGGTGAGCATTGGAAAGCGATCTTTATTGGAGAAGACCGACGTGGTGAACTATTTGACTCTCTTGCTCAACCTCCAAATATACCAACACAGCAGTGGTTGAGAAAACATACGCGTCAATATCAGCGAAATGAACGCATACTACAACATCCACTTTCATCAACGTGTGGTGCTTTTGTACTGTACTTCATCTTAAAACGTTTACATGTATCTCGATTTGCATCTATTATTCAAAACTTTTCATGTAATCCATCCTCTAATGAAAAAATGATTTGTAAGTTCTATCATGATTTGAAATAAAAACATCATGTTGGAAAAAATTGTTTTTTATTTTACAATCCGCTGGATACGTACATACTCAATGAGATAGTCTAGGATCATATTTGCTTGTTCATGAGATTTTAGTCCAGTAATGATCACTTTACTATTATGAAAGATTGCCACATGCACAGGCAACCAACAACTAATGAGAGCTGCAGGAAAAAGTTCGGGTTCATAACACAAACTGTAACTGCTGGTACGAATCTTCAAAAATGATAGACTGTCATTCAATTGAGTAGAGATCACCATATTGTCCACAGTCAGATTCGACATCACACACCTCTCCCTCTTCCATATCCGACGTAGTAGTCTTTGTAGCTCTAAGCGCATTGACTGCGCCGATGAATGAGAAAGGGCGCCGAGAATCTGTACAGTCCCATTTGGGAAGAGTTGAAGATTCCGTGAATTGTTCATCTTCACCACTAACATTTGAGGACGGCCCGGGTAATACTTGCTGTTTGGAAGCTGTTGGCGTAATGTTGTGAGATCGATTTTGGTGTAGAGTCTGAAGCGACGGAGAATGTTGACGATGGTGTAGCGATGGCGCTTCATGATGAAAGAATGAGTAAATTGAGCGATGTACCTTCCTTTTATACTTTTCCCAACTACCTTGATGAAATGTGAAGTTAGTATGAAGTTGGGAATGATAGAGTTGAATTCGCCGATTGTTGACGCGCAGCCAGATGCGATTTCCAATACGTGAATGTCTTTTCATATAGAAGTATTTCAAGTCCTTCATGATATGATGTAGAGATTGAAAATGACGATAAGATAAAGCAAACTCTCTTCTCACATTTCCAGTTGAATCTTTGAAATAGACGTTTCGATCATGATCCGTTTCAATACGTTGTAGGGAATCTAATTTCCAACTCATGGTGCGTGGTAATCATATCTGATTAAGATTTGCATAGTAGGGCGATGAACTCACGACGAATAAATGTCATGATGGAGCGATGTATGTATCTTCTATACTTCTCCCAATTGTATTTGCGAAATGAGAAACAGTTTGCGGAATGAGAATGGTAGATTTGAATTTCATTTCTGTAATGTTGAAGCCAAACTTGATCACCCAAGGAGATGAATCTTAATGTTTCAAAATATTCCAAATCCCTCATGATATCATTGAGGTTGACAAATTGTCGCCATGTTAATGTAATTCCTCTTGATGTATGACCATGAGAATTTTTGAAATGTACGTTTCCATCACGATCAACTCTGATATATTGTAGAGAGTCCAAAATCCAAGTCTTCATGATGTTATGCAAAGTTGCAGATTAGCAATATAAAAATGTCGTTTTATCATATTTTGCTTAGCAATGCGGCTACAAAGAGATTTACTAGTAATCGAGCCGCACTCTTTTCTACTCCCATTGATCATGCACAACAGCTAAATGGGAATTGGGAAGTGGGTGTCACTCAACTTGTTTATAGCAACTGTGTCTATACTTTTGATCATGAGGTGATGACTATTAATATGAGGCGTACAGCTGCTTATCAATGTGAAAAGGGGTGCCGAGTATACATTCCACAGTGGTCAAAGAAAGATCTCTTATCATGTAAAAAGTTTATATATGATTTCTTGAATAAAGCGTGTAAACATATTGTCCAATTTACTCCGCACAATGATGATTATAATTATGTACATCATGTAGTTGAGAAAGATTGGATTGTTGGTTTAAGTCCAAGTTTAAGAAATGATTTAGGCTACCTCGCTAGCGCCTTAACAAGCTATGATAATTTTAACGTTAATTACCACATAAGTGGTCATAAACAGTTAATATATCGAGAGGAAGCTTATTATGTAGATCTTATTCCAAGAAATGAGAAGACGTTGGTGAAGAAGATTGTGATTAAGCCAAGAAAGACAAACATGACTCCTGAAACATTATTGAAGAAATTTAATTATCTCCTTCGAGTTGATGGTAAACAAGTGGCAACATTGACTTATATCAAATCATCTAATCATATTGCAATAAGCAAATTAAATGATGATGATCTAGTATTAGTTTGTTCAAAAGATTTTCATCAGTTCTTACGACATCGTTCTGCAGCTGTTCATGGAAAATCTGATATGCAACATTTACCATGTGAAAGGCCAAATCAATTTGATACAGAATGGGCCGTATCTTTATACAGAAAGTGTGTAGAGCCTTTTGGTGGTTTCTTACATGAAACAAGAGTGTTGATGCCTCGCATTATTACTTCGGTTAAATTGGTTGTAGATTATTTAAATGAAGTGATTAATGAGCAACATATTTCATTTTCTGAAAAAGAAGGTACTTTGTCTCTCACTATAAATGGAAAAGGTATTGAACTAATTATGGATAAAACTCTAATGGACATTTTGGGTTTTGATCAAAATATCTTTAAAAGTGGTACTGTAACCAAAGCTAGCGCAGACATGTCGCTATCGCGTCGTATTAACTATTTTCAGATATATTCCAATATTGGTGAAGATGTACGTGTGGGAGATGTTGAAGCTCCATTGCTAGCAATGATACCATACCAGCCAAAAAGCTGCAGTATTTTATCTGAGCATACTTTCAAGAAAGTGCATTATACAAAGCTGAAATCAAACTACATCCCACAAATTGATATTGCCATTTATGATGATGCTGGTGCGTTGATTCCTTTTCATAAAGATGCTGTGACAAGTATTACACTCCATTTCCGAATGAAGAGTTAATGCAAAAGTATGCTATTATATTTTTCCAATGTGAATAATATGGAAAGTGAAAATAAGGACTCGTTTCTAATCTACTTGCCCAGTAATGCTTCTATGAATAAATTTCCCAAAAATAAACCATCAGACTATCGAGTAGAATTAAATCGGCCACTGCATTTAGAAGGTGAATGGGAGGTTGGCGTTTCTAGTATTTGCTATGATAGCAATATTCAGAATGTGAATGATTTGGAAGAAATGATATTGACTCCTCGCACCCATGATGGAATAACGATGAATAATGCATTCCACTTCCCATACAATTTAACATCAGATGGAAAATGGAACTATGAATGGATTCAGATAAAATCAGATTCTTATGAGCCATTTGGGAATGAGAAAATTATTAAGGCATTCAACAGTGGTAATACTTCCATCATGAAGAATAAAAATCAGAAAGCTTATGAGTTTACTATCTATCATTGGAGTGGGAGACAGTTCCTCCGCTTTCATTCTTTTACTAAAGGTCTTACGCTGAGGTTGGATAGTGAATTCTATCCGCATCTTGGTTTTGGCCATGGACTACATCTAACGTCAATTGCTACTGCAAATGTTAGAAAAGTTTATTCAAATCGAATCAACAAATTTCATTATAGATTTAAAATATTTGATGAAGATGTTGTAGAATGCGAAGAACGCATCATTTTGAAAAAGCGTGGTGTTCAACCTTTATCACTTATTGAGTTAGTAAAACGATGGAATGAGACTGTGGGTAAGAAGTATGGAGAAAAAATTATGGCGGACAAAAATAAGTTGGTTATTCAGAAATATAATGACAAACTTACAGTTTATTTCTCTCCAACCTTGCGTCATTTTGTAAGACATTATACACCTATTATTGGAAGCGGTGTGGTGTATGCTTCTCATGAATATCACACTAAAGCTGATTCAGTTAATGATGAATGGTGGGTGGACATCTATGGCGATCGCATCAAGAAAATTTACCAGTCTTATGAAGAATCTAAAGTTGCTATCAATATAATGCCGCGTCTATATCATACAGTTGAAAGCTTCATTCATGTAGTAAATCCTTATATACAACAGAAGTTGAAGCATGTGATGAAAAGTAAATATGATGTAAAGACACACCACATTTCGTTTTCAATTGAAAATCAACGCGTTGTTCTGAAACTGGGTGATGACATTCAATGTCAATTGAGTAAAAATTTGAAAAAACTCTTTGGTTTTTCAATGCTACAAACAGTGTTTGCTGCTGCGCATACGATTGGTATAGAAACACCAATGACACTTGATAAACATGAACAGCACCTTTACATTCAAAGTGATTTGATTCTACCTATTTCTGTTGGTGAGAAAAAAGAATACATTTTACGTGATTTCATTCATGATAAAGACGCTTCATATGGAATAGTCGAGAAGATGTTTGAATCTATTTTCTATCATCCCGTCGTCAAACAAACTATACCCTCTATTGCTATCAAAATTACCAATGGTTTACAAGAGTGCATCCATGTGAAAGATACTAAATCCCTCATAACGTTAGTGTTTCGGAAAACAAAGTGAAGTCATTGTGATATGTTTATTGAAATATGTACATGAATGTGAAGCAATAGACTTTATACAACATCCACTGAAAATATATACATGAGCGCACTTCAATAAACATTGTTATATACAAAAAGTCTTTTTACTTCGTGAAGGGTGGAAATATACAGGGATAGGAAAAATGTCTTTCAGTGGAAAAGTCATCACATGGGGAATGTACAGATGTGGACACATATTCACAAGGAAAAAACAATCTCATGCGATACATAAAACAACAATGTTTATCTACAGAAATCAACATCAAAATACTAAGTTAAGGATGATTATGCTAAGACGTCTCCTGAATGTGGTAGTGTGAGTTTAATTCTTTTGGGTGGTGGTATGTTTGTGTCAGGATGTCCATGTGGAAGAGATATGTTGTGTTCTAACCAGCACCTCTTATCCTCCCATGCTGAAAGCGCCCGTTTCCTAAAAGTATGAGTTTTGATCTCATGCGACTTAGATTTTAAGATTGTCATATTGACAAACGTTATATTTTTATTTCTATAGGCTTTCCTGAAATTCTTATGTTTCATATTTTGCACAATGGATTTTGATATGCCTTTAGCGCGCTTAATGCTATCATCACTATCCTTTAATTTCATAGAATACATTTTTGGACGGAGGAGAATCATTTCATCTATTTCCTTCCCTGCTGTCTCATCCTTAAAGCAGCCAAGTTTTGCCTTATTTTTGATGGAGTAGAGTGGATGATCAGCAGGATAATTTGATGTATCAAAATATCTTTCCAAAGATTTTCCTACTTCATTGAAATTTAAATCTTTTTGAGTGGTAATACCTAAGAAGAAACTATCTGTATCACCACCCAACAAACGAACCTCTTTTACGAGAGGACATGGTTTTAGTATTTTATAAAAGAGTTGGTACATTTCAAGCTTAGAATAATCTAGTACAGCTTGACCAATATAGATGGGTTTGCACAACTCAACTTCAGATTTTATCATTTTAACACCTATAAGGTCCTCATCGATAATGTCTCTATCGATGAATAGAGGTGATGAGGTCAATTTGTGATACTTTTGATCATCATTAACTAGTTTGTAGTTTACGCGCTTTCTAACATCCTCCATCGTCTTACCAAATAGACTGTTGTTCTTATATTTATAAAAATCTTTTTCAAAGTTATTTTGGGCTAGTGCACGTTTCTGGCTGTTGCTATCAATATATGGCTTGAGGAAGGCTTTCTGTCTAAATTTAATAATGCGGTGAACTCTTTTTAAAATCATACCCATTTCTAAATAAAATTTTAAGATGCTAAAGTGGACTAGATAGTTTTCTTTATCATACTGGGTGAGTAAAAGTTTGCGACAAGGCTTATAGTCGGGTTGTCCACATGATTCTAAATCTTTATGAAATTGTTTCATAAAGTCGGAAAACATATCTTTACTCACTTCACCTGATTCGGGTGCGAGTGGAAAATCTACGGTTTTATGTTTAATATTATTTGGATAGATTAGATCTATCTCAAAATAATATCCCCAATCACCTTCATCTGGAATTGCTAGTATGTTAGAAGGGTTGGAGAAATGTTGAATATCACTATCATCTAACCAGCTAAACTCAGAGTGAGGTAGCGGTTTGGATAATGAACTACCATACAAATTATTTTGGTCATAATACTTCAGATGAGTCTGGTCATTGCCTACTGTTTCAGATTTTAACCTATGTTTATTTACAAATGTGAGACCACCGCGAATTCCTCGCTCAAATAAATTATACATCTCTGGATCTTGTAAGAGATGAATGGTCTCACCAGTCATTTTAAAAGCAGACTTAAATGACATGGCTGGCAGACTGACAAAGTGGACGGGATCTAACTTATCTTCTTCTAATGCCACTCGTCGAAACTCCTGAAATACATCAGCCAGCAAAAATACATCTAACTTAAGGTAGGCAATCATATATTCGCCAAATGTATGGCAGTCAAATTTTATCCATGCATCTTGTGCATGATCATAATCTTCGGTCTTACATTCTGCGCCGGTCAAATCATTTTTAAATTTATCTATGGGCGGAAGAGAAGTCTCGCCGAGTTTACTAATCGCATCAAAATATGCATATGGAAAGACTCCTTTCCGTGTGATGACTTCATCGGTTAGATTTGGGTATTGTTTCTTAAGATTTTGTGTTAGTGGAAGAGACTTTAGATTTTGCACGAGAGAGGCCAGTGATGCAGTCATAAATTGGTAGGAATCTAAAAATTTTATATCAAAATAGACCGTCTTATTTTCTTTAGTTTTATCGACAGGCACTTTTGCTGTCATGGCCATAAACTTCTCTCTCGTTTGCGCTATTACATCAAGCTTCCACTCTTTCATTTGACCTAAACCTCCTTTTATTATCATATGGCTGTCGTAGCCCTTGAAATTATGGAAAATGACGGGTAATGTACGCCGTTTCATCCTAAGTGAAAAATTGCATTTTGAACAGAGTGCGTTTCTAAATTTAGCAGTGATGTGATCATGGTCGCGCACTTTCTTAATCTTATCATCGTCAAATGTTTTCCTACATTTGGGGCAAATGTTGCAACTATCAAATTTTGCTTGATCATCTGCTGTCATATGCAATGATCTGCGATAGAGTTCACCATCATGTTTTTGTTGAAATTTTACAGCCTGTTCGAGGAATTGTAGGAATTGGTAAATACAATCCTCACCTTGCCAGACGCGCATTTTATTTTGCCTACTCCTAAAGTGATCATGCCATACTTCATAGCAGGAAATGGCTGCTGGTCGATGGATGTTATCATCGATATAACATTCGATGTCAGCATAGATGACACGAAGAGGACTTAATTCATCACCATTCTCTCTATATGAAAACTCCTTATCTTTGGGCATGCGCTCCATTTGCAGTTTACCTCGCTTACACCATTCGTAATGAGTTTCAAATTTAGTTTTCCTCCTAAAGTGGCGAATACATCTGTCGCAGTAATATAACTCTCTACTAGAGTTTTCTAAGTGGTGGTATAAGCGAGAGATTTTGGGAATACCGCAGTAGTGCCATTCCTCACTATCATCCTGTTTTACTAATAACAGGTTTACTGTACGTTCATAACAACTCGAACGCGAGTTGTAGCGCACACCCTTCAATCCTTTTTCCCAAACATGGAGAACTATTTTGATGTTGTTCAATTTTTCAAATTTTTCTATATCTTTAATTTTCATATCGTCACTATTACAGTCATCGAAGTTTAATTCATTCTCCCACTGTTGATACTTACTCTTGCGGTATCGACTATTCTGCACATCATTATAGTGGAGAATGGAGAGGACGGCATACTTAAAACATTGCGATTCGCAATCTACAGAAATGACTGCTGCTTTATTTCTTAAATTTTTCGGAAGTTTAAAGGAGCCTCGACCACTATGATTTCCTAATAAACTGATTTTAATCATGGCGGTCTCAATACCATCAAAAACGAGTCCACTATCACGCTCGTTAAATTTATCTATATTTAATTTTAACCCTTGGATATGAAAATTTATCCAAGACTCACAGTCTACAACTTCGGTTGCAGGAGAGGAGGGTATGTGAAACTCCAACCTCTCTATTATTTGTCCAGTATGGTGGTCGATTTTTACATATTTTATTTTAAGATAGATGAGCGCCTTCATCCTAAAATTGTCTAAATTGTTGAAGAGCGCTTCTATCAATGATGAATTTTGATGAAACCATTCCTCAAAGTTAGCAATGGTTTCTGAGGAGTCCATCTGGTAGTTCCTCACTAAATTATTTATGGACACTTCAGTGAGTCGGATAGAGGAGGTACCGTTGGTGTAGGTATCGTTCGCGTGTGTATGTTGAAGTCTGTGCGAAGATAGTTCAAAACGTGTCTCGAAAGACTGAGCGCACAAGTCGCAAGAAAAGGAGACATCGTTAACAGAATCATCCCTACCTTCGGAGATTGATGCCGGCTTAGGTCGACAAACACCTCGCTTGATGTGTCGGGTGAGATCACGCTTCCTCGTGAAGATGTGTCCACAGTCAGCACATTGCCGATCGTCGCATTCCCGCGACAATGTTGATATGGACTCGCACGAGATGGAACTGGTATCACCTGAAAGAGAAATCATTCTTTCATCTCTGTTCAAGTGTCAGTATATTGTTACAACCTACCTTGACTCAACAACTCTAAACTTTCCTCGAGAAGGGAGGGTGTTGGTGATGAAGTTGATGCCTGAAATTGAGGAAGATGCTATTAGCCACACGTTTGAGGGAGATGAGAGAGGAAATTTTCAACTTACCATTTGAACGAAATTATGTTTAAGCTTGATACTTGAACAAGATAGAGACTTCACTCAAATTTGGAATTCACTAAAGAGCAGTTCACTTGTACGCCTCAAATACAGAATTCGCTAGACAACAGTTCACTTATGCGTCTCAAAGACAGAGTGAAATGATACGGATGTCACTTTGCTTATATACTTTCATTCTCTTCATTCATTGGATGTTCATTCTGATTGGTTGCTTGTTGATACTTAAGAATTAGAAAACATTTCAAAGTCATTATTCACAGTCAACATGACAAGCCCTCCGACAACACCAAACACAAAATTCTCTTCTCCATGCTCAACACCAAAGGCGCTCGTTACACCAAACGCTCCAAGAAAGGCGAAGGTGGAGAAGGTGTACCAACTGGACAATATCAGGAAGTTATCATTACCAGCGGATGAGGAAGAGGAGAGTGTATGTGAGAAGGAGTGTCCCGACTTAACAGGCGTGAGGTGGAAGTATCTCCAGTACGATACTGACGATGTGATGGAGATCACCAGCACGAAATTCCTCCACCAATTATGGGAGTGGTACACCCCTAACTCCCAGCCACGAACTATGGCAGAGTGGGAGTATATTGATAAAGTGAGGCTCGCAGTGGAAGAACGATTAAAGCAACTGAACTGTTTTTGTTATCTATGTGAAGCCAGACTCTGGGACGATATTGACGATGAAGACCTTTTGAAATACATGCCATAATAAATTTTTATTTCGTATTATCTTTGCTTTCATACTGACGTACTTGAATGGGGCTTCAGTGGATGATTTAACCATGTATACATTTTCATTTGGAAATAGTAGCACGCTTAGTCTAACTTGTAAATCTTAAAACATTTCATATGGACGATGATGATAGATGAAATAGTGTCAAATAAAATTAAGATAGCTTACACTTCTGATACAGGGATAGCAATCGACTGCGATCCATGTGTAAAGAGCTTGTTAGACTACGGATGGGGTTAAGTGGATGATTTAACCATGTATACATTTTCATTTGGAAATAGTAGCACGCTTAGTCTAACTTGTAAATCTTAAAACATTTCATATGGACGATGATGATAGATGAAATAGTGTCAAATAAAATTAAGATAGCTTACACTTCTGATACAGGGATAGCAATCGACTGCGATCCATGTGTAAAGAGCTTGTTAGACTACGGATGGGGTTAAGTGGATGATTTAACCATGTATACATTTTCATTTGGAAATAGTAGCACGCTTAGTCTAACTTGTAAATCTTAAAACATTTCATATGGACGATGATGATAGATGAAATAGTGTCAAATAAAATTAAGATAGCTTACACTTCTGATACAGGGATAGCAATCGACTGCGATCCATGTGTAAAGAGCTTGTTAGACTACGGAAGAGAGAAGTGTGTTATGTTGCGTGTGGCGCGTGAGTGTCCTCCCATTTCATTCCATTCATTATTTTTCTTCCCCTCTGCATTCCATATCCGAGGATATGTGGCGGGCTTGGGACCGCTTTAGCTGCATTAGAAGGTTGGCCCTTAAAAGAGCCCATGGGTCGTTCTCCGTCCACCGACACTCCTCTCACTTCTGCAAAAACTCTGAAAGAAAAAGAATAGGAGATTAGATGAGCTACAAAAATGATCATGTTGAGGAAGCTTACTGGGAACTTTCTTCCGAACTTTTCGGACGACGAAGTCTTCAAGCTGACCGGTAACGTCCATACTCATGTGGAGACATCGGACTCCGTCGCCCTCATAACACTGCTGTGTCACGTTGGGATCATCCGTGATGGTTGGGGCGTCGCATACATTGTTCTCAAAGAGGGGAAGATGGACTTCATACACTCTCCTTTTTCGACACTTCAAACGCTCATGCAGTCGCTCCACTTCACCCGTCAACCTCTTATTAATAACCTTCACCTCCTCCGTCTCCTTCACCACGCTTCGCATCCGCTCTATCTCTTCATCCTTCCTCGACACACTCGCCTGCAAACTCTCCACCAAACCTGCCTTCCTCATCAACTCGCTCCTTTCCGCCATCCATTCCTTCTCCTTCTTTCTCAAGCTCTCCAACTCTTCCCTTGTTGCCCTATACCCCTCAACCTTCACCTTCAGCTCTTCATTCTCCTTCAAAACTTTTCTATTATTACTTTCCAAAGCCATCACACGATCCTTCATTCTCACAAATACCTCCGTGTCATACGCCTCTTGCTGCCGTGGCGATGACGCTGCCATCGGCTTAGCCACTTCCTCCCCCTCCCACTCTTCCTTCAAATCCGCTATGTCCCCAAACAAATCTTCCATCACCGCATCCAAATCAACATCATCCTTCTTCTTCATATTCGCTCTCAACTCAACTTCCTCATTCGAACTCCCATCACTCGAACTCCCCTCACTCGCATTCCTCACCACTTTCTCCCCAATCACGTCCTGAATCGTTGCCACCGCCTTTCTCACCTCTTCCCTTTCCAACAACTCTCCCTCAAACCATGCCTTGAACCCCTTCTCTCCGATGTTCCCACTCTCACACTGCAAATGCGCCTTCATAAATTCCTTCTCATCCCCCATCACACATTTCCGACAAGACACACACAACCTCAACATCACTTTCCTCTCATGGCCCATCGTCCCCTCTTTTTCTTTTAAATGTTTCTTTAGTTCGCTACCTCTGGCAATCTTGCCACAACTGCACTTGCCCACTAGCATCTTGGCGTTACTCGCTTTCGTCATGATAATTCTGTAAAGATAGAGTAAAATTTGATAGCAAGTGTTTATAGGATACTACTTGCTGATATGCATTGAAAGACTAAGTCACCAAACATTTGATAGCAAGTCAGCAACCGTTTGGGTGTTAAGCTCTTGAATCCGTTACAGGCATTACTCAGAGGGGATCTTATCCCAGCTCCAAGGCCTCGACCCACAAATCCAACCTCGATCGGACAGAGCGTGCGTCATATCACTGTGTTGGTATCCGGGCCCCAGTTTTGACATGAAAACCGGTGGAGTTATTTACAAGAGGAAACGACCCAAGTCACAGAGACTCATAAACGACTGCTTTTTATTCAAAAACTTTAATTATTATCATTAAATATGAATTTAAATTTTTCAGTATTTTAGTACTACTCATAAAACGTTTATAAGTAGTCTGTCACCTTCAGCATAGCAAACGCTGTCGAATGTTTTTTGAATCAAGTCTAAAGGACTTGTAGAAGCAAAGTTATAGCCGTTTGAAGATTTCGGCCTACTATCATCAAATGGTCAGTCATGCTATACTGACTAACCTATAAGTCTGACACCTTAGCTGATATCAGCAATGTAAAGTCAGAAGTCCGATATCGGACCTCAAGAGAAACGACTTACCTGTAGTCAGTTTCTCAACTTAGTGAAATTCCTCTCCCGATCCCGTTCTTATATACCCTGTGAATATGCAATCGATAAGAGGGGGGGGGACGTCAGTGAAATTTCAAAATTTGATGAAAAATGTTTTGGTGACGGTCCCAGGTCGAAATTCCACACTTTGGAAAATTTTCAAATTTTTACCCATACAAAGCCACTCTGACACTTAGGATTTTTTCAGGTGAGCGAGCTCCGACCTAAAATCTTGTAACCGCTCTAACTTTTGAACGAAGACAGATAGGAACAAGCCGATTGTTTCACTGAATTTGTCTCACTCTTAGCTTTCAAACGAGCTATCGCACGACAAAATCCGTCCACTGGAAGCCAAAATCGAAGCAAGCTGTCCAGAGGGGGGGGGACGTCAGTGAAATTTCAAAATTTGATGAAAAATGTTTTGGTGACGGTCCCAGGTCGAAATTCCACACTTTGGAAAATTTTCAAATTTTTACCCATACAAAGCCACTCTGACACTTAGGATTTTTTCAGGTGAGCGAGCTCCGACCTAAAATCTTGTAACCGCTCTAACTTTTGAACGAAGACAGATAGGAACAAGCCGATTGTTTCACTGAATTTGTCTCACTCTTAGCTTTCAAACGAGCTATCGCACGACAAAATCCGTCCACTGGAAGCCAAAATCGAAGCAAGCTGTCCAGAGGGGGGGGGACGTCAGTGAAATTTCAAAATTTGATGAAAAATGTTTTGGTGACGGTCCCAGGTCGAAATTCCACACTTTGGAAAATTTTCAAATTTTTACCCATACAAAGCCACTCTGACACTTAGGATTTTTTCAGGTGAGCGAGCTCCGACCTAAAATCTTGTAACCGCTCTAACTTTTGAACGAAGACAGATAGGAACAAGCCGATTGTTTCACTGAATTTGTCTCACTCTTAGCTTTCAAACGAGCTATCGCACGACAAAATCCGTCCACTGGAAGCCAAAATCGAAGCAAGCTGTCCAGAGGGGGGGGGACGTCAGTGAAATTTCAAAATTTGATGAAAAATGTTTTGGTGACGGTCCCAGGTCGAAATTCCACACTTTGGAAAATTTTCAAATTTTTACCCATACAAAGCCACTCTGACACTTAGGATTTTTTCAGGTGAGCGAGCTCCGACCTAAAATCTTGTAACCGCTCTAACTTTTGAACGAAGACAGATAGGAACAAGCCGATTGTTTCACTGAATTTGTCTCACTCTTAGCTTTCAAACGAGCTATCGCACGACAAAATCCGTCCACTGGAAGCCAAAATCGAAGCAAGCTGTCCAGAGGGGGGGGGACGTCAGTGAAATTTCAAAATTTGATGAAAAATGTTTTGGTGACGGTCCCAGGTCGAAATTCCACACTTTGGAAAATTTTCAAATTTTTACCCATACAAAGCCACTCTGACACTTAGGATTTTTTCAGGTGAGCGAGCTCCGACCTAAAATCTTGTAACCGCTCTAACTTTTGAACGAAGACAGATAGGAACAAGCCGATTGTTTCACTGAATTTGTCTCACTCTTAGCTTTCAAACGAGCTATCGCACGACAAAATCCGTCCACTGGAAGCCAAAATCGAAGCAAGCTGTCCAGAGGGGGGGGGACGTCAGTGAAAATTTTTTCTCTCCGATTTCGCTGGAAACATCCTTCCTAACCCAAAATTTCACGTAGATTCCGAATCTGGCCTCCGTTTTCTCATCCGATGCTTCGTTTGGGCGCTACACACCAAAACGTCCCAAATTCTAACTCTGTCGTTTTTTCGAAAAATGTTGAAAATTTTTTCTCTCCGATTGACTTGAAACTCACCATACAGATAGAGAATTTCACGCTGATTCCAAATCTTAAATCCGTTTTCCAATCCGATGCTTCGTTTTGAAGCTAGAGCCCAAAACGTCCCAAATTCTAACTCTGTCGTTTTTCGCCAATGTCCCAAAATCTTAAATGGCGTCTCACATCTAAACGAAGACAGATAGGAACAAGCCGATTCTTTCACTGAATTTGTCTCACTCTTAGCTTTCAAACGAGCTATCGCACGACAAAATCCGTCCACTGGAAGCCAAAATCGAAGCGAGCTGTCCAGAGGGGGGGGGACGTCAGCCGAAAATTTTTTCTCTCCGATTTCGCTGGAAACATCCTTCCTAACCCAAAATTTCACGTAGATTCCGAATCTGGCCTCCGTTTTCTCATCCGATGCTTCGTTTGGGCGCTACACACCAAAACGTCCCAAATTCTAACTCTGTTAAAATTTTGAAGAAAAATTTTTTCTCGCCGATTGCCTTGAAACTCACCCTACCGATGCAGAATTTTACGCTGAATCCGAATCTGGCAGCCATTTCACCATCCACGACAACCTAGACGGTCGCCCACGTCAACCTAGACGGTCGCCCACGTCAACCAGGCGGTCGGACCAACTCACCCGAGTCTCACACTCTGTCGTTGCAGAGGGGGGGGAGTCAGCGAACATGTTGTGAACGGGAACCCACCTGGCCGGCACACCACGACAGACCACAACCTCTGTCGTTCCAGAGGGTGGGGGGGGGACTCAGACCCGAAGCACCACGGCGGCCGACCACGACACTCTGCCGTTCCAGAGGGGGGGGGGCGCCGGTCGAGTGTTTGTCACTTGCTTACTACTTACCATCTTGCCTCGAAACTTCAAATTGTCTAATGTTTGCAGATGACATCAAAATTTTTAAAAGAATATCTAGTTTGAAAGACTGTATAGACCTGCAGCGTGATTTGTCCAATTTTTGTGACTGGTGTTCAAAATGGAAGTTGTGTCTGAACGTTGATAAATGTTTTGTGATGAAGTTTTCCCTTAAACGTGTTGTACAACTTACGTTTGACTATACCTTGAACTCTTCTTCTTTAAACCATGTCTCACAAGTGAAGGATCTAGGGGTCATGTTTACCAGTAAATTGTCTTTTTCACTTCACATCTCTATAATTGTCAAGAAAGCTTTCCGCATGTTAGGTTTTGTGAGAAGAACAATGAAACACTGTCGTAATGTAAATGCACTCAAAGTTTTATATAATGCTTATATTCGATCCCATCTGGATTATTGTTCGCCAGTTTGGTCACCTAACGCGAAATGTCACATACAGAAATTAGAAAAAGTTCAGAAACGTTTTGTAAAATTTTTGTCCTTTCAAAATCATACTGTGTATGATACCGATCGTTATGTGGAACTCTGTGACAAGTTCAATTTGACAACATTGCAACAAAGACGTAAGATAACTGACTCTGTTATGTTCCACAAAATTTTGCACGGCAAAATCAATTCGTGTCATCTTGTTTCTTCGTTTTCGTTGCATGTTCCAACTAAACGCACGAGGCATACGGGTGCTAAAGTGTTGTGTTCCATGAAGCCGTATCGGTTGGTTGTTAGAAAGAATACATATTTTCCACGAGTGATGAGTGCCGCGAATGATGAAAATCGCATCGACTATTTTGACATTGGTCTCAGCAAAAGTTGCATATCAAAAGCCATCCGCTCTTCTAGTCTTTAAAGTAGCCGATAATGATGGTTACCTTTTGTATTTTATTTGTATTTTATCTCTCCTTACTTTTACTTTTAATTTCTTGAATAATTTTCGTGTGTGTATTTTTATAACTGATGTATGTGACATGTTATTGGCACTTTGTGCTGTTTGTCATTGGTACAAATAAGTAAATAAATTTTGTTATATGCAACGGAATTTATCGATTTACTACTTAATTTCAATAGTTCAATACTATTGAAAGCTTTATGCAACAAGACCCCAGGCTACATAGAATATTTTGGCACTGAGAAACTGGAATGTCAAACTTAAGACAGTGATGCAACAAGCACATCAATAAAGTAATTAGTCATTGAAATGTTTGTGGGATTCAGGAATTGAATTCAGTTTCAGAGTCACCGTTTTGACCAGAAATTGTTTCATGTATATCAAAATCGCGGCTGTTATCTCTGATGTTTTTATCATCACACAAGTAAAGCTGCTCTCTTCACTGAAATATAGTTCAATGTGTAATGACTTGTGAACGCTTTTAATTATCATCACATAAAGGGATGTATATGTAGCAATATCTTTATACTAACGTTCATTTCCCTCCGATTGCCCATCGCATTTTCACCTGTTCCCATTGCTGCGCATTCAGACTGTCTTCCAACTCCCTTTGTCATCTCGTCATTGCATTATCTTCGTTGATGGTTGTTATGCCTACGTGAAAACATCTAGAAGTATTTTTTATGATGTTATCTTTAATATGCACAATGCTTTTTGGGTTTTGTTTGGCTCGATTCCACATACGGTGCATGGTTTTGTAGATTTTCATTTAACGATACAATAAATCATTTGTGATCTATTGATTAAATTATCCTTAGCTGGTTATTCCTAAACAAAAGATTAATTCTGTGTTCTTACAGAGACAATGTTATATTTTCTTTAGACACTACAATTATTGAGATACAAAACGGAATCCCATCTTGCATCAGAACATGTGTAAGAGTACTGAATTTGCCTATTCATGTCATAACAATAGGGATGCAATATATAGCAACATAGAGTAAGTATATACTAGGTGGAGTAGCAACTCAGCAATAATCAAATCCTCAATGTGCATGCAGATTTAATTTCATAACATGACCTCAAGCTGTGACCTAGTACGGCATGTGAGATATGCAAATTTTTACAGTTTTGGAAAACTTTGCACTGATCCTGATCATGACAGCAATACAAATAAAAGAATAGTATTTTACAGCAGTATTTTGCAGATTAGACCTATTAAGAACTCAGTAACATCTTTAGTCCTTCAAAAATCTATTTGTGTCATTCGCTTGGATCACTGTTGCAGCTATTTCTATGGCCTGCCGCCTGATGCAGCCATCAACCGTCTGCAGTCGGTGCTCAATACGGGGTCTAGACTTGTGAACGGAGCATGATACCATGATCACGTGACAATACTATTGAAGGAGCTCAATTGGCTTCTTATTCGTGAGCGGATCTCATACAGAATTGCTCTAGTTGTGTTCTTGTGTTCAACTCTTTGACTCTCCACCTCACTTGTCTGCCTCCCTCCATCGGGTGTGATTCGGAACCCCATAGGCGTCTTCTTTTGACATCCGTCAATGCCCTGATTGTCCTTTCCCAACGGCAGCAGCACACATATGGAACAGACCACCAGCAACTGTCACAAACTGTTCATCTCTTGTGACTTTCAAGAAAGCTCTCAAAAACGAACTGTTGAGGCGATCCTTCGCCTGATTCTATGCTTTTCACCCTTGTCATTGTCATTGGTCGTGTCTTATTTTTGTCCAATGGCCTAGAAGTCGATCGACATTACGCCACTATAAATATTGTCGTGTTATAACAATTTACAAATTCTACGTGTCATGACAACCTTGAAGAGGTAGGCCTATATGTTGACTAAATTAGCTTCTATGGAAGTGATTGTTGATTTAATGTTCAGCTTTGTAAATGGAGTATTTTCCTATGCGTGATCATGTCACAAGCTACCTGCCACTGAAAGGCAAAATATCACAAACAAAGACAATGATCATAATTAACTTTAAAAGAAAAGATGGGTCCTCAATTTTATTCAGATATGCAATAAAACATGAATTTAGTGAATCATAAAATCACATGCCATTGAAAATTGAATCAATCGACATAAATTGTGATTGTAAAAACAAGATCTTCAGCTCCCTGAATTTTATCGCAGGATGAGAAAATTAAAATAGAAACAAGGGACTGACAAAACCCACGACGTTTCGTTTCACCAGCTACTCATGAGTATGTCTCTGTGAGACGAAACGTCGGTGTCTTTATCAATCATTTGCTTTTATTTCAAATTTTCTCATCCTGCAATGAAGTTCAAGGAACTGAAGAACTTAATTTTACAATCACAGTGAATAACCTCCCGTCAAAAGCAGTTAACCTAATCCACATAAATCTAAAATAATGTAGTTGAATTCTTAATGCATCATTCTAACCATTTCTAGCTCAATTTTGCACAGTGTTTGTTATTGACCGTAGAATGCAGTCGGCTAGTTAGTAATTTGGACAGGAGTTCTAACTTTTCAGATCCATTTATTCTGGTTCAAAAAAGATATTAACTAAATTAGCTAAGTTATCAAATTTGAGCCAAGAAACAGAATGAGATCTCAACTTTTGTAGAAAGACTTGCATTATAATGCGGTTCATGAATTTCCTTCATAATCAACTTATTTTCCATTTTATTAGGATACTTGTTAGTAAATTTTCATTCTTTTTATATCTAATCAATTTGACACTACCTACTATACACATGCACAGAGTAAGCATATATAGGTAGAGTGTCGACTCAAAAAGTGTCTGCATACAGTGAAAATTTTTATATGAGAAGATTCAGCTTTTTAATGAGATAACGCTCCTTTGGTCCAAAAAATTATTTGAGCAGTCTTTAAAAAGCTAAATTTTTGCAAATTTATATACTACCGACATGAAGCCCCTTTATAAGTAGTATGAAACAAGTTGGATATCAAAAGGAATGAATATTTGCTAATAGGCATCCTAACTAAGTGGAAATTAAGCTGATTACCAAGGGCATTTCATGAACCGCATTTTGATGGAAGTCATCATGAAAAAATTGAGATCTTGTTGTGCTTTCTCGGCTGAAATTTCAAGTTTTTAATTCAATTTTCATCGGTATGATTCTATGATTCACTAAATTGATGTTTCATTTCTTGAATCTGAATAGTGATGTGGACCCAACGATATATCTTTGTGTGGACTCATTCGCATCTTTTAAAGTTAATGGAAATCATCGTCTTAGATTTTTCTCTACCATTCGTAGGTTGCTTGTGAAATGATCACGCTTAAGAAAAAAACTCTTTTGAGGTTGAACATGAAAGTAATAGCAACTTATCGAATTGCTTATTTAACAATCACTACCTATCCAAGGCTGTCATGACACAGAGTACCTGCAAAATGCTGTTATCCTTTCTGCATTACCAACTTGATTAGTCAATTCCGTTGCAATTTCTTCCAACTTTCCAAATTTTGCATAATGTGACAATACCGAAGTGAGTTCACCTCGATTACATTAAATAAAATCGAAAGTGTATGCACATTGGGGATTTGATAAATGCTGAGTTGCTACTATGCCTATTAAACTTACTCTATGTATACATGCTCTATGAATAGCAATTTTCCTATAGAAAATACTGTAATGGGAGAAATTGCATGTTGTCATTGTTTCATTGCTATTTGTGATTTAGGAATGCTTTCATTGGCTAAAAAATGTTCAGTGGGTAGTATGATGAACAAAGGTTGTGTCATGTTTAAAAAAATCTGATGCTGTAATATTGTAAAGAAGTTTATTAAAATCTATTAAAATCAAATCATATTTAGGCACATAAGTAGATGAGTAGCTATCACCTAGCCCAATGAATGAACAACAGCATCTTTTCTTCTGTATTATAAAGAGAAGCGGTAGAAAATCCAGAGTTTTGCTGAGAACTTTAGAAAATGAAGGAAAACTCAGAATTCATAATGCTTCGTATCAGAAGACGAGCGACCGACAGCGACGGTCTTCATTTATTGGTGTTTGGGTTATTATCCAAGGATGACTTACCTTGTAGCTGATCTTCGTTGCTCACTGACCCTCCTCGAGTAGAACGCGTTGTGAATATACCACTTGATATTATCATTACTCTCAGTTATCCTATTTTTTTTTAAAGAATGAATTGTCAAAAATTTCAGAATATTGCTCTCGAATTCCAAAAATTTGGCATTTATCACATATGCAAGAAGGTACAGCCACACTCCATAGACAGGATCAAGACATTTCTTCCTTGCTTCAGGAGCGTCAAGTAAAATTATAAGAATAATTATCCAAGAACCATTTGGCACTGAATTTCAGGAAAAGTTTGAAGCGCAAGAATGTCCTTAACGATTTTATTGCAGTGTATGCATACTGCTGAGAGACGCAGAAATTGCGATGTCAAGCTCCGCGATTTGATAAAAATTCCAGATTTATATGAGAGTGGCTCCCGTCCATTATCAGAAGACTCTCTTTAGGAATACTTTCCTATGTTTTTTAAAGAGGCGAGTAGGTCTGAACTTAAAAATGAATTATTTTTGACAACTGACATTAGCATAAACAACAAATTAAGTGTAGACGGACGCCACTTTTTCTGCGTGAGCTCAGCTCGTCTGACCTGGATTAGCTAGACAAATCAGCTAGAAGCCAAAGTATTTTTCTATCCACACACTCAGAGCAGTGGTAAAAATCCCTTCACAGACACCTGTCGAAGCTGCTCCAGTGTCAGGGCAAAACCTTTATGGTAAATATGAAGAATAGAAAGAAGCGAAAGACTCTTGAATCCTGAATTGAAAAGCAGTTACAGAATGAACTACTGTTGTTGAATAATCGACTCATCTTCAAGCTGCGTCTCTACTTTATGATTAAATGGATATTTCATTTGTCAATCAACTCTCAAAAGACCATTGTCATAACAAATGATGGCATTTGCCAGTTGCTGAAGCTAAGTCGGTTACACGTCGAAAATCAGTAGCGCCATTTTTAGACAATTTATGAAGTAGGAAACTTCGTGCAGAATTTAGAGTGAAGCACAGAGCTGAATTTGTCATAAAAAGATGTCTGAAATGTATTAAGGTAACTCACGAATAAGTGTCTAAGTTGCCCCATGTCGAGCTTACCCCAATTGACCACTCATCACTTTAATCGATTTAGCAAAAGATAGTCTTAATTGTTTTCTTGGCCCTAGTAATGCCATTCACTTTCTATCATTCTCGGTTTTGGCCAAGCACCTTAGTTTTTGTTTAATGATTCCCTATCGATCATTTCAGTCTCTTCATTTAGCACTGAATCACTACAGTGCTGATACTTGATAACTTGTTCATCAACAGGTATATCCGCATAATAGTTCGTCTACGCATTCCTAGAATTTTCTAGTTTGGCATTTGGGCACTTACGAGTGCAAGTATCAACAATACTCGCACGTTTTCATCAAGCCATTGATAATGAGAACAGCTTTGCTTTGGCAAAAACAAACTCTGTTATTCCCATAGCTAGTTTTCTGCTTCAGATTTAGATGTTAAATCCGATCATGCAAGAGAATGTAGGCGACAGACAAAATGCGCACGCAATGTATGTTTTCATGTTGTGTAGATTTGTAATTAATTTCTAAATGAGGAAATAGTGAGATCTGCGATAGTTTCAGTATCATCTACTTCTGAGTAAGCAAAAAAGCTAATTATGAATTTCCTGTGATAGCGCGCATATACTTTTTCAATTTACGCACCTTATTGCCTCATCGTTACAGAAAGTTATACAAGCAACAGTAAACACACTCACTAGTAAGGATGGCTCCCGTTGTACACGTGAATTAATCAGACAAACAGGATAATTCATTAGTTTTCTTGAAGACCTTCTTACCTCCCTTTTGAAAGTGCACATACAACTTTCTCCGGTACGTTTTCCTCCGAAAAGCTCAGACAAAAGAAATTGTGAACAAGTAATAAATACTCATCATTAGATAAAAATGTGCTTATTGATTCAGATAAGTCCTAAATATTACTACAGAAAATGGACTGCAGTCATCGGAGAACTCAAGGATGGAGTCATAAAGAACGCAAGTGGTAGGTAGAAGTAGGAACTTCTATCTACTTATTTTTTCTTTCATAAATTTCCTTTGCGTCTGCAACTTTTGACGAGGTTGGAACAAGCAAATCGAGATAGGCAAGAGAATGAACTATATATTCATCTGAAAGTGAAGAGAAAACGCTAAGGTTGATTTAAACCCAAACTCATCTATCGAACTGATGCCACTTTTTCCTGCCTAATTTTTTGTATGTGACTAAGTAACATTGATTCTCTGCTATAATACTGTACTTGAACAGCATGTAAATTGATTGTTTGCGACTTCGGTTTGTTTTGAATGAAAATCAACTTTTAATTAGCTGAATATAAAATTTTACTTTCGATGAGTTCATCCGTCCGATATTGGTCATATGATTCCTGGTTACACCTCAACCTATCCGAACGACTACGCTCTGATACTTTTATTTCATGAGCGATGTTGTATCGTCAATAGGACATGAAATACGAAAATTGAATACTCAATTGTAATTTACAATCTCATGTGGTTAATGACATTAAATAAAACCGGACTCGGAATAGACAGGATTGAAAAATGTGACCCTCGTTACAAGGTATCAAAGAATCGAATAATTTTATATGTCATGAGAACTTCTATTGTAACCCATGCATGATATTTTTGTTGCGAATAAAGAGCAACGACTTCTGTTTTAATATGTTTTGTGGTCATACTTTGAGGCTGCTTTTTCACAATTTTCAGCATTATTTTTCTTGCGTGGGAGCCATTTGAAAATTTAACTCTAAGATGCTGATCCGATCATCAGTAGACTACACCTATCTTTTGTGTGAACTTTGCTGCTTCTCAAACTGGGATTTAGTGAAAATAAAAGATTCCTAAAAGCTGAATTTATAAAAAGAAAGTACAGAAGATAACAAAACCATATGTTTATTTATGTAAAGGCACATATTTCACGGTTCGACTTATTTAAGCATTTCATGCCCTTCCAAAAAGCAAAAACCACTTTGCTGATGGTAAGTCGAACTATTTTCGAGGATAGAACAAATTTCGTGGTGTGAAACGAAATTGAATAAATGAAGCGATTGTGTTATTATTAAACTTAAAGTGCCGATCTTCATAAAATATAAGGCTTGAGTCAATTTTATTGACTTTTACCTGCGAGATAGCTGCTGCGAACCACAATAAAAGACAAGAGTCGGGGTAGCTAGCTCAAAATATGTAGGACTTTCGCTTTGATAAACATCATTTATTCTTGCGTTTCGTCGCAAAGATATGCTGTGTAAGTCCAAAGTATCCTGATGGTCTTCGGAAAGATAAAGTGATTGAAAATGCAAAGCCTAAGTAATTGTACGATAATTCCGATGACTCTTCCTTGAAGTGTTTCAAGTAAAGGAAAGCATGCTTTAACCAATAGCGCCGAATACGATGTTACCAAAAACTAAATACAAAATGAGTTAAGATTTCTGTGTGTTGTGCCATTGTATGCAGATTAGTAATTGAATATCATAAGCATTCATAAGACAAAAAGGTTTTGTACAAATTGATTGAACCTGTGCGTCATGCTAAGTTATCCGAAATGGTTTTCCGAAGATAACCGATTGAACCCGTACAAGTTGATAGAGGAAAACCACTTATTGCCCCCGACAATCTATAATGGACATCAGCAATGCGAATGTCTGAAGTGAAACAAATCTTCACGCCACTAAATGATAGACAAACAGACAGAGGCTCAGGCTAAGCATCTTTACTTCTATATACCTAAGTATACTAGTATTACATAGTAGTATACTTTACTAAGAGTAAGTATCTTACTCTTACCTAGGCTAAGTATCTTTACTTTTATCAGGGGTTTAACAAATGAACCCCTGGCTGAGTCATATACAAGTATCTGCCTTCGATTACGACTCGATCGTCGTGGAGGATTAGGGAATGTATTCACTTCATCGTTGTCAGCAGTAATCCGGTTGCAGACGAAGGATTCCGATCGGTTGTCCGCCAGACTGGGAGTTGGAGGCACAGAGCGTGACCGGAGTGTGGATTGGTCTTCTTCAACTCCTTGTGTACGGAAGGGTACTTCTATACCCACATTTGTCTTGGATTACGGCGACCCACTAAACGTTTGATTATCTGTTGACTGCTGAGCAGATACCGGGTCATCTGGAATGCACGGGAGGAGCAGCGCTTGCACTATCATGGCATGGGGTTCAAATTTTCGCAGGTATCTCCAGTCTCTGTTGGTCAGTCTACCAATCCCAAATGCTTTGACAGTATACTGATCATGATTATAGCACTCGATGGCGATGCACTTCGATCCCATATTTTTGAATGGTTGCCTACTTGACTTTGTAAGAAACTCGGTCGTCCTGGTGAAGCGGAGGAAGGAGGCGAGAGTGGTCACTAAGGTTCTCCAGTGTTTTCGCATACCTGGTACGCAGTGTGGCCTCCTTTGCAGCCGAAGCGTCTCGCCATAGGGCTTGAAATTGAGGATGGTCACTTCCATGGGTCGGAGAAAGGTTTGAAGGCATAACGTCTCGAAGCCGGCACCCAAACAGAATTTGAGCTGGAAAAGGCGGCAATCCGGATCCGGCGTGTTGCGCAGAGTGATCAAGGCTCGAAGGAGAGAGTCGTTGTCTATGCTGCCATTGGGTCCAATATTCAGGAGGCGTTTGGTTGCCTTGATGACTAGTTCTGCTCTACCATTTAACTGTAGGTAGTAGACGGTGGACACTTTGGCGTATTCCCCATAGTTGGTAGAAATTCGTGGTTTCTCCTTCAGTGAATTGAGGTCCCCCATCAGTTGATAATTCCTCAGGGACTCCAAACGTAGCGAAGAAGTTTCGTGGGCACTTTATTGACCTTGTGGCACCTGATTCAGTTGAGTCTTCTCTGATCCGATACACCTCAGTCTATCCTAACAAGCGGTCTCCGATAACTAGATACTACCAACCACGAAGCTAAAAGTAGTCAGCAAAGTGACTTCGAAGGGACGGTAGGAAGTCGCGGCATCGCTGGAGACAATCGAGCATTCGATGGGGCGTTTCTATTGCAGCTATTACATTTATCTCGACGCTCTTGCATTATCCGACGAATGCTAGGACAGAACCGGTTGCTTGTGCTGTGGCTGTCATCGCGGAAGCACCTTGGTGGGCTGAGTGTAGAGGAGAACATCTGCAGGGATAAGAACTCTGTCGTGGTAGAGAAAAGCGCCGTCCGATTCATAAAGACTGTGACGAAATTCCCAAAATTGCCAGAGAGATGAAGGAAGATATTCTTTCTTTATCGGGAAGCCATTGGCATCCAGCATGGTCGCTAATTCCATCATGGTGGGGTCTTTCCGGGTTTCATCTTACTTTCACGCGGTTCCACGTGACTGCTATCATTTCAAACTCTTCGAGGTCCTTTTCTGTACACATGTCGACACTGGTTAATTCAAGGCAGTCGTTGTCAACGGGATGTCTGGAGGCTGTGTCGACAACATGGTTGCTGGTTCCAGGCATGCGTATGATGTCGAAGCGCCATAGTAGAGTTTTCTTTTAGATTCAGAATAGCTGTGTGTTGCTGAACTCGTGAAGGATTTGGTCACCAAGAAGTTTCATTAAAGGTTTATGGTCGATATGATCGTTTAACAACAGGGGGTTTATCTATCCCTGAATGAAGTATATGGTCTGCTCGAGACTCCATGCAACCGCTAGCATTTCACCTTCGACGGGTGCGTAACGTTTTTCGGTTCAGGACAGGAAACGAGATCCAGCTAACGTGATTTTGCAACCGTTGTCACAACATCCAGGTGATAATGAAGGACAATTACGAGTACAATGCTATCCTACACCAGATTTTTACCAATCTGCATCAAGTGCAACGATTGATATCAAAAATGGCTACACCCTGCTTGATCGCTGCTATAATCTGGTCTTTGGAGTTGTTGAAAGCGCGCCATAAATTGAGATTTAGGGCTTAAAAGGTGACATGATGTTGCGAAACTGATAGTCGGATATTTGGTTCACCAGTCCGAACCACGATCGTACATCAGCAATGTACGATGGTGTGGGGAAATTCTTGATGGCGTCAATATACTTTAAAGAGGTTTCACAGTGTTCTCCGGCAATCGCAATCCAGCGAAATATACTGTCTTTATCGCAAATAGGAATTTCTCAGGGTAGAGGATGACGCCCGCATTGCCGACTATTTCAAGGAACTGTATAGTCCTTCACCAGTGATCTTGTCGGTCGATAAAGTCGTAAGAGACTGTCGTCAACACATTGTTGTTTTCGGGTGAAATCAGTGATTATCTCGTCGAATCTTCGGTTGTAGCCATCACCGCTTGAGAGGAAACCCTGTGGTGCCCTCTGGTACCGGAACCGGCCGATCGGGTTTCCATAAATGTAGTGAGGTGTCTGTCTTCAGAACGAATTGGCACGTTGTGATGTCCGTTCCACGCATCGGTGATTGTCTTCCATTTGTTCGGTGGGTACTGATCAGACCAAATGAAAGTGGATCTGGTCGAGTGAGCTTCACCACAACACTGTTTGCTCATGAGTGGAAGGTCGAGGACGCGTTGCGGACTTTCGCCGGAAGGTCGATGGTCGAGGTACCAATAGCCATTTCGCAAATTTTCTTCTACGCGATATCTAGATACGTTCAGAAAATATTTCAAGCCATTGGAGCTACTACAACCTCTTCACGCGCGCATTTTTATGAATGATTTAAAAAATCAAGTCAACTGTTTTCGTCATGCATGAGGAGATTGAAGATGAGGGGATATTATGAGTTTGATGACATGACCAACTTTCAGAATGTTGAGATATGTCGACAATGCGCGTTAAGCCTGATTTTGCCATATTGATTGCTTTGTAGAATCGACAATCTCCCATCACTATTATCATGGCTGATTTGCTATTGAATCATTCTTAGAATCCAAACGTGCATATCTAGCTTCAACTGTATGTCATAGACATTCAGCAGCACTCTTGTACTTGTAAATGTGCATGTGGATACATGTACAGCACATGAGCATATGTCAGTTATCTAAACTATGCAATATGATACGTATATAAACTATGCAATAATATGACTTAATCCGTCTTGATAATCTCAATTTACATATTTAGTTCATATTGCATGTCGTATGCCAGCAGTGCCACTCCATCAAATGCGTATGCTTGTTCATGTACAAGCGAAGAACTTATGTAAAAGGAAGCTACAGTGTTATGCAAAACAAACCTATGAAGTCACTAGCTACAATCGTCTAATGCTAATTTATAGATAAGCCGTACAAAATGCTGAAACTATGTCCATACAATAGTTTCCCTTGAGTTTAGACATAAGAGGACGTTGCATTTTATGTAATTCAGTCTTCCCCTCTTTTCATAGTGCCTCTCCTAAAGTTGAAATGGTCTCATTTTAAAACTAATATGAATAGTAGTTATTTGAACAAAATGTGCATTGTATTTACGTGCCATATCATACAAGGATGTGTTCGTATATTACTTAACTTTGTGTTCAAATTATTTTTAGTGTTTCTTGATGCATACAATGTTCATTAATTTTTCAGCAGATATGTGCAATTATATTGCCTAACGCGTGCTATCGGCATATGTCGACACAGATATTCAAAAAAATATTATGACCCACTGAATGAAGTTAGAGATATAATTCTATGTTGAATATCTTATTTTGAACTTCCTATTCAACATGCAATTGCATACGAATACAAATATTATTATTATTAAAATATGGCAGTTGTTTTGTAATGAATCGTCACCATGCTTGCCTTCGTTTTCATCATGTGGAAACATCCCAGGAGCCCTTCTTTACATCACGACGAGACTCTGTTAATAGCAGTGATCGAATAGGCAATTGCCACCCTTGGTCATTGACCTGTGATGCAAATTTCTATCGCCCCTATTCGACATCATCAAGCCTATTGTGCTGTAGAGCGATCAACAGTGACTGTCGACATACATGTATGTCGACATCTCGCGGAAGAGAATAAATATGCTGACGCGCCAATGTTATAAAACTGGTGAGTTTAATTCTTCAACATCAATAGAATCTAGTCAAGGACTAGAAAATTGAATAATGGCTAGTAGTAAGTAAATCTACACCACTGGACACCGCAAGATGGCCGCCGTCGCCGACGTCCCCCCCCCTCCTGTCAGACGAGTCGGCCGTGGTCCGCCGCCGGGTTGCTTCGAGTCTGACTCCCCCCCTCTGGCCCGACGACGTAGCGAGAGGTGGTTTGTGATGCGCTCTCCAGGTTGGCGTGGTGTGCCGGCCAGGTTGGCTTGGTGTGCCGGCCAGGTTGGGAGGGTGGAATTTCGGTGTCGGACCTCACCTGAAAAAATCCTAATTGTCAGAGTGACTTTGTATGGACAAAATTTTGAAAATTTTTCCAAAGTGTCGAATTTCGACCTGGGACCCTGACCAAAGTTTGTTTCATCATATTTCACTGACCTCCCCCCCCCCGACAGTGATCTTCTAATTTTGGTTCTACTGGATGGATTTTGTCTTATAGATACTCATTTCAAAGAGGAGAAAAAAATGCTCGGTGACATTTTTGTTGCGAGTCAATCCGATCAGCCGTTCAAAAGTTAGAGCTGTTACAAGATTTTGTGTCAGACCTCAGATTTCACGAAAAAATCCTAAGTGTCAGAGTGACTTTGTATGGACAAAATTTTGAAAATTTTTCCAAAGTGTCGCATATCGACCTGGGACCCTGACCAAAGTTTGTTTCATCAAATTTCACTGACCTTCCCCCCCCCGGCACCGATCTTCCAATTTTGGTTCTAGTGATCGTAGAAAGTCGTGCAATAGCTCGTTTCAAAGCTAAGAGTGAGACAAATTCAGTGAAAGAAACGGCTTGTTCATATCTGTCTTCCTATAGATGTGAGACGCCATTCAAGATTTGGGAGATTGGTGAAAAAACGACAGAGTTAGAATTTCCCAAGAAACAGCTCCAGCGGGCGAACGAAGGCTCGGATTGGTAAACGGAGGCCAGATTTGGAATCAGCTTGATGTTATTGTCCAATGAGGATCATCATCCAATGAGAATCAAGCATTTCTATATAAATAGCGAGCCTTCCACAGTGAGAATCATTCCATCGTTGAATCGCACGAGTGACGGACGCACATTTTCTCTCTCTCTCTCTCCATTCTATTATCCAACTAAAATGGTAAGTCGCTACTTCCCTCCCTCTCCTCCCTTGAACGTAAACTTAATACAATCTTTTTCATTTTCAGGCATCTACTCCATCTGATGCACTAGTAGGACAAAATGGCGGTCAAACGTTACAAGGTTCGCTACGATCAGATCATCTACAACTGAGGCCAGTGGAAGAAACAACCAAGGTACATAATTCACTCCGCTACAGCGTACATTTAAACAAGCCTTGCGTTATGACGATCATAGCGTAGTACTCCAAACGGGAATGCTCCCTTCCACGGATGTCAAGATAATGCACAATCAGTATGGGGACTACATACTGATTCCCGTGAGTCCGTACATTCGCCGCCAACTTGATATTATTGAGGAGTACGTGACATTAAATATGGACATTCCTACTCCTCTTGCTCAAGAGTGGAAGGCGAGAGATGACAAGGATACTCCCTATAGAAAGATTTGGGATGGTAATCAAATTTGCCTACCGGTATCACATTGGTGCACTTACTATAAGAAGGAGGGAGATCATTCAACATCCATCAAATGCGACGAGCTCGGAGAAGGTACTTTGGATATCCTTTTCAAAGTGAATGGGCTATATTATGGTCGGCACAAGGATAATAAATTAGCCTCGCTCTCCATGCATATGGAATCCATTCTATATATTCCAAAACCACCCAACGTGGATGACATAATTGATCAAATCCTTAACAGCAGTGGTACGAAGCGCAAGTCGGAGAAGAATGCTGCCTCAAAACGCAAATCAAAGAAGGAGAATTACTAGTCCTTTCCTAACTCTACCCTATGACAATTCGCTTATGTGCTTTGAGTGTCGTAGACGTGGTCTTATTAGATACATTTTACTTCTTCGTTGCCATGATATCATTTGTGTATTTTGTCGTGAAAAGCATCGATGTAATTCTTCATTTTGTAATATGTTATAGAACGCTTCCTTAGATGTGTAAATTTCCGTTTTAGGCTTCTATCATCATTTTTATGGATTGTGAGGGTGAACCTGTACAGGAGCTCAGTGCTATTGCTATGAACAATTGGACATATCAGATTGTTAGTGTCTATCATCAACATGCCAACTGCGATCCCAATGTTGATCAATGGGCGAGAAAACACATTCATGGACTTAATCTGAAATATTTGCAAGACTATGGCTTTTCTTGTGAGAGTGCGCTTCTTATTGACTTTAAACGATGGTTAGCTGCTTTCAATGTTATACGCATCTTTTGTAATAATCCTGGTAAGGAGAGGAAAGTATTTCCCAATCTAATCATTGATGATATTTTGCTCCCGCCTTGGGATAGTAGAGTGAATCAACATTATCATGAAGTCACGAAACGTTTTAAGGATTTGTGTGTTCTTATTTTGTCTGTTCGTTGTAGTAGCTACGTTCATAACCAATGCTTCTTTCCTCCTTACCTCAACACTGCCAAAGTCCTGTATGGTTATCATTGCTCGCTGTATGATAGTTACCAGCTGTATCTATTTTATCTCTTTCAAACCATTGATTTATAATGCATGCTTGTTACCGTTATTCAATAAATGTTACTATGAGAAGAGTTGTTGTTTTCATGCAATGGATGGGTTAGCTAAAGGGCGATCATGTCTTTCTCAAACGACTGCGGAACATTACATTTTCATAGGCAAAGTTTAAAAGGAGCTGTTCAAGATTATGTGATAAATTTTCATAAAGATGAGACCGACATCGAAGCAGTGGTCGATGATGCTAACACTCTATTTCTAGAGTTAATGAATACATTCTCTGATATCATTGTCATGGCGCGATTAGTTGCGAAAATTAAGTTTAGTCATTTTGGAAAGGAGGAGGTGGAAAGTCGCTCTTTCCATTTTGCTTCTTATTCAATGGAAGTGGTAGATCACCCCGAAGAATTTTTTAAAAGACATATGATAAAAATTGCTGAACGTCTTAGCGCATTTAACCATCATGGTAGCAGTCTAGTGATTGAAGCGATTTCAGATATTCACATTCAACTTTCTATAAAGAAAAATTGAAAATGCAGTGGTACTTGATTGTAGCACAACTGGTTTTCGAGCTATGCCTGCTCACTCTCGAAGTATATTCCTTCTGTACATGCGTCTATTATTTAGAAAAGGCTAGCAAATTCATATCTTCAAAAAGACTTGCTATAGACATCAGTAACGGTGAAACTAGGTGTTGCGATGTATGTAAGCGAAAGGATGGAAATGAAAAGCGCATCTTCAAGAGATGTAAGCATGCTTTTTGTCAACGCTGTTTCATGCGTAATTGCATTCAACTTTGCCAATGTAACCACTGTGACATTGCTCATTTCGAGTGTCACTTATGCCGCAATAGTTAGTACCTATGCGAATGTGGTAAAGACAGGTTTTAGCAAAGACTAACACGGAAAATGGCGAAACGTAAAAGTCAAAAGTCTTCAAAGTTTTCTTCAGCCATTCAAGCTCTCCGACGAATGAAAGCAAATCAGCGATACAATGCTATACGACATGCTAACGATAAATTCATTCGTGAAATTATTTCTCATGTGAGAAAGTTGAGGACGAAGAAATTAGCACCAAAACAACGAAAGTTACTTAAGCGATATGCTATGAAATTGCGTTTCATCTCCAATCCTAAAGTCACCCTTCAAAGAAAGAGGAAAACTCTAACACAAAAGGGCGGTTTCCTTTCAGCAATACTTCCAATGATAGCTCCTGCCGTGGGCAACCTATTGGGTAATATCTTTGGCTCTAAGCGTTAATTATGCAAATGTTGAGTCTCAAAGTAATAAAATGGATTTCAGACTTCAATGTGATAAAGTTCTGACTGTATCAGGTCCATCTTATGCAGGTAAAACTGTTTTCACGCTGAATTTATTGGATAAAAGAAGGGAGTTGTTTAAGGAACCTATCAATCGAGTGATTTGGTGTTATGGTATTTATCAACCGTCGCTGTTTCAGGAATTGCAAAGTCGCAACTTTATTCGACATGAAGGAATTATTCCAGTGGATAAACTTCAGTCTAATGATGTTGTTGTATTGGATGATTTATTAAAAGAAAGTAAGAATTCCAAAGATGTTACAGATATGTTCACTCGCGCAGCACATCATAAAAGGTGCTTTATCATCTATATCACACAAAATTTGTTTCCTGATGGAAAAGAAGCTCGTACACGAAACCTGAATACACACTATTATGCTATTTTCAAGAATCCGCGAGATAAAAGTCAATTTGAAATTTTAGCGCGACAAGTTGCACCAAGAGGATCAAAAGCCTTAATTGAAATTTTTCAAGCAGCTACTGAAAAACCACACGGTTACTTACTCATTGACTTTACGCAAGAGTGTCCGGAAGAATTTAGATTTCGAAGTGATATTTTGAAAACTCCTATGATTATCTACAAACAATGAGTTCTTATTCTCGCATGATTGTTATTCCTCAGGATGAATATGTACAATTGACTGCCATGCAGCAAGTAAAGCAACCTCTTGCAAATCAAATGTATAGGAAAGAAATAGATTATCAGCAAAATGTTCACATCAAAGATCCATATCGTGCTGTATTATTACAATCGGAAACTGTTGAGCAATTGAAAAACTTGAAGAATAAGATGCATGACTCTGTATCGACTGCTACACCTTTAGCATCTCGCGCACATGCCATATCTCTTTTCAATAGTATTGAACCCCATCTCAATGTAAATGATAGAGGAGAAATCATTACAGATGAAAATAAAGTGATTGATGCTTCACGTTATGAAGACTTGATTCAGTATGCGACACGTAGAAAGCGCCGTCAGGGCTATGTTCCACCTGGTTGGACATACTTTCTTAAACTATTGAAAGAGCATAATGTGCCAAAATTTGCTTTGAATAATGAGACATTGAAAGAACTTGATTCAACAGTGGCTACTGCTCCAATGCTTCAGACGATGAAAATGCCAACAAATTGGTTTAAGACGTCACCTGCTACATCCCCTCCCACACTCACTAAGCAAACAAGAGGAAGAACTCGACGTAGATCTACGCCACCACTAAAACTAGTAAAAGGAAAACGTAAAACAGCTCCTCCCAAGAAATACATGTTCTCAGACTATTAATATGAAGCAGATGTGTTGCTTGCCATGTAATGAGTCGCCAGAGGTGAATGTCGTTGTCACTTGCACTTGCTGCTCCAGCTCTCATAATGAAACCCCTAAGCAATGTGAACACGATCGCAAAACCGCTAAAGCTAAATGCTGCAGTTGTTGTAAATGTAGAAAGGCAAGAAAACAAAAAGATGAGAAGGAGGAAAAAGAGTCAGCCGTCATCGACTGAACGTTTGAAGTCAATCTATTATGATGTAAAACATCCGGCAGGATTTGCATCGATCAAGAAATTATCAAAAGCGAGTGGTCTTCCACAATCACAAGTGAAACGATGGTTAAAGGGTCAGGCTACCTATACACTCCACAAACAAGCGAAAAAGAAGTACCGCACCCGCCATTATATTGTTCATGACATCGATGAACAGTGGCAAGCAGATTTGTGTGATGTTGCCTCCATTTCAAAACATAACTCGGGAAATAATTTTATTTTAACCGTCATTGATATTTTCTCGCGTTATGGGTGGGCTCAACCTCTAAAAACTAAAGAAGGGAAAGGAGTAGCAAAAGCATTCCAAACAATTTTTCGAGAAGGTCGCATTCCAAAAAGAATTCAGAGTGATCAAGGAAAAGAGTTTGAAAATCAGCATGTGAGAAGATTATTTGAGAGGCAGGACATTGAGTTGTTTAGTGTAAAGAGTGCTTATAAAACTGCACTCGTTGAACGTTTTAATCGCACATTAAAAATCGCTTGTGGCGACATTTTACTGCTAACTTGACACAAAATTGGAACCAGGTTCTACAAGATACACTCCATGCCTACAATCACTCTATCCATCGTTCTATTGGACTCAGACCAGTAGATGTAAATGCTGACAATGTAGATAAAGTGCGCGAATCATTCCAACGTAAACGCACTCATGTGAAAAGTGATGTGAAAATTGGTGATAAAGTTCGTATCTCAAAAGTGAAGAGTGTTTTTGCTAAAGGGTACCTTCCGAATTGGACAGAGGAGGTATTTACAGTATCAAGGATTGATCAAAAAGACTCTCCCACCACCTACAAGTTGAAAGATTACGATAATGAAGAAATTGAGGGTATCTTTTACCGCGATGAGATTGAGGTAGTCACTGAAAGTGAAACATATTTGGTAGAGAAAATCATTCGATGTAAAAAACGACAAGGTGAAGAATGGTGTCTTGTTAAATGGACTGGTTATCCTTCAAGTATGAACTCTTGGATGCGTCGTGCCGACATCTTTCATCTAAGTGATCGACAGTGATTCATGCAAAGTTGTAACTAACAATGTTTAGGGTTTGAGCTATGAATCCAACTGCCTCATTTTATTCACGACCCTCCTATGTAAGTAGTGGAGGGCAAATTTACAGCGGCGCTCGCCGCCAACGTGGAGGTAGCATACTTGGTGCACTGAAATCTGTTGTAGCACCTCTCATATCCAATGTCGGAAGATCTCTAAAACGAAATGTTTTAAGTAATGCCGTTGGCTTTGCTGGTGGTGTTGCTAGTGATCTTTCCAGAGGTAGAAGTTTTAAGAGCAGTTTGTTGAATCGTAGGAAGGAACGCGGTTTAAAAACATTGAAGCAGACCTTTGCTGGTGTTACTCAAGGAAAGAAATCGCCTAAACGAATGAATAAAGGAAGTAGGAAACATCGCGGAGCTGGTAAGGTGCGATCTTCAGTCAAAAGGCATTCACACAAACGTCGCAGAGGCTCTAATGATTTTCATCAGGCGCTAAACGACGTCGCTGCCATAACTTCTAATCATGGAGTGTAAAACTTCCGGGTTTTGTTTGTTCGATCAACAAGCCATACAGACAGATATTCTTAGTTCAAGTATTGTAGATTATCATCCTCGAACAGCTGAGAATGCTGAGCCCATTGAATTTGTTATTCCTGTTGGTAGTGATGACTACATAGATTTGAGTTATGCGATGCTTGATTTGAGGTTTAGAATTCAGCAAGCAGATGGAACTGCTATTGACGATGCACATAAAGTTGGACTGAACAATTTACCATTGACTACATTACTTCGCGATGTTTCTCTAACGATTGGAGAGCAGCAGGTGGAAGGTGGTCAAAGCGATTATCCCTATAAATCATATTTCAATCATGTATCACAGTTTCATCCAGCAGCACAAAAAAGTCATATGGAAGCCATGGGATGGTACAGAGATGAAGCAGGAAAATTTGATGTTGAAACAAACAGTGGCTTTGTAAAGCGATCTGCTATGATTAAAGATAGTAAAGTATGTCAGCTATATGGTCCGCTGAATTTAGACTTCTTTAGACAGTCAAAGTTTTTACTCTGTAATACCAGCATGCGACTCAAGCTGACATTGAATAAGCCTGAATTTGCGCTGAATGCATTTGCTAAAGTTGACAATTTTAGAATTCATGTGGAAGATATTGCACTTTACATTCGTCGAGTAGTACCGAATCCAAGTGTCATTAGAGGACATGCTGAAGGTCTTAACCGCCAAAATGCCATTTACCCCGTTCAGCATACAAAGCTTCTCACCTTTACAATTCCGAAAGATCAAAAGAGTTTCATGAAAGATGGCCTCTTTCCATCGGAAGCACCGAAGCTCCTCATGGTGGCAATGGTTGAAAATGATGCATTTAATGGTAATATAAAGAATCCTTTCAATTTTAAACACAATCAGTTAAGTGAAATTGCTTTACGTGTAAATGGTGTGAGTCATCCTGGTCCACCCTACAAACCAGATTTTGCTGCGGATCAATTTATGCGCAGTTATGTTGATTTTATGGATGTCTTTGGCTTTTACAATACGGATGACACCAACGGACTCACTATGAAAGAGTTTAAGAGTGGATATACTATTTATGCATTTGATTTGACTGCTGACAGCGATATTAGTGCACCCTATCGTCAAGCGAACGTGCCTCATAATATTCGTTTCGATTTGACGTTCAAAAGAACAGTACCTGAGACGATCAATGTATTAATTTATGCAGTCTTCGATTCAAACATTGAAATTACAAAGTATCGTGACGTGATTCTTCAGTATAATCGTTAATGAGTTGGTTGACTGCTGACGATATTAAGACTAAAGTGCAGCGTAATGCAGACGAAGCGACATTGAAAGCTTTCGATAATGTCTATTCGCTCGATACCTTACCACCTGCAGTAAATCACTATCCCATCTTTATTGTGCTAAACACTCATTCGCAGAATTTAGGCGGTGAGCATTGGAAAGCGATCTTTATTGGAGAAGACCGACGTAGTGAGCTATTTGACTCTCTTGCTCAACCTCCAAATATACCAACACAGCAGTGGTTGAGAAAACATACGTGTCAATATCAGCGAAATGAACGCATACTACAACATCCACTTTCATCAACGTGTGGTGCTTTTGTACTGTACTTCATCTTAAAACGTTTACATGTATCTCGATTTGTATCTGTTATTCAAAACTTTTCATGTAATCCATCCTCTAATGAAAAAATGATTTGTAAGTTCTATCATGATTTGAAATAAAAACATCATGTTGGAAAAATTGTTTTTTATTTTTCAATCCGCTGGGTATGTACATACTCGATGAGATAGTCTAGGATCGCATTTGCTTGTACATGAGATTTTAGTCCAGTAATGATCACTTTACTATTATGAAAGATTGCAACATGCACAGGTAACCAACAACTAATGAGAGCTGCAGGAAGAAGTTCGGGTTCATAACACAAATTGTAACTGCTGGTACGAATCTTCAAAAATGATACACTTTCACTCAATTGAGTAGAGATCACCATATTGTCCACAGTCAGATTCGACATCACACACCTCTCCCTCTTCCATATCCGACGTAGTAGTCTCTGTAGCTCTAAGCGCATTGACTGCGGCGATGAATGAGAAAGGCCGCCGAGAATCTGTACAGTCCCATTTGGGAAGAGTTGAAGATTCCGTGAATTGTTCATCTTCACCACTAACATTTGAGGTCGGCCCGGGTAATACTTGCTGTTTGGAAGGTGTTGGTGTAATGTTGTGAGATCGATTTTGGTGTAGAGTCTGAAGCGACGGAGAATGTTGACGATGGTGTAGCGATGGCGCTTCATGATGAAAGAATGAGTAAATTGAGCGATGTACATTCCTTTTATACTTTTCCCAACTACCTTGATGAAATGTGAAGTTAGTATGGAGTTGGGAATGATAGAGTTGAATTCGCCGTTTGTTGACGCGCAACCAGATGCGATTTCCAATACGTGAATCTCTTTTCATATAGAAGTATTTCAAATCCTTCATGATATGATGTAGAGATTGAAAATGACGATAAGATAAAGCAAACTCTCTTCTCACATTTCCAGTTGAATCTTTGAAATAGACGTTTCGATCATGATCCGTTTCAATACGTTGTAGGGAATCTAATTTCCAACTCATGGTGCGTGATAGTCATGTCTGATTAAGATTTCCAAAGTAGGGCGATGAACTCACGACGAATAAATGTCATGATGGAGCGATGTATGTATCTTCTATACTTCTCCCAATTGTATTTGCGAAATGAGAAACAGTTTGCGGAATGAGAATGGCAGATTTGAATTTCATTTCTGTAATGTTGAAGCCAAACTTGATCACCCAAGGAGATGAATCTTAATGTTTCAAAATATTCCAAATCCCTCATGATATCATTGAGGTTGACAAATTGTCGCCATGTCAATGTAATACCTCTTGATGTATGACCATGAGAATTTTGAAATGTACGTTTCCATTACGATCAACTCTGATATATTGTAGAGAGTCCAAAATCCAAGTCTTCATGATGTTATGCAAAGCCGCAGATCAGCAATATCAAAATGTCGTTTTATCATATTTTGCTTAGCAATGCGGCCGCAAATAGATTTGCTAGTAATCGAGCCGCACTCTTTTCTACTCCCATTGATCATACACAACAGCTAAATGGAAAGTGGGAAGTGGGTGTCACTCAACTTGTTTATAGCAACTGTGTCTATACTTTTGATCATGAGGTGATGACTATTAATATGAGACGCACAGCTGCTTACCAATGTGAAAAGGGCTGCCGAGTATACATTCCACAGTGGCCAAAAAAAGATCTCTTATCATGTAAAAAGTTTATATATGATTTCCTGAATAAAGCGTGTAAACATATCATCCAATTTACTCCGCACAATGATGATTATAATTATGTACATCATGTAGTTGAGAAAGATTGGATTGTTGGTTTAAGTCCAAGTTTAAGAAATGATTTAGGTTACCTCGCTAGCGCCTTAACAAGCTATGATAATTATAACGTTAATTACCACCCAAGTGATCATAAACAGTTAATATATCGAGAGGAAGCTTATTATGTAGATCTTATTCCAAAAAATGAGAAGACGTTGGTGAAGAAGATTGTGATTAAGCCAAGAAAGACAAACATGACTCCTGAAACATTATTGAAGATATTTAATTATCTCCTTCGAGTTGATGGTAAACAAGTGGCAACATTGACTTATATCAAATCATCTAATCATATTGCAATAAGTAAATTAAATGATGATGATCTAGTATTAGTTTGTTCCAAAGATTTTCATCAGTTCTTACGACATCGTTCTGCAGCTGTTCATGGAAAATTTAATATGCAACATTTGCCATGTGAAAGGTCAAATCAATTTGATACAGAATGGACCGTATCTTTATACAGAAAGTGTGTAGAGCCTTTAGGTGGTATCTTACATGAAACAAGAGTGTTGATGCCTCGCATCATTACTTCAGTTAAATTGGTTGTAGATTATTTAAATGAAGTGATTAATGAGCAACATATTTCATTTTCTGAAAAAGAAGGTACTTTGTCTCTCACTATAAGTGGAAAAGGTATTGAACTAATTATGGATAAAACTCTAATGGACATTTTGGGTTTTGATCAAAATATCTTTAAAAGTGGTACTGTAACCAAAGCTAGCGCAGACATGTCGCTATCGCGTCGTATTAACTATTTTCAGATATATTCCAATATTGGTGAAGATGTACGTGTGGGAGATGTTGAAGCTCCATTGCTAGCAATGATACCATACCAGCCAAAAAGCTGCAGTATTTTATCTGAGCATACTTTCAAGAAAGTGCATTATACAAAGCTGAAATCAAAATACATCCCACAAATTGATATTGCCATTTATGACGATGCTGGTGCGTTGATTCCTTTTCATAAAGACGCTGTGACAAGTATCACACTCCATTTCCGAATGAAGAGTTAATGCAAAAGTATGCTAATATATTTTTCCAGTGTGAATAATATGGAAAGTGAAAATAAGGACTCGTTTCTAATCTACTTGCCCAGTAATGCTTCTATGAATAAATTTCCCAAAAATAAACCATCAGACTATCGAGTAGAATTAAATCGCCCACTGCATTTGGAAGGTGAATGGGAGGTTGGCGTTTCTAGTATTTGCTATGATAGCAATATTCAGAATGTGAATGATTTGGAAGAAATGATATTAACTCCTCGCACCCATGATGGAATAACGATGAATAATGCATTTCAGTTCCCATACAATTTAACATCAGATGGAAAGTGGAACTATGAATGGATTCAGATAAAATCAGATTCTTATGAGCCATTTGGGAATGAGAAAATTATTAAGGCATTCAACAGTGGTAATACTTCCATCATGAAGAATAAAAATCAGAAAGCTTATGAGTTTACTATCTATCATTGGAGTGGGAGACGGTTCCTCCGCTTTCATTTTTTTACTAAAGGTCTTACGCTGAGGTTGGATAATGAATTCTATCCACATCTTGGTTTTGGTCATGGACTACATCTAACATCAATTGCTACTGCAAATGTTAAAAAAGTTTATTCAAATCGAATCAACAAATTTCATTAAAGATTTAAAATATTTGATGAAGATGTTGTAGAATGCGAAGAACGCATCATTTTGAAAAAGCGTGGTGTTCAACCTTTATCACTTATTGAGTTAGTAAAACGATGGAATGAGACTGTGGGTAAGAAGTATGGAGAGAAAATTATGGCGAACAAAAATAAGTTGGTTATTCAGAAATATAATGACAAACTTACAGTTTATTTCTCTCCAACCTTGCGTCATTTTGTAAGACATTATACACCTATTATTGGAAGCGGTGTGGTGTATGCTTCTCATGAATATCACACTAAAGCTGATTCAGTTAATGATGAATGGTGGGTGGACATCTATGGCGATCGCATCAAGAAAATTTACCAGTCTTATGAAGAATCTAAAGTTCTATCAATATAATGCCGCGTCTATATCATACAGTTGAAAGCTTCATTCATGTAGTAAATCCTTATATACAACAGAAGTTGAAGCATGTGATGAAAAGTAAATATGATGTAAAGACACACCACATTTCGTTTTCAATTGAAAATCAACGCGTTTTTCTGAAACTGGGTGATGACATTCAATGTCAATTGAGTAAAAATTTGAAAAAACTCTTTGGTTTTTCAATGCTACAAACAGTGTTTGCTGCTGCGCATACGATTGGTATAGAAACACCAATGACACTTGATAAACATGAACAGCACCTTTACATTCAAAGTGATTTGATTCTACCTATTTCTGTTGGTGAGAAAAAAGAATACATTTTACGTGATTTCATTCATGATAAAGACGCTTCATATGGAATAGTCGAGAAGATGTTTGAATCTATTTTCTATCATCCCGTCGTCAAACAACTATACCCTCTATTGCTATCAAAATTACCACTGGTTTACAAGAGTGCATCCATGTGAAAGATACTAAATCCCTCGTAACTTTAGTGTTTCGGAAAACAAAGTGAAGTCATTGTGATATGTTTATTGAAATAAAAATATGTGTATGAAAAAGTCTTTTCACAGATATAGGGAGAATGGGATGACTGTAGGCATATATTCACAAGGAAGAAACGATCTCATGCGATACATAAAACAACCATGTATATCTACAAAAAGCAACATCAAAATACTGAGTTAAAGTTGATTATGTCAATACATCTCCTGAATGTGGTAGCGTGAGTTTTATTCTTTTGGGTGGAGGTATGTTTGTGTCAGGATGTCCATGTGGAAGAGATGTCTTATGTCCTATCCAACACCTCTTATCCTCCCATGCTGAAAGCGCTCGTTTCTTGAACGTGTGCGTTTTCACAGTATGAACTTGAGATTTTAAGATTGTCATATTGACAAACGTTATATTTTTATTTTTATAGGCCTTCTTATAGGACCGATGTTTCATTTTGTGAACAATGGATTTTGATATATATTTAGCACGCTTAATACTATCTGCACATTCTTTTAATTTCATAGAATACATTTTAGGACGGAGGAGAATCATTTCATCTATTTCCTTTCCTGCTGTTTCATCCTTAAAACAACCAAGTTTGGCTTTATTCTGTATTGAATAGAGTGGATGAGTGGGATTGTAGTTAGATGTGTCGAAATATTTTTCTAATGACTTAGCTACCTCATTAAAATTTAAATCTTTTTGAGTGGTAATTCCTAAAAAGAAACTGTCTTTATCACCACCCAGCAAGCGAACCTCTTTTACAAGAGGGCACGGTTTTAATATTTTGTAGAAGAGTTGATACATTTCAAGCTTCGAATAATCTAAAACGGCTTGCCCAATATAGATGAGTTTGCACAACTCAACTTCTGATTTTATCATTTTAACACCTACAAGATCCTCATCGATAATGTCTCTATCAATGAAAAGAGGTGATGAGGTCAATTTGTGATATTTTTGATTATCAATGACTAGTTTGTAGTTCATACGTTTTCTAACATCCTCCATGGTCTTTCCGAAAAGACTGTTATTCTTATATTTATAAAAATCCTTTTCAAAATTAATTTGGGCTAGTGCACGTTTTTGACTGTTACTATCTATTTAAGGTTTGAGTAAGGCTTTCTGTCTAAATTTGATAATGCGGTGAACTGACTTTAGAAGCATGCCCATTTCTAAATAGAATTTTAGTATGCAGAAGTGCACGAGATAATTTTTCTCATCATATTGGGTGAGTAAAAGTTTGCGACATGGTTTATACCTTGGCTGTCCACACTCTCTTAAGTTATCATGAAATTGTGACATGAATGGTGAAAACATATCTTCAGTCACTTCACCAGATTCAGGTGCGAGTGGGAAATCAGCAGTTTTATTTTTGATACTATTTGGATAAATCAAATCCACTTCAAAATAATATCCCCAATCACCTTCATCTGGAATTGCTAGTATGTCAGAACGGTTGGAGAGATGCTGAATTTCACTATCATCTAACCAGCTAAACTCAGAGTGAGGGAGTGGTTTAGACAGTGAACTGCCATATAAATTATTTTGGTCATAGTACCTTAGGTGGATATGATCATCACCTACTGTTTCAGATTTTATATGATGTTTATTTACAAATGTGAGACCACCGCGTATTCCGCGCTCAAATATGTTATACATCTCGAGGTCTTGTAAGAGATGAATGGTCTCACCAGTCATTTTAAAGGACATGGTTGGCAGACTGACAAAGTGGACAGGATCTAACTTATCTTCTTCTAATGCCACTCGTCGAAACTCCTGAAAGACATCAGCCAGCAAAATGACATCTAATTCTAAGTAAGCGATCATATAATCGCCAAACGTTTTACAATCAAATTTTAACCATGCCTCTTGAGCATGTTCATAATCTTCTACTGGACAATCTTCACCCGTCAGATCGTTTTTGAATTTGTCAATGGAAGGAAGGGTTGTTTCATATAGTTTAGACATTGAGCTAAAATACGCATAAGGAAAGACTCCTTTGCGAGTGATCATGTCATCCGTTAAGTTTGCATAGTGTTTCTTCAAAGTTTGACTATGGGGAAGAAACTTGAGATTACGAACGAGAGAAGCTAGTGAGGCTGACATGAATTGAAATGAATCTAAAAATTTTATTTCGAAGAAGACTGTCTTATTTTCTTTAGTTTTATCTACTGGTACTTTTGCTGTTATTGCCATGAATTTTTCTCTCGTTTGCGCTATTACATTAAACTGCCACGATTTCATCTGGCTCAACCCTCCTTTTATGAGCATATGACTGTCATAGCCCTTAAAGTTGTGAAAAATGACGGGTAGTACACGACGTCTCAACCTATGTGAAAAGTTACATTTGGAGCAGAGCGCGTTTCTAAATTTACCAGTGATGTGATCATGATCACGCACTTTCTTCATTTTATCGTCATCAAACGTTTTATGACATTTAGGGCACGATGTGCAGCTTTCAAATTTTTGTTTGTCTTCATCTGACATATGTAGTGACTTACGCTGCAATTGTGAATCATATGATTGCTGGAATTTGGCAGCTTTATCAAGATATTCTAGAAATTTTGAAATGCAATCTTCACCTTGCCAAGTATGCATTTTGTTTTGCCTATTCCTAAAGTGGTCATGCCATACTTCATAGCAGGATATGGCTGCTGACTTGTGGATGATACCATCAATGTAGCATTCGATGTCTGCATAAATGACACGCAGGGGACTTAATTCGTCACCATTCTCCCTATGTGAAAATATTTTATCTTTGGGCATGCGTTCCATTTGTAATTTACCCCGCTTGCACCATTCATAATGACTTAGAAACTTATGTTTACTCCAAAAGGAGCGAATGCAGCGGTCGCATACAAAATGTTCACCACTTTTAGAGTGTCCCAAGTGTGTATACAAGCGAGAGATTTTGGGAATACCACAGTAGTGCCATTCCTCGCTATCATCTTGTTTTACTAATAAGAGGTTGACTACACGTTCATAACAAGTTGAACTTGAATTATAGCGGGCACCCTTCAACCCCTTCTCCCACACGTGAACGACAATTTTAATCTTATTATGTTTCTCGAACGTTTCTACATCTTTGATTTTCATGTTGTCACTATCACAACCTTCAAAGTCTAGTTCATCCTCCCACTGTCTATAGCTATAGGCATGATTTCGATTCGCGTTGATATCATTATAGTGGAGAATGGATGGGACGGCATATTTGAAACACTGTGATTTACAATCGACATTGATGACAGCTTTCTTATTATACAACGTTTTTGGTAGTTTAAATGTGCCTCGAGCTGCATGACTTTCTAATAGGGAAATTTTGAACATGGCTGAGTCCACGCCATCAAAAATGAGAGCGCTGTCGCGCTGATTGAACTTATCTACATTTGATTTTAAAGATTGAATGTGGAAATTTAGCCAAGACTCGCAGTCTACAACTTCGGTTGCGGAAGAGGAAGGACCATGAAACTGTATTCTCTCCGTCACTTGCCCCGTTTGAAAATCTATTTTAATATATTTTAGTTTGAGGTAGATGAGCGCCTTCATTCTAAAATTGTCTAAATTGTTGAAGAGCGCTTCGATAATGTTTGAATTTTGAAGGAGCCACTCAGGAAAATCTACTATTTGAGTATTGGACTCCATGCAGTAGTCGCGTACTAAATGACTATGGGAAAAGTTAATGAGGGAGATTGTGGAGGTACCGTTGGTGTAGTGATCATTTGCATGCGTGTGTTGAAGTCTGTGTGAAGATCGCTGAAAGGGGCTATCGAAAGAAAGAGGGCACAAATCGCAAGGAAAGGAGATGTCATCGTCAGAATCAACTTCACCTCCGGAGATTGATGCCGCTTTGCGTTGACACACACGTTGTTTGATGTGTCGAAGGAGACTGTGCTTCCTTGTAAACATATGTCCGCAGTCAGCACATTCCCACTCGTTGCCTTGTCGCGAGAGTCCTGAGCTGGAACTAACATCACCTGAAAGAGAAATCATTCTATCATCTCTGTTTAAGTCTCAGTGTATTGTTACAACCTACCTTCACTCAACAACTCTAAACTTTCCTCGAGAAGGGAGGGCTTTGGTGACGAAGCGGATGCCTGAAATTGGGGAAGATGCTATTAGCCACACGTTTGAGGGAGATGAGAGAGGAAATCTTCAACTTACCATTTCAAGGAAATTATGTTTAAGGTTGATTCTTCAACAAGATAGAGACTTCACTAGAGAACAGTTTACTTACACGTCTCAAAGACAGAGTGAAATAACACGAATGTCACTTTGCATATATACTTTCATATTCATCATTCATTGGCTGTTCATTCTGATTGGTTGCTTGTTTATACTTAAGAATTAGAAAACATTTCAAAGTTATTATTCACAGTCAACATGACAAGCCCTCCGACAACACCGAACACAAAATTGGAGTTCTCTTCTCCATGCTCATCGCCAAAAGCGCTCGTTGCACCAAACGCTCCAACGAAGGGGAAGGTGGAGAAATTATACCGACTCGACAACATTAGAAAGTTGTCATTACCAGCGGATGACGAAGAGGAGAGTGTATGTGAGAAGGAGTGTCCCGACTTAACAGGCGTGAGGTGGAAGTATCTGCAGTACGATACTGATGATGTGATGGGGATCACCAGCACCAAATTTCTCCATCAATTATGGGAATGGTACACCCCTAACTCCCAGCCACGAACTATGGCGGAGTGGGAGTACATCGACAAAGTGAGGCTCGCGGTAGAAGAACGATTGAAACAAGTGAACTGTTTTTGTGATCTATGTGAAGTCAGACTCTGGGAAGATATTGACGATGAAGACCTTTTGAAATACATGCCATAATAAATTTTTATTTCGTATTATCTTTGCTTTCATACTGACTTACTTGAATGGGGCTTCAGTGGATGATTTAACCATGTATACTTTTTCATTTGGAAATAGTAGCACGCTTAGTCTAACTTGTAAATCTTATAACATTTCATATGGGCGATGATGGTAGATGAAATAGTGTTAGATAAAATTAAGATAGCTTACACTTCTGATACAGGGATAGCAATCGACTGCGATCCATGTTTAAAGAGCTTGTTAGACTACGGAAGAGAGAAGTGTGTTATGTTGCGTGTGGCGCGTGAGTGTCCTCCCATTTCATTCCATTCACCAATTCGTCTCATTGATAGAGACAGGTAGAACTCATGGTTCTCATAACGTATGCAATGGAAAGTTTATAAGGCAACCTTCGACAGTTGGCTAAATGTCACCCTGGCGCGAATGCATACTACGTTGAGACAGAGGCAATCACTTGCAAACATGACGCAGAGAGGTTTAACAAGATTGACCATTGCCGAATGTCCCTTGCGGTATACATAGCTACGGGTTTCACCGCCGCCCTTTACAGGAACGCCCCTCGAAAGGAAGTATTACACCGAACTTCATTTGCAACGTTCAAGTTGACTGATAGCAGATTCAACTTAATGATAGTATTCGCCAGTCTGAAGACTGCCCAGGGCAAACCGCGTGGAGGTTCTATCATGTCTTGCCCCATGGTGGCCCTTATGAGGGCCGTTGGTTCTTTCTCGGTGACAATTAAGTTGACTATTGGCTTGAATAGTCAATAGCTATGACAGTTAGGTTGTCATAAAACTTGTGCCGCCTAAGCCGTGGTGGTGCATCTGGCACCTTTCGGATGCGGGTGGTATTAGTAGTCCACACCCCATCCGTCCAAACGATCTTCTTGATCTTCCCCTTCTTCTCATCCTCTTCATCCCACTCGTCGAGGATGATGAAGTCGGGAATGGTGTTGTCTTCATCCCACTCGTCGAGGATGATGAAGTCGGGAATGTTGTTGGTAGGAGACGTTGCTTCCATCGTGACTTAAAATTGAATGAGAAGCGCTACAATCTTCTGGCTTATATAGGGTTTTCAACAATGAATTGCTCAACAGCGAATCAGAATGCTTCAGGGATAGCAATCGACTGCATAACGTTCAAGTTGACTGATAGCAGATTCAACTTAATGATAGTATTCGCCAGTCTGAAGACTGCCCAGGGCAAACCGCGAGGAGGTTCTATCAAATCTTGCCCCATGGTGGCCCTTATCAGGGCCGGTGGTTCGTTCTCGGGGGTCGTCATCAGTCATCTTACAGTCTATCGATTCTGCTGAGAGAGTCTTTGACTCTCTCCATGGTAGCAGTGTCGACTTCCACGCTAGTTGGCATGTGAGTGGAGGGTGGAATGTAGCGCCATTCCATTGGATTGACAACACTTGCTGTCATCGGATTGCCAATCCGAGCAAGATTGTTGTGCACTCTGTCTTGCTCCTCTAGTCTAACAAATTCATTAAATAAATTTCGCGGTCTTAACTGCGGTCCGCGAGCAGATCTGACTTGAGTGTTCGGCGTCTGCATGATACCCCTCTAACGCGACGCAACGTTCAAGTTGACTGATGGCAGATTCAACTTAATGATAGTATTCGCCAGTCTGAAGACTGCCCAGGGCAAACCGCGTGGAGGTTCTATCATGTCTTGCCCCATGGTGGCCCTTATGAGAGCCGTTGGTTCGTTCTCGGGAGTGAATTGATGGGGTGGTGAAGGCAGGGAAAAGATCTGCAATGAAAATGATATGTATTAGAATAGGATATACTATCTTATTTGCTTTTCACTTATCAAGTTAGCCATCCTTGGGTAGTCTCGCGGGCTTCCTCACTGAAAATTTATGTAAATGCCCGCGCATTCTGAGTGTGGCGTGGAGGCATTTCTTAGTGGGATGGCCATTATAACAGATGATGGACTCATCTAAATTTTGGTTCACAAGAACTTGACCGTCCAAATGATTATCCCGAATAGGGATGTGAAATTCAAACAACCTATCCTCATTCAAACGAATCCACTCATCCCTCATGCGCTCCAACTTCTCAAACGCCTGTCTCTCATCACCCCGCCGAGCCACATTCCTCTCCAACTCAACATTCCTCGCTCTCAACACACTCATCTCCTTCATCTTCTCCTCAAACTTCGCTTCTGCATCTCTCATTCTTCTCTCTGCAGCACTCGCCCTCTTCTCACACTCATCATTCTTCTCTTCCAACTCTCGCGTCTTCTTCTTCAAATCAGTCACACTACCCCTCATTTGGATATTCTCATCCGCTAACTCCTTCGACTTCAGTTCCATCTTTTTCAGCTCATCCAACTCATTCACGACTTCATCTTTCACCCTCAAACTTTCATACTTATTTATCAACAAATCATGTGCCATCTGCTGCGACACATGCTTCTTTTCTTCATCCTTCATCCACCTCGCCGACTGCACGCGAATCCCACCACCCTTCACTTTTGGGGAAGATGAGCTCTGCGGGGGGTCCTCAACAACGATGTTGGACACTTACGAGGAAGAAGAGCTCAACTTCCTCACACGCTTCCTCACACGCTCCCTATCTAAATCCACATCATCCTCACCATCACGCTCAAGCACTCTCTTCCGCTGAATCTCAGCCTCAAACAAAACAACAGCTTTGTCCACCTCATCAGTCTCCACAACATTCTCCACCTTGGCGTCTCGCTCTATCGCCAACATTCGCTCCCTCTCTTCAACAATCAACTTGGTGAATCTCTGGTCATTCACCAAACCTCCACTACAGTTAGCATGCACTCGGTAAAACTTCACCTCATCCTCAACTCCCTTCAACACTCTACACTTCACACACGCAACCCTATTCAGGATAATCATGTGGTCAGTGCCCGCCTTCTTCACATGTGCCTTGGCGTCCGCACTGCGATTTATTCGCCCACATGTGCACATCTTGATGTGAAAGTTTCGGTTCTTATCGTTTGCCATGGCTAACTGTAAGATAATGAAATTTGTATAAGTTTGGAATCATGTAGTACAGTCATATTCCTAAAGCATTACACTTAGTGAGGAATGATAGATTTGAGTGTAGTGAGTGGCACTCGATCCCGTCGACAGCCCGAAGGCCTTGTACTGATCACTAGGGAAGTGAGAGATCTTCCCCGATACCCGCTATTTACAGCTGAAGACATCATTGTCACTGCCCCGAAGTGGTAACAGCAACGCCGAGTCAAAGGTAGTGATCAGTAGCTGGGATCTAACCCCTCAAAGCTGCCTTAGACTTAGTTAAATTTCAAATCTGATAGCAGATTTGAACTCAGCATACTTGAAAACCTTAGACTACATGTTAAAACTTTGAAAAAACTGAAAATTGAGAATTTAAAAAAATTCCGCATTTTACTACTTATGCTACTTTTAAAAAATTTTATCAGTAGTTAAGACATAATCAAACTCTATCACTCAAACTTTGAAGTAAGAAGATAGCTTGCCTACTTCAAAAGATAGAGTCCTTTGAAACACCCGATATCGGGAGCTCAGAGCGACGACCGTCGCTTACCTCGTCTTTCGATGAAGTGATCAGACTTACGTTGCCGGGGGTTTATATATGCTCAGAAGAAAACTTAAAATGGCTCTATCTCCGAAAGTATTCATTGTAGCGACATGCGGTTTGTTGCAAACGATTCGTCTCATCATTCTCTATCATGTGACACCTGAACCATTCTCATGTGACCACGGGAAGTCGGTGGGTCAGCACATGGCCATGTAACATGCCACAAGTGAAAAAATTCCTAAGTGTGGGAGCTCCAGTGTGCTGAAAATTTTGAAAAATTTTAAACTTCCGAATTTCAATCTGGAACCCTTACCAAAACATTTTTCATCACTTTTCACTGACCTCCTCCCCCCTCCCCCATCCCCCCTACCGTTCGGAGAAATTTGATGAAACAAACTTTGGTCAGGGTCCCAGGTCGATATGCGACACTTTGGAAAAATTTTCAAAATTTTGTCCATACAAAGTCACTCTGACACTTAGGATTTTTTCAGGTGAGGTCTGACACAAAATCTTGTAACAGCTCTAACTTTTGAACGGCTGATCGGATTGACTCGCAACAAAAATGTCACCGAGCATTTTTTTCTCCTCTTTGAAATGAGTATCTATAAGACAAAATCCATCCACTAGAACCAAAATTTTGAAGATCGCTGTCGGGGGGGGAGGTCAGTGAAATATGATGAAACAAACTTTGGTCCGGGTCCCAGGTCGAAATGCGACACTTTGGAAAAATTTTTTCCCATACAAAGTCACTCTGACACTTAGGATTTTTTCAGGTGAGGTCTGACACAAAATCTTGTAACAGCTCTAACTTTTGAACGGCTGGTCCGATTGACTCGCAACAAAAATGTCACCGAGCATTTTTTTCTCCTCTTTCAAATGAGTATCTATAAGACAAAATCCATCCAGTAGAACCAAAATTAGAAGATCGCTGTCGGGGGGGGGGAGGTCAGTGAAATTTGATGAAACAAACTTTGGTCAGGGTCCCAGGTCGAAATTCGACACTTTGGAAAAATTTTCAAAATTTTGTCCATACAAAGTCACTCTGACACTTAGGATTTTTTCAGGTGAGGTCCGACACCGAAATTCCACCCTCCCAACCTGGCCGGCACACCACGCCAACCTGGAGAGCGCATTACAAACCACCTCTCGCTACGTCGTCGGGCCAGAGTGGGGGGAGTCAGACTCGAAGCAACACGGTGGCGGACCACGGCCGACGCTCTCGTCTGACAGGAGGGGGGGAGTCAGACTCGAAGCAACCCGGCGGCGGACCACGGCCGACTCGTCTGACAGGAGGGGGGGACGTCAGCGACGGCGGCCATCTTGCGCGGTCCAGTGGTGTAGATTTACTTACTACTATGGCTCATGGTGCCCACTCTCCCTTACTAGTTGGACATAAGATCATGAATGAGGAGTCATCCAAGCTGCTAAACGAATAAGTCGAATGACATTCAGATTGATGCAGCATCAACGACTCAAACTTGACATCAGACATTCATTCAACATTGAAATTCGTTTCACTTAGATAGCCTCATAGAAAAAAGAAGGCAGATTCAGAGGAAAGTGAATTATCTGTTCGTGAAGAATGTGAAGTTCCATCACCAAATAAAGAGGAAAGTTGAAAATTGAGAGATGGGAAGCGCCAGTCAGTGGTCAGAGAAGTACATAAGAAACTCAACACACAGTCACAACCACCGCTGCAATTTGCTTAGTGAATTGACTGAAAAAAGAGTGAGAACATTTCGAGAACCTTGAGTAACAGCGAAGATCCCTTCGCGCAATTCACGCTCTGGAATAATCAGCACGTCTGGGTGAAGTTATATTCATTTCTACTACGGTTGTTGATGTATCAACAAGCACTGAGTGTTTCCCAACAACGTTCGCCACATCAATTATTCATTTATCCTTTTCATATATGTCTCACTATGATGCAGAATACAATCAGATGTTGAAGACTTTCAAATTGATAACAATACTTCTTTTTATTCCACTCAATATCTCAATTAGCTGATTGAAGTGTTTGTCGTCTTATCAATCAAAGTTTGTTGTCTTTTATGTCTTTGATTTTCAAGCAGTATGTAAAATGATTAAATGCGTGAAATCTTATTACAGTAGAAATGTAGCAGTGGCGTGGCATGAATGAGCATGAAATTATAGTAATAAGATAATAAATAAGCATAATGCGTGAAATCTTACTAGTCAATGATCTACCTACCACATCTTCTAATTTATCATTTTGCCGCGATTTTGCAAATTTTTGAAATATCTTGATTTTTCAAGAAGTAATTTGTAATAAACGAGGACTGATTGCTAACAATGAAATAATCATGTCAGCTTTATTCACATGACAAAAGTGTTTTAATGTCGTTTGGACGACAAAACATTATTTTATGGATGACTGGTGCGACTCAAGCACGACTGCATCCAATCAGAGTAGCAGACGGCTATGTAGTGTTTTCTTTCCTGGATAAGCGACCTTTAAAGTTTTCCAGATTAGCACCCTTTCTTGATATTTGGTCATTTCAGTAACATCACTGAATTCGCGTTTTTTCGTTCCTGAGGAAACTGACGAATTTCTGTGCCATCAGCTATTTAATAGCAACTGTCATCCTTGTACAACTAAGGCATATTTCTTTTATACATGAAATGAAGAATATCTAAAAGTGATATAAATGCTCCGGTGCTTTAAAGTCAATTGCAAAATCGCAGTCAGGGTGACCAAGTGCTATTGACCGAAGCTACTATTTGGTCACTGCCTTGTTGTCATCCCGCCATTTTAGTGACCACGCTGCTAGTCATTTTTAAATAAGCAGATTCTGTGCTGACTAAAAGATAATCTTTTTTAGATATTCTATAAAAACAGTCACTTTCGGGGCAATCAACTCATCACTGCTTATATCTTGAACATTCTTCACGATACTGATTGTTCAAGAATAATATTGATGTATATGCATGTTTGTAATTAAGGGTTATAGTTGTAGGCTAGAGTGAACTATGTTGGTGATGTTTTTATAAGTCATATTGCAAAGATATGTTAATATTCCTTTATTTGTTGAAAGGCTTCATTAGAGTCACAAAAACATGAACATACAACTTGGACGTCAAGTGAAAATTAAATATAACCGTGACTTAAGAAGGAAATGAGCCTGGACTAGATCAATATAGAACACTCCAAAGTAATAAGATCAATCGCTTTTTGAAAACAGAAGCAGTCACAGATTCAACACAGAAGGGTGGAAGGGCATTCCAGAGGGAAATCACTCGTCGGGTGAAAAAAATCGGAGCATAAGTAGTCGAGATGGAATACGAAGCAACCTTTACTTTTGACAGCGTAAACGGCTAATGGTTGATGCGCAAAAGAACTTCGTGAGCGAAACTCTACACATAACGTTTAAAACTTTAAACTTAAAGATATGATCGCTTCTCAGGCGTTGTGTTTGCAGGGATGACAGTTTTTGTATGTGGCTACGTGAGGGCAAGGAACATCGTGAACCTCCTTTGCACTCTCCAATACGTCAACATCTTTCTTGTAAAAAAGAGACCGAGCAATGCTCGAATACTCCATCTTTGGTTTGATGTTGCTTCTACAGATTTGGAGCAGCGAGACATTATCTAGATATTTGAAGACCAGTTTCATGATACCCAACAGCTTGCTACCACAGTTGGCTGCTTAACGGCTGTCCTATGTGAAAATAGATTTAGCTTTATCTATGTAATGGGTGTGATATACCCACAGAACAAAAAATTGAAACTGATCAGAATAATTTACTTAAATTGATTGTGGTATAGGCCTACCGACTTAAGGTGCCGCGAAGTCCCTGAAATGCTATATGCCACGATTATTCATTCTGTTCGTAGAGGCCTACAGGTAGATGCAGGTGCACGACAAATGTTGCATACTATCAAAATTTTCAATCCAAATATAGTATTTCGAGAAATCATGAGTTTATGCCTCTATTCACTAGCCAAGTTGGCTTTAATGACCGATTTTGTTTATAAATAAAACAAATGTATAGTAGGTCTACAACGATACGGGTATATGATATTCATAATCCTAAGTAGGCCTATTAACAGTAGACTGCTAAACTACAATTTCACACAATGCTGCAAAGATTGGATGTAAGGAATCACCACAGGCACTTTGTCTACGACTGACATTCTTTGCGCAGATCTGATCGATGATCTTGACATCGTGCTGGATTACATTTGGGGCATGCCTGGGTCTTTTTGTCCCTCCGCCAATCACAAAAATAGCAGCGTTTTGGCTTTTCAGAACGAACTGCTGGTGCAGTATCAACTTGTGAGCTTGTGTTGTATCCGATACATGTCAAGAATATCCTGGTTGACTCACTCAATTTATCAGTAGAAAGTCGACGCAAGATATGCTCATGCTCTAATTGGCACCCGGCAGTTTTGAGAAAATTGTAATATTGTTCCTCCTTGCGTCTTCCTTCGTTTTCCTGGTTGAATATAATACAGGCATTATTGGTGGATATGTCAATCATATTTGAGAAGATTGCGTATGGCCACCGCCTCCTTTTCCTTTTGCATGAAAATCCACGTGCGTGTTTGTCGAAAATATTAACACCTGATTTGGTCGCATTATGGCGTTGTGGTCACTATCAGGAAAAGGCTTGCACATTTGTGTTATCAACAAAGGATTAATCGTCAACTAATATCAGATCCATCACTCTTTCATTACAGGTTGGACTGTGTAGCAAAAACATGCTATTGTTCAACAGGAAGACATGTATTGAAAGCATTGTAATACAAGCAGCGTAAGGAACCCTAAGTGAACACTACTTGATGGTTAGTCAGTCATTGGTACGAACATAACATGTCAGACAGTGAATTAACTTTGCAAAAAATATTTTTACATGCATCAATCAAGCATTTGCACGAAGGATGACCCGAAAGAACAGACCAGTCAACTGCAGGACTATTTAAATCAACCATTATCATTATAAAATCAGAAAAATAATTATAAATGTACACAACATTTTCAAAAAGTATTTTGTCATTAGACTACTCAAAGACGTCTTCCATAGTCTTCGAAACTACTAGGTGATGGTTAGACGCTTTCAGCAATAAAATATGCTTCATGAGAAAGCCTGACAAAACAAAATATTGAATCCATAAGCACACAATTTTGCCCTGAAAGATGCTCTGATGGATTTAGTTGCTCTTTTACTAACAGCTCAACAGCACCTCCTACTCTATCAGCAAGTTCTTTACGAAATAACAGGTAACCAGGCTGAGACATGAGTTCATCAATGAGATGTGACCGCCCCCAAGTTTCGACTATTGCAAAGATATCAGGATTTTCAAACCGCACAGAATTTCGAAGAATATCAAGCTTGTTGCAAATTGATCGAGCATTTCTCAAAATGCATCTCAACTTCTTAAGGGATGGGATAAAGTTGGTCTAGAATTAGAAGAGACAGATGAAGAGTTAATCGATATTGAGACATGATTCATGGGACAACAAATTAAAAAAAATGATGGTTTAGCGGCACTACTCCCCCTTACTGGAGGCTTGGACGGTGCTGACATAGTCAGACTGTAATCAGGAACGGTTTGATCTTTTAGTCCGGATGCCCTTCCTGATGACTTTCAATAACACTGTCGGGGCTCGACCTCTGGACCGAAAGATCTCTTGGTCAAGCACTTAACCACTGTGCCACGGAGACCATAACAATAAGACGCAAATAATTTCCATGAAAAGGCTATTGCCACTCATTAGGTAAAGTGACAATTTGTGCTTCTGTGTTTAGCTTTCCTTTGAGTGCCTCACGATATTCCACCTGCTCACGGAAGGTAATATCAGGTTTTGTGTATACCTTATTTAACCTTCTGCCATCTTTAAGATGACATGTCTCAGCTGAAACACTATGACTATCACTGGTATTTTTGAAGAGCTTTTATCGGTCATGATAACCCTAGTCGAATAATCGAGGGGAAATCATATTCACTTTTATCCACATTAATGGCATCGAAGATTGTTGAATTTTTTCGTTATTACTTTCTCCATCATTTAAGGTAAACTTGGAGGGAGTCGGAAAACCATGAGGTTAGATTTCCTTTCATCTTTATCTTCAAATTCCTGAAGAATTTCGGACTCTAGAGATTTCTTTTTTTTGAGCGTCAAAGATGGGGAGCTTTTCGCTACTTTTCACTTCAAATTCATCTAATTTCTTTCGGGGATATGCAAGAACTTCAGCCTTAATATCCTGGGGCTCGTTTCATAAAGCTCTATTAAAATCGTCTTTAATAGTGGTTCCATTAGAGAGGTTAAATAGAGCTCTATTTATCTGTTTCAGAAAGCTTCTATTTATCCGCTATCAAGAAAGATTCTCTTTAACCTCTTAACATTGATAGCTTCCCTTTAACTTCGTAGCTATGCAGTAAGACGTCACACAAGACCTTGACATATTTAAAACCAATAGAATCTCTGCTATATGATGTCATACGAGAAGTGATGTTCGACGTTATAACATGTAAACCGACAAAGGCATTATTGACAGAGGAGCCAAGCGTGCACATGCACACTAGACCGAAGATGAAAGATGTGAAGCGCAAACCGAAATGGCAATTGGCCGAACTCGAAGCTTTGGTAGAGGCATACGAGGAGCACTATGTGACGCTCAATTCCCCTTTTTCCAACGTCGTGACTATGGATGTGAAGAAGAAGATCTACAATAAGATCACAGATAGAGTTAATGCAGTAGGTGCACATGGGAGATCGGTGGAAAACATAAAATCAAAATGGCAAAACGAAGTTTCCTGCGTAAAGAAAAAACCGACGGATGCCTATGCAGATTTGAAGAAGGCGGCCCATACAACCGGTGGGGGACAGCTCCATGTTGACCTAAATGTCTTCGGTGATCTGACTCATCTTGAGCGACGAGTGGCCAAGATTATTCCAGAAGAATCCTGGAGAGGAATTGATGGAGCTAGACAAGATACCCTGCAGCTATCAAAGCCCCAATCCAGCAAGACTACAGAGACAATCTCAGCAGACTCATCTCAGCAGACAATCAATTCGTCCGTGATTTCGAATGACGATAGCGACTCCGACGTCAGCGACAGTGAGGTTGGACCGATACGGGATTTGAGAAGTGAGTCCGCTGCACCTACGAAGCGAAAGGCATCAATAGCAAACCCTTTCCATAAAGAGCTGCTGGCAATTGAGAAAGAAAGACTCAACATAGAAAACGAGCGCCTGTCGGTAGAGAAGCAAGGGCTGGCGATCGAGCGAGAGCGGCTGCTTGTGGAAAAGGCGCTACTACTACAGCAACAAGGATGCAGTGCTTCAACTCAGACTTCGTCTCCATTCACCTCCAGTTTCATGGAATATCTAAACGATAGTTAACTTTTCGCTGATTGTCATATTTTTTTCTTCTTTTTTTGAGCTAATACAGTGTATATTATGGAAATAAGCAAATTTGTTCTTGTCTCGAAGCAGTTTAATGACGCGTGTACTAAATTATCTACATACGGGTATAACAAAGTGGCCACATAATTCATTACAGGGTTCATATTTACTAGGACGGTACTCATTCAAATGATAAACTAATACAATGTCATACATAAACCCCCTTTTCGTCATATTTAGGACATCATATTTACTAACCGAAAAACAGAATTTTCAATTCAAAGTTGCAGTGCTAATTCCGAATATTGATCATCACAAAAAATAATAATGTATGCAGTAATGAGTTTATTCTAACCCAAATATATGTACATGCATATTTACAAAATATATCAGTAACAAAATGCATAAACAATGACAGGTTGAAACTTAGTCACACTTAGCTCATGTTCTCAATGAGATTTGAACGAAATTGCATCCCGCTTGAATTTTGTAAATTGCCTGCATACACATCTACCATTCCATCTTCTAGGAAATTCCCATCAACGCTTTTATCGAGTCTTTGGTTGTATTGAATTGCAATGTTGTGCAGAACAACACAAGCGTTGATAACCAAAGTAGCATTCTTCGGATTCAATAAAACCCGTTGAGCAAACAACGGAATCTTTGCTTGAGTAGGCCGTTGCATCTCTCGATTGCGATGCGCGTTTTCACATGTCGATTCTGATAAATCGCCTCCTTATCTGTGTTGACAGTTTCCAAGGGAGTCATCAGCCATTTCTTGCAAGGATAGCCAGCATCTCCCAAAAGCCATCCATCAGGATTCTGACTTTCAAAGTGCTGCCCCAGGATAGATGCTGATAGAATGTAGGAATCATGGCATCCGCCAGCGAACCTTGCGACGCAGTTGAATATTTTCAAATTTGGTCCACAAACCAGCATCACATTTACACTGTGGTACAGTTTCCTGTTTACGAATATATGTTCATTTTGACATGGCTTCTTGATCCGAACATGTGTTCCATCAATCACACCGATAACTCGTGGGAAATTGTGCATTTCATAGAATGCTCTTTTGATGGAAGTCATGTCATCAAAGTAAACGTATTTGTCCATGTTTCTGCTCAAGATGCTTGCCACTCGGATGATGCACCTGGATGCAGAAGCTTTTGAAACATGCGTGGAATCTCCAACCAAAGACAGAAGGCCACCCTGTGCAAAGTATCGCAGTGCGGTGCAGACTTGGATTGAAACAGATAAACTGCAGTTTCTGTTGGTTGGCCTTTTCAACTCCTTTTTGAAAATTCCTTTGCACAGTTCCATTACCACCTCCTTGGTAAATCGATGTCTCTCGAAGAACAGTGTCTTCTCCATAGAATCTAAAGGATCAAAGCGATCACGAAAAATTCGAGGTCTCGGAAGACGACGACGATGCTCTTCTTCTAGGAACAAACGCAGCATTATGCTTAATGGCGGTTTACGAGAGGTCTAAGGCTCTATCAACATTAAGCAGCTCTATTTAAAAACTTTTCGGTAAATAGTGCTTTATGAAACACTGTTCATTGCTCTCTTAATAGCCTCTATTAAAACTCTTTCAAGGCTGAATAAATTCCTTTGGCCGAAAAAAATATTTCGCCCGTTTTTTTGCACCATTGTTGCCTAATTAGGATATAAAGACAAGCAAAACAAAAAAATTGGGTGCCACTCCTTCTTTTTTGACTTGTATCATATATGATACATTAGCCGTCAAAGGTATAAGATATATTTTTCAATTGTTTGTAGATTTCCCAGTTTTCGAGCTATGTTTGTAGGCATATTAAGGTAATTAGGCTAATTGATTCGATCCAAATCAGACTTTGATGCCTATCGGCTGCCTATCTAGCAGTCCTAGAGCTAGAAACAAAATGAGCTCACGTGATTCAACAATTTACTGAAAAATTACAAAAAAGTTTCTATTACAAAAAGCAGTTTACTGAATGATAACTTGACTGAAACATTTTACCAAAAAATATGAACGATCTGGAATACTTCTAACAAGTGTACAATAGAGTGGATAGACTCTAGCAGTTTAGATTACAGATTTACCTACTATTGAAAAGAATTTACATGCATTATTGTAGGTCTACATATGCTGCTTCAAGTCGCGTGTTGATGCACCAGTTGCACAAGACATAGGACAGAAAAATCAAGGTCCAACAAAATACACTGTACACTTCATAACTAGGAGTCCTGCGCATGCATGAAGCAGTTCCGCTCCGGTCGAATGCACAAGAAAACTTGGCATTTCAAGCAACGAGTTTGCGTCAACCTTGCTTGCACCTCATTCGCTTGTCGGCCGTCAGCATTTCGGGATAATGACCGTAGCCATCACGCAATATGCTGAGCTGAGGAGTGCTTTGTCTTGCAGACTTTGAAGGCCGCGGGTATTCTATATCACTGGTGAAAGACTGATCACCACTTTCAGCTCTTGGCCTGCCTCTCTTTCGGGTTTGAGTTTGAAGAATGGACTTGTCCTTCAGGATCAATGCTTGCGACACTCGCGTGGTTAAAGAAAGGAGATCCAGTCGAGATCGCTCTTGCAAAACATCACATTCTCTCTTGTAATGGATCCATCCGTTCACCACGCTGAGATGGAGGCACCATAAGAAGATTGGTCTGTACCATTTCTTGCTTTTGTGTCCCACTCGATACAATGCCATAAGCATGTCAAACTTGTCGACACCACCCATGTGGGCGTTGTAATGTCGAACAATGGCAGGACATTGTACGGCAACTTTCTTCTTTTGCTTTCTGTCAAACCTCTGAACAGTGGTGATTGGATCAACTGCGACATAAGTGGATTTCAGCTGCACGCACCGGCTATCCATCCATCGCACTACAGCTATGTCGTGTTCTCTTTCCGTCCAACAATCGAAAGAGCCTCTACCAGCCTTTGCCAACTCAGATTGCGAGCGAACCTGACATCCTCTCAATCGGTTTGGTCGTATCGTTCCGATCGAGTATATGCCGAGCGCCTTCAATTTTACCTGCAATTCCAAGAAGTTGAAATAATTGTCGAAATAAACGATGTGGTTCTTCTGAGAAGGCAGAGTTTCACAAAGTTTCAAAATCATGTCTCCTGAAACGAATCCACAGGAATCTGCCACTTCTTGTGACTTTCCGTCATAAACGAAAAAATCGTGGGTGAATCCGTCAGTTCCGTTCCTGGAGATAATCTTGAAACCCCACTTATGAGGCTTGTTCGGTACATATTGACGAAGAAGTGTCTTCCCTTTGAAAGGGACAATCTGTTCGTCTATTGAATGTCTTTGTTCCTGGAACATTTTCAAGCAGTTTCCACGAATGAAATGAAGAAGTGGGCGCACCTTGAAAAGACGATCGTATTCAGGATCATCACGATCACGAATGATTTCGTCATTATCAGCGAAGTGTATGAATCGGCTGATATTTTTGAACTTGTCTCTCGCCATGTGATCGGCGATTGCAGGCAGTCTGAAATCATTTGACCAATACATATCGTACCGTGGCAAGGGAGCAACCCCCATTCGGATCAAGATACATCTCCAGGTCATCTGCATCAATTCTAAAGGATGAACCGTTTTGAACAGAATATAGGTTAGTCATATTCACGACATATTGCGTGAGAGATTCACTCCAGTATTTTGAAAAGTATTCTAAAGGATCCTTCAAATCAAGAATGTCATCTTTAGATTCAGGAACAAATGATAATTCTTTCATTGGCTTTCGCAAATGACAGAAAGACAATGTTGATCCACTACTCTGACTTGCAGAAGTCGAAAATGTCTGTGGCTGCTGTTCTTCGTCAATCAAAACTTCATCGGAGTCACTGATGTCAGAATCATTACTTTCTCCTGAATCGCTGGATTCAGTCCCATCTGTGTCCTCTTCATCGCAGTCGGAGACATCAGCATCGGGCAGAAGAGCAAACGTGCAGACTCGGCGTCCATAACGATTCAATTTGTAGATGATGTCACCATCCATCCTGCAACAAAAACCCAATACAGATGATGCATTGTTTACTGTGGCGATGTTTCTGTCGGAGCTGATACTGGTAGCTGATACTGAGTGAGACAGCTTTCTCGAGAGGTCAACGCACGCTACAAACAGCGAGGATAATTATCATACTCATGATAAAAGCATTGCATTGCTACGAACTTGTCATATCACCCGTGTAGCCGAGTGGCTTAGATAGGTGGCCGCCTAGCTGATGGTGGGCGGTTCGAACCCGCGTGGGAATATTTTTTAGCATGTTGATGCTTGTTGACTTTCTGTAGGCCCCATGTGCATAAATTATATTTTCATTTACGATGCATTATTTCAATGTCAGACTTGTTCCATGTCAGGTACACCTACACCTAAATTATGACATGAATTATAGAAAGCTACATTGTACATGCAGCCTATTGTATTTGTAGATGGATTCCTGATAACTGAAGAACTACCACTACGTGTATGATCTAATTGACTAGCTAACTTAGTCGAATTTCGTCTTTTGTGGATCAAATCGATTCATTTTGTAGCGGTCTAAAGTATCACATATGAAACAAGCTCATGAAAATCTCAAGATACCATCAGAGTCTGAAGTATCATATATGATACAAATCTGAAATGCTGCTTTTCGGTGTGATACAATGATTTTCAATCAAAATAGATTAGTTGTTGGGATATTTGGGTACGTCTATAATGCGCTATAACTTTTTTCTACTGATTTATTGCTATATAATAGTGAGAGAGAAGCATCAAAGTAGTAATGGTCAAAAGACCGTTCCAGGACAGGACAGGCCAAATTTATGAATTTAAGTCTTAAAACCTGAAATAATGACCCAAATACATGAATTTAGTTGTTTTTTAAAGATACCGATTTTTTCAAAAATGCTACTTTTTAAATAGACTAAATTTATGAATTAAAGTCTTAAAACCTGAAATAATGACCTGAATTCATGAATTTAGTCCATTCAAAAAGTACCATTTTTCAAAAAAATGGTATTTTTAAAAACAACATAAATTCATGAATTTGAACCCTTTTTCAGGTTATGAAGACCTAAATTCATAAATTTGGGTGTTTTTAAAAATACCCAGTTTTTCAAATTTTTCAAAATCTCAAATTTGAGAATTACAATTTTCATTGCTTAAATCATGACCGTTCTAGGACACCGAAAACCCGGACACCGAAAAAATCATAAAAGTTGAGAATTTCAAATTCATGAATTTTATCCATCTTTCAGGTTTTTAAAATATACCATGTGACTAAAAATATTTCTTTAAAAATGGAAGAAACAAAAGTGGAAGGAACTTCAGAAATGGATGAAACAAAAATGGAAGGAACTTCAGAAATGGAAGAAACAAAAGTGGAAGAAACCGCAAGAATATATCCTTCGTTATCTCAATTAAAAATAAGTGAATTAAATATAGAAAAACACAAGGATAGAGTAAGGTATATGAAAGATAAGGAATCTCAATTATTATTAAGATTAGAGCATTATAAAAAATTAAGAAAGAGATGGACTAAAGTTAAGAATGTAACACAAGGAATTGGCATATTCTTAACAATAAGTTTAGGTGCTTTAACAATTGTTATATCTTCAGGTGTTTTAGTAATTCCAGTAGTTGCTACAGCTTTAACAGGTACGGGTGTTTTTACAACTTCACTTGTTACAATGTTAGATAAATCTTTAATAACTAAGAAACGAAAATCATTAAAAACTAAGCATTTACATATTAAAGAAGTCTATGATAAACTACATTACTACTTTCAAAGAGTATGTGATGATAATGTTATTACGTTAGATGAGATTGAAAAATTTGATCAAATAGCTAATGAAGTAAATAAAATATCATTTAAATTACAGTCAGAAAAAGTTGGTGATAAGAATAAACAGGGTGGCAAAATTTCTAGTGATGATAAAACTTTTACTGGTGGTAAAATATCTAATGAAGAAAATGATAAAAATTTTTTAGAAGAGCTAAAAACTTTAAGCGAAAATTTAAGCAAAACTTTATTAAACAAAACTTTATTAAACAAAACTTAAAACAGGAAAACTTTAAACGAGAAACCTTTGAACGAAAAGATATCAGACAACAAAGCAATAAAAAAATAATTTGTTCAGTAAAATGTTTTTGCTGTATTCCAATGTTACCGCAAAATTCAAATATTATATTTTAAAAAAAATATTATACCCCTATGTTGTATATTTTTATCACTCGGTAAACAAATCTTCGATAACTCTATCATGAATTTTTTTATCAATATTAATTGTAATGAATCCATAATCTTTTGCCCAAGCATTATTACACGATTGTTTAAATTCATCTTTATCTCTTATACATAAATCTCTTAGCAAATCACTTAAGTTTCTTGCATTTATTTCAAATAGTATAAATATATTTGCATTCTTTCTAATAACACTTCCGTCTAATGAATACATACTTTGTGTTAAATAAAAAACACTACAGTTATTATGTCTACCTCTTGTAAAATAATTTCTCTGAACTGACTGATTTCTATCATTAACACAATCATCAAAAATTACACAATGTTTCATTGTTTTATCTAGTTTACTAGGATCTTGCATATTACCACTATCATCTATTAGTTGTATTTTTATATGCTTATTTTTATTGGTTTCGACTAACTGATTATTTGTTGTTGCTTCCTCACACCATGAACTTATTTCTTCTTCATATTCAGATTTTTCGTATTCTTCGAATAGAGAAGCAATTGCTGTTTTTTTAAGATTATTTTCAAATCCATATTTTAAAAATTGATAGATGGGTTGTTCTGCTGTTGTTGTATAAATTATAAGATTGTTATAATCCAAAAAATTTGGAGTTGTTAAAATTTTAAATAATAGATATGTTTTTCCACATCCTGATCTTCCGCAAATAACTGCTAAAACTTTATTAGATAAATTTGAATGATGATTAAATTTAAGTTTCTTTTTATTTAATGGGGGTACTTCACTCATTTTTTAATAAAAAAATTTATTTTTATTTTATTTTTATTTTTAAAGAAGAAGAAGAAAATTAAACTTTTCTAGCTTCGCGTGTGAGTTTATACCTCCCGAACCAAAAGATCTATCATAATCTCTTCACCTCCAAAATTTATTTCTTGTCCTTTCTCATCAGTGATTCTAATGTTAATGTTGTTAATAGTTTTTCTTGTAATAGGGAAATATATTAATGTTTGTGGAATTACATTTAATCTATAACCAATGGGCACAGTAAAAGCTGGAAAACTGAATATTAAATTTGATAATTTACCATTTATATAACCTCCTTCAATAATGTCACAATGTACAACAATTGAATTTATTTCAGTTATTTTTGGAATCTTCTCACTTAAATGATAACCTTGACTATAAGTTTGTTTATTAAATCCTAATAGCTTTGACAATGATCTATCATGATTAAAATCAACTTGATGATTTTCGTCTAAAGTAAGAGAAAATTTATTAACTGCCGGTTCAACTGCAAAATGTAATTGTTTCTTATCTTTAAATGGTATCCCTAAATGTCTCTTAATTTCATTTGATATTGATTCAACTTCGTAAGAACCAGGAAGAAAAGTTAGTATTTTCCATGTTTTGCCTTTATCAGTAGAATATCTAAATTGATCATTCACATCTTTGATAACGTTTTGAATAGTGTTAAATGTAGAGAAACTAGTCAATGCAATTTGATAATTTTTATTTTGTTCCAAATGTAGAATGGGTTCTAAATTACAAGTGTGTGATGAAGTAGTTGTTATAATTTTTAACGTCGTACTAAATTTCGATGAACCCAAAATCTCTGTCAAATTTTCTAAATGATTATTAATTTTGTCTAAATCTGCTGAACACATTTTTAAACTAAAAAATTAAATAAATATTATAGATAAAAATCGTAGATAAAAATCATAAATAAAAATCATAAATAAAAATCATAGATAAAAATTAGAAACAACATATTTCAGCTACACTTTTATAATCCTCTTCATTTATAATCTTCTTTTCTAACAGTCTTTTTAATATAGCATGAATTTCATTGAAACTAGAATTATGTCCTTCTTTTATTGCAGATATTAAAATATTTAATCTATTTAGTAATTCTTGTGGATCATCTGGTAAAAATATGGTTGTTTCTGTTTTCTGTTTTCTGTTTTTCAGATAAACCTTTTCCTACTTTAACTCCCGTTGATAATAAATTTTCTAATTGTTTATAACGTTTAAGAGTTTTTACTACACCTACTCTATCTAATATAGTTTTATATTTTATTAGATCTTCTACAGCATAATTTTTTAATTCTGCTCCTCTTAAAAGATCAACAAAATTTCTATCTAAACTAATAGGTTTTTTATCTGGAGTAAAAATTAATCCTCGTAAAGGTTGTGGAAATATTTCTTTACCACCAAGATAAAATCTTGCAAATAATTTTTTATCTAAAAAGAAAGTAGAATGTTCGAATAACATAGGTTTTGGGAATTTTTTATCTATGTTTGCCTCTAACAAACCATAGTCATCTAATAGTGTTTTAAGTATAGGATCCGCTATATCAACACGTTTTTCATTAAGTTCTTTTTCAAGAGTTTTAAATGGTTCGACAGTTTTTTCATAATCAGTTTTTACTTCTTCAGTTAATTTTAATTGTTCAAACATATCAGATTGAATACCAGCTTTTATCATTCTATGTTGAAGATGATTTTCTTTCATAATATTTCTTTGTTTTATTAATTCGTCTAATTGTTTTATTCTTTTAAAATTATCAGCTCTAACTTTATCCATTTTTATATGTTAATTTTATATTATTATTTTATATTATTATTTTATGTTATATTATTTTATGTTATATTATTTTATGTTATATTATTTTATAATATTTTATATTGTTATATTGTTATATTTAGAAAATAGAAATTAGAAAATTAAAAAGGTAAAGTAGTTATTCCATCAGGTAAAATTTTTCTTTTATCATCAAATGGATCTAATGCTAATTTATGTTCTTCTTTTAAATACATTTTATGTTTCTTTGAATTAAGTCTATAATTATATGCTGTTTTTATTTCATTATTAAATAATGCATTTTTATAATCTTGAAATGTTATTTGATTAGCCACTGATGCCTTTGAAATTCCTTTTAATGTTTTATGTGTTTTAATATTATTAGTTGTATCATAACAGTAACATTTAGATTTTAAAAATATAGCTTCTGTTATGAAATCTTCATTTCCTTCTAATTCATCTTTTACTTTACATAAATCAGAAGGATGAATAATATCTTTTATTTTATTAATTTCTTTATCAAGTGAACAACCATATGGTACTGTTAATTCTAAGAAAATAGAATCGGTATCTGTAAAGTGTAATTTATAGTTTTTGCCATAAGCAGGTGCTAAATAATCATATATAAAACTATACATAAATAGTTTAGCTAATTCTAATATAGTGAAACCAATGAAATTAAACTTATCATGTTTTACAATGCTTCTTCTTAGATGAACAGCACAAAGTTCATCACTGAATCTAGTAGTTCTTTTATATGTAGGTTTCCTTGTTAAATTTTGAAATCTATCTCTATCATAAACTATTTCAATATTTTGTCTATTACGCACATTTTCTAAAGTCTTACCATAAAATGCATTATTCATTAATTTGAAGAAAACGTTTCCAAAATCATCTTCATTTCTTTTAGCTATTTTACGTTTTTCAATATTGAACTCTATATAATTTTTTAACCATTTAGATTTTCTATACTCTAGTTTTCGATGTATTTTGGTGAGAATCATACCATGATCTAAATACCAATCTAGCATTCTTCCTTCAACAACATACTTTCCTTTATTACCTTGTGTTAACATAAGTTTTTTTGTCGGTCTGTATTTTTTCGACATTATAGATTTTTGATAATCTGAAAAATCTTCTATATTGGGAATTTTGTTTTCGGGACAGAAAGGATAATATTTTGTTGCTTCTTTTATATAATCAGGGTATACTAAATCAACTTCATATACATAACCAAAATTATTTTCACCATCATATGTTCTTTGATAATCTAGATTATTACACCATGTCATTTCACCTGTTGGTAATTCTTGTATCATGCAAGAAGAATATAAGCTATTAAAATCATAATATAATAAATAGTTTTCTCTCATGATTTCATCAACTGCTGCTTGACTATCTTCATTTGATATAAGTCCTTCTATATTTTGATTAAACAATTTTATAAACTGATCGCTTTCTTCTGGAGATAAAGGTTTCATTATTCCATATTCTTGTGGATTTACTTTCTTATTATAACATTTAACATATCTATTACCTAAAACTGATGAAACTCCACCTCTAATTCCAGATTCAAAAAATAATAATTTATCATATGTATTTTCTTTATAATGTTTAAGTTTAACGGACTTTGTCCTAGAGCCATCGGCTTGAACATTTGTATGTTTTAATCCTGCTAACCAAGTTAAACCTGGTGTAGAATAACAATAACACGGATATATTCCGTAATATTCCAAACACATATCACGAAAGTTTTCAAAAAGATCAGCTAGTATTAATACATCTATCTGAAGATATTTCATTGTATAATCATACATTGTTTTACAATTTAACTCTCTCCAATTTTTTTCAGCTTCTGCATAGTCTTCGTCAGATAATTGTGATTGTTTTAATGTTGATTTAAATTTATTTATTGGAGGAAGTTGTTCTTCCATAATTTTATTCACAGAATTAAAATCAGTCTTCGACTGTGAACCACAGGTTTTATCTCCAGTTATGTCAGTCTTCAACTGTGAACCATAGGTCGACTGTGAGCCGCAGGCTATATACTCATACGGAAATATTCCTTTTAAAGGTTTTAAATTATATTTATTTAATATTTTACATTGTTCAGATTTCAAAGTTTTTCCCATAACATCTAATGAATAAGGAGTAAAAAATCTAAATGCATCTAAAATTCTAATACAACCTAATTACATTGAAAAATATTCTTCTTCTGTTTTACATAGTACATTTATTTGTTGTTGTTGTAATTTTTCAGATGAAAATAAATCTTTCATTACTAGATGGAAATCATATTTAGAACCATTGTAGAAATATAAAGGAACAAAGTTATATTTAAATTTATTAGCATTAAGATTAAAAGAATTATGTGCTGCACCTCTATATAATCCATTTAGATGATCATGATCTTTTACCTTATCAAGATATCTACCTTTGCCAGTTTTATATTTATTTGTAAAACCTTTTCCACAGTAATAACAATTTGTTTCATTAACAAAATTAATTTTTTCTTCATCCGTTAATGGAAGCATTGGTATATTTGTTTCAAGCAATTGTGAAAAATAATTTTGTAATTCTTCTACTTTCTTTGTAAACATTTCTGAACTATCTTCACCATAGTATTGAAAATATTCTGATTTAAATAAATTAGGATAATTTGAGTGAATGTACATTCCCCAACATAATGGTTTTTGTTCAAATAAATATTTTTCTTTACTTTGTTCAGCTGAACTTTTTCCAGGTGCACTTTTTTCAGAATTATAATTTTCAGAATTATAATTTTCAGAATTATAATTTTCAGAATTATAATTTTCAAAATTATAATTTTCAGAATTATAATTTTCAGAATTATAATTTTCAGAATTATAATTTTCAGAATCAAGTGAAGCCCTGGAACTTTCCGTTTGATTTTGTGTCATATTAACATTATATGCTTCAAAATCACAATAAATAGTAAAGGGTACTTTATTTTTAAAATACCATTTATTATATTCTAAATAATCATCTTTAGGAAAAGTATTTTGAACTGCTTCGTTTTGTTGACAATTCTCCAAATGTCTATTCATTTCTTCTAAAGTTCTAAAACTTGTCATACATTGAAGACAAGGAAAATTTTTATTATCTGAAGTTTTTGTAAATATAGAAACATCTTTACACAATATAAAATGACCCTGATAATATAATATATTCGCTTGTGCTGGTTGTTTTGACTGTTCTAGTTTTTCAAATTCATCTTTATATATTTCATGTGTTTCATCAATTTCTTTTGCAAGATTAAATGTATTTCGATGAAAATTTTGATTTAATATTTGTAGCTGATAACTATATTCTTTATCATATTGTTCTTTATATTGCTGTTGACATTTTTTTAAACATTCATTTATTTTTTGATTGGTTTCATTTTCTTTATTATTTAATTTTTTATTATTTTCTTCATTTAATTTTTGAATTGTTTCTATCTTTTTTTGATATTTATGGTGATATTCTTGTAGTAACATTTTTGTTTGTTGTTGATAATCTATTTTACATTTTTGTAAACTTTTATTTAAATTTTCTAATTTTTGTTGATATTCTGAAAATAAAGATGAATATTTGTAATTATAATCATCAGTACGTCCTTTATAATTATTATGATTAATCATTATTGGTGATAGTGTTTTAACAAGTTCAAATTTTTCAGTACATATTATATTTCCTTGGTAAAAAATATTATGATGCATGTAATTTCCTCTATCATTATATACTATTTCTGATTGGCATAAATTTTTATTATTCAAATAAAATTTTTTTGAATCTGAGTAAAGTGGAGTAATTTTACCAATAGAAACATAATTCACATTTAATTCAAAAACATTTACTTCTATTAAATTTTTATTCTTTTTATGAAACTTTATTAACCTATTATAATCATATGGAAATTCATGTAAACCATCCGAAAGATCAAATTCCTTTATATATTCTTCTTTATTATAATGACTTAGTCTTTCTTTATGATATTTTGCAGGATGTAAATGTGCTATAATACTCCACAGAAAACAATAATCATCTTCATTTTTTATGTTGATTATTTGTGGTGAACTGAAAGGTAAAGGAACATAACTACCACCAGTATTATTTTTATATTTATCAATTACTATTTTCTTAGATAGTATTTTAACAAATCTCCAACCAGATTCACGTAACTGGGCTTCAATTATACAATTTTCTAATTTAAGTATCATCGATTCAAATATGGGTTGTATATTATTTACATTATGAATTTCTTGTGAATTTGTAAAATGTCCTTGTATTATTTCTTCAGGAATTCCATCAGATCCATTTTTTGTATAAAGTACTTCTACATTCATATAACATTTGAAAGATTTCTTAAATATATTATAAAAGTTGGTTAGAATATCAGAAAAAGTTTTATCGGTTTCATTATATTCAACCGATTCATTAAATAAATATTTTATATCTGTTACGGCTTCATCAAATTCATCTATTTCGTTAAATTCATCAGTATCGCTAAATAAATACCTTCCATCTGATACATGTTCATCTTCACTATTAAAAACTTTTTTATATTCCGAATGTGAATAATTATCAAACATTTTTTTAACTTTTATATCAGTAGGCAATGTTTCTAGATAGTTTTTATAACTATTTAATTTTAATATATTTCCTTCATCAACTCGTTCTACATTTTGTAAATGCATTTTACTTTGTAGATGAGATTGATAACTTCTTTTTGTTTGCAATTTTTTTTCGCATAAGACACAATAAAATTTTTTCATTTTTTATTTTTTAAAGAAAAAATTTGTGTTTAAATTTTTTTTTTTTAAAAAAAAAATTTGTTTTAATTTTTAGAGAAAAAAAATTCTAAAATATATATAATGGAAAATATTATAAATATATATATCTGCAATCGGGCGAAGCCCTAGAACCTTCGGTTCGATTATGATAAATTTGTTTAATTATGATAAATTTGTTTAATTATTAAGTATTTCACTAACACCATTTATTAATGGTTTTATGTCATTAAAAGTTTTTTTGGCTTCAACAAATGTAGATTTGGCATCAGAAAATGTAGATTTAACATCAGATATTATTGGTGTTGCTTTTCTTAAAGCGTTTCTAACATCATTTATTGCAATTTTTAAATAGTTTAATGTTTCATTATCTTGTAATCTTTTTGGTATTGGTATACCAAATTTTGCATTTAAATAATGATCAAAATAAAAATAAAATGTATCAGGAATAATTTTTAGTGGTACTTTTGCTTCGGATTCTAAAAAGATAATTATTTGTTCTATAACTTGATTTGATAAATGTTTTGTATTTGCATACATTCTAATATCAAAATCTTGAGAGTTATTATAGATTTCATGTTCGGTATCTACTAATATATTTAAATCTTTATCATATACTTGCATATGTCCACTTATGGTGTCAACACGTATTATTCCATATTTATGTTGTGTATAATATGATAAAGGCATATTCATTTTATAATTTTTATTAATATCATTAAAGAATGCTGCATTATTTTGTGTAGTTGTAAAAAATGTTTGAATGTTTTCTCTAATCTTATTATCTACATCACAAGCTTTATGAGCTAATACAACTATTTCAATATTTTGATGTCTTCCTTTTGTAAATATTTCTGACATATTTTTTTGCTTTGATAAACTTGCAACATCATCTAAAATTAATAAAGATTTATTTTCAGGTGTACCAGCAAAACTTTCCATATCTTGTAACTCATCTAATTGTTTATCATTATAGACGTTTGTAAAAGTTGGCCATTCAGAAGTATGCATACAAAAAATATGTACTTTTGTTTCGTCCTTATAATATTGGTTTATATATTTTTTAATAAACGTAGTCTTACCACTTCCAGTTTTACCGTAAACAATGAAATGTAAATTTTCTTGATGCATTTTACCTTGTTTATTATTAGTTTTATCCTTAATCTTATCCTCCTCAGTCTTCCATCCTTTAAAAGTTTTTTTTTCTTGGTTATAAAAAATTATTCTCTTTTGTTCCTCTGTTAGAAAGTAACCCCATTGATTTCCAATACATATAACAAGATGATAAATAAAAAATATTAAAATACATGCTAACAATATTTTTATACAATGAAATTTTAAAAAATTCCAAAGACGTGTAAGATCTGATTGTGGTATTTTTTTATTAAGAGATGAATTAGGGGGTAGTGTTTCTAAATATCTTTTATTATATATTTTTTTATCTATATTATTATATGTATTTTTATCTATATTTTTATCTATATTATTATATATATTATTATTATATCTAGTATTATATATAGGATTATCTACAATATTATCTACAATATTATTAATATCTTTTAGATACGGTTCTTGAGGAGCTAGTGTATCTTGAAACTCAGTGTTATTCATATAATTATTTATCATTTCATTTATTGCATTAAGAGATTTATGACGACTTAGATTACTTTTATCACTTTTATTACTTTTAATTATAACCGGTGAATATAAATCTTCCAAATTTTCGCTTTTATTCATTTATTATTTTTTAAATAAAAAATTTAGGAGTTATTATTTGTTGATTCCGGACTAGCATTCTTACACTCTAATGAGTGTTTTTAACCTCTGTAGAACCTCCGGAATGTGTCGGAATTTTTGTTCCTATACTCAAAAGAAGTATTTTTATACCTCTCCTCTCTTCCGGAATGCTTAAGAATATTTTAATAAAATAATATTTTATTCTTTATAAAAAAAAAATATTTTACTATATATAAGATTATTTTAGTAGAAATACAACTATTTTAATATATAAGACTATTTTAATAGAAATACTAATAAAAAGTATTTATACGTTGATGAAGATTTGGAATATTTTGATTTGGAATATTTTGATTTGGAATATTTTGATTTGGAATATTTTGATTTAAATCTTCATTAAGTTTTGGACATAGTGTTACATGTCTTGGAAAATTTTTCTTTAATGTAATTTTTTGACAACCTCTACATTTTACTTTTTCCTTTAAACAATCCTTACACTTATATTTACTATCATAAAACTCTGTCTTAGGTTTAGTATTTTGACAACTTGTACATTGTCTTGTAGAACTTATACAAGAATTATAATGATTAGTAATTCCTTGAATTGTAAAATATTTATTACAATTACGACATAACTGATCTTTCATTTTATCTTTTTTTTCTTTTTTAACCTCTTCTGTTTGTTCACATATTTTTAAATGACGTGCAAAATTTTTGGACGTTATATTTTTATTACAACCAGAACATTTTTTCGTATCCCCTTTCACAGATTTATTATTTTGATTGACATGATTATTTATTGTATCTAAATGATTATTTTGAGTAAGAGGATTATTTGGATTTACATGATTATTTTGAGTAAAAGGATTATTTTGAGCAAGGGGATTATTTGGATTTACATGATTATTTTGAGTAAGAGGATTATTTGGATTTACATGATTATTTTGAGTAAAAGGATTATTTTGTGCTAAATAATTATTATTTTGCCTAGGTGTATTTTTTCTAGGTGTATTTTTTCTAGCGGTATAAAGATTTTGCCCCTGATCTGAAATAAATAAATGTTTTAATTTTTGCAATGGTTGTTCCAGTTGATTATTGTTAGATTGATTATTTTAAAAGTTACTTCGATTAATTTTCCCACATGATGTATTTTTCATATGAGTAAACAACATAGTTGGGTTTAAAAAATCTACTCCACAAACTTGACAAATTTCAGTCATTTCCATTTTTATTTTTATTAGAAAAAAATTTCCTTTTTTATTGTTAAAAAATGATGTTACCAAATGTTGGTGGAGGTGCATATATCCCGAATAATCGTGAATCAGAAATAGAAATAGAAAATTATATCATTAAAACTGGAGACGTTTTATCTGGTCCATTGCATCTTTCTATTCTTCCGCAACAAAATACAGAGTTAACAAATAAACAATATGTTGATACACAAATCAATGACTTAAAGGAAAAATATATAAACGATGTTATGGTTCCACTGATGAACGAATTAAAGTTGCTTAAACTTAATGACAAATCATTAAACGAAAAATTATCAAAACTTGATAAAAAGGATAGAGAGCTAGAAGCAGATATAGCAAAACTTTTTAAAAAGATTTCAGAACAATCGAAAATTTTAAAATTACTTTCTATAAAGTTAAAATCTGCAGTCATTAAAAATAAACATCAGATACAACTATTGAAAGAACAATTAGAAGATGAAATAGAAAAACTACCTAAAAAAATTTTTAAGAATTTAAATAAGTTACAAACTACATTCCAAAAAAGTGTTGATGAATTGAGTTCTAAAATTACTCATCAAATGAAAAAGATGAATAGAATAATAAATGAAGTAAACTCACTTAATCAAAAAGTTGATAAAATGAAAACTCTTAAAATCAATTTAGAAAATGAATTAAAAAAAAATTTACAAGAAAACTCTAAAGAAAATAAAGAACAGTTAGATTCTGTTAAAAAACAGTTAGATGTTCTTAAAGTTAAATTGAATGCTCTTAAAACGGCATTGAAGATTAATCAGCAGAAAATGCAAGTTAATAGAAAAGAAATTAAAATACATCACACGCTGCTTGACGCAATAGATAAAGTGCAACAGTCAATTAATAAAGTTATCTCGACGTTGCTGTCCATTCACAAACGTAAATCTTAAACGAGTATTGTAAATATTAACTTAAATATTTTTTACCTACAAAAAATAAGAATCATAAAAAATATAAATATAATTTAAAAAATATAAATATAATTTTAAAAAATATAAATATAATTTTAAAAATATAAAAGTATATAATTTTAAAAATGGATAAAATTAGAGCTAATAATTTTAAAAGAATTAAACAATTAGAAGAGTTAATAAAAGAAAGAAATATTATGAAAGAAAATCATAGAATAAAAAGAATGATTGATGCAGGTTTGGTTCCTGATAAAGTTAAACCAAAAACGCAATCTGCAAAAGTTAAGAACAAAAAATAAACATTTTTTATAATGGACATCGGAGATGTCTTCCAGGGCTTCGCCCGTATTTATATTTTTCCTAAAAGTCAAATTTATTACTAAAAAATGCCTATAATTTATAAACACAATCTTAAACATTTTGCTTCAAATCAAAAAATTGCTCATGAACCACGTATGAATCCTTTTTATCATTATGATAATAGAGAAACCGTTCAAAAAGAAGGGGATGGCATCTTTTCTGGTATTGGTAGTATTGTTAACTTGATAAAAAATAATAAAGATTTGATTTCATCTGCTTCAAGGTAGTACTGCTGCTATAGGTAGTACAGCTAGTGCAATATCAAATGCTGTTAAATCACAAAACGAATTAAAACAACTAGAAGCTATTCGTAAACTTAGGAATGATTCTGAAGAACTAAAAAAATTAAAAAAACTTTCAGAGGAAACAAAAAATAAAATTGCTAACATAGCTGTTGATGGTGAAACCTTGAGGAGCGGAGCTCCGTCTGATAGTAAACATAATGAAAAAACAATTGAAGAAATAAGAGGTAATGGCGTGAGCAGCAACCTTCGGTCTAACCAGCAAAGCTGTAGCGGAGCTGGTCTAGCAAAATTCTAAAAATTATATTTTAGTAAAAAATTTTTTTCTATCTGTGAGAAAAACAAAAAGTCAAATTATTTTTTATAAAAATGTCTTCGCTTATCGAAAATAAATTTAGATTAGACGATCCTCCGTTCGTCAGTTATAATCAAAAAAAGAATGACTATATAAGAATTGCTATGAATCCCGGATCTTCCAGTAGAGTAAATACTGGAGGAGATTTAATCTTTGAAGTTGATAATCAGCAAAGTAATTTATATTTACCTGATTCATTTTTACACTGTGAATATTCTTTATATAGTGATGCTAATTTTACAACACCATTACCAGATACCGATAACATTACACTAGAGAATAATTTTTTTCCAAGATTATTTACACAAATGCGTTTAGATGTTGCAACTCAAAATATAGAAACAATAAGTGATTCTCCAGGTGTAATTGATACAATGCTTAGATTTATAACAATTGGTGAAAATAATAAAAAGCATGAAATCGAAGGTTGGTTTCCTGATACTAATGATGGTATAATTATTGATGATTTAACTCACGCTGGAACAGATGCCGCAGGAATTGCGAAAGATGTAGAAAATATTGCAAAACATTTAAATAAAACAAACAATACTGCATATAAAGAAAGACGTGAATTTAACAAGAAAAGTAAGCAAACAGTAAATTGGTCATTGTCTCCATTATTCGGATATTTAGATTATGTTAAAATATCATATCAGTTAAAATTTAAATTAATAATTCATCGTACAGCGAATAATGAATTAATCTTTTTTGGTAAGACTGGAAAAAAAGCATATTTAAAAATTGATAGACTTGAATGGTGGATTAAGCATATTACTCCTAGTTTAGAGATTGAAACAGCTATTGCTAAAAGATTAAATACTAACAAACCAATTCCAGTTAATTTTCTAAAGAGAACTGCTAGTTCAGTAACTTTTTCCGAACAAAGATTTAACTGGCATTTTACTAGAACTTCAAATACACCAAGATATTTATTACTAACATTTCAAAGAAATAATTCTCCAAGTTTTGATAAGAACAATAATCTCTTCCATATTAATACAATTCGAAGTTTACAAGTTTCATTAAATCAAACTCGATATCCAATTGATCCATTAAGATTCGATGATACCAATAATCAATTTATGGAAGGATATGATTCTTATCGAAATCTTTGTATAGAATTTGGAGTTGAACCACAATTAACTCCTGGAGATTGGAGACATTTATATCCAATTTTCTGTTTCGATTTAAGTGCACAATCTGAAGATATTATCAAGACTGGTTGTGATGTAACAATTAATATTGAAAAGAAAGATTCGACAACTTCATTGATGGCTTATGGTTTATTGCTAGAAGATGTAAAATATTCTATTGAAATTCTTAATGGGAAGATGACTAGAATAAATTAATTAAAATTTTTTCATAACTAGAATAGATTAAAAATTCTTAACTTAAAATTTTTCATAACTAGAATAGATTAAAAATTCTTAACTTAAAAATTTTTCATAACTAGAATAGATTAAAAATTTTGGTAACTTAAAATTTTTGGTAACTAGAATAGATTAAAAATTTTGATAACTTAAAATTTTTCATAACTAGAATAGATTTAAATTTTTGATAACTTACAATTTTTTTATTAAAAATGTCGCAAGCGAAAAGTAATATTAATAATAAAACTGTTGAATTAAAATTACGTAATATTGTTGACAAAAATACCCCTAAAACTATTACTATTAATAAAAAAAAGTATTACATAAGTAAACCAATGATAGAGAATATTCAATTACAAGAAGAAAAGAATGGCGGGATTCTCCCATTAATTCCTCTAATAATAGGTGGCATAGCAGCAGCAGGAAGTGTTGCAGGTGGGACAGCTGGTATTGTCCAAGCAGTAAATAAAAATAAATCAGAGAAGGCAGCATTAGAAGAACAAAAACGACATAATAGAGAGTTAGAGAAAGTTGCTAGGGGTGAAGGGACATCGGTTCATGGGTCAACGGAGATGTCTTCCAGGGCTTCGCCCGAAGGAAAAGGAGTAGTAGATAATTTTATTAGTAAATTAAAATTAGTTGATGAAGGAAAACGAGTTCTTAAAAATATTCTCCACAATGTTGATGATTTAATTGAAATTAAAGAAGCCTAAAGATGGTTCTGGAATATATCTAAGTCCTAGTATGATAAGGTAATAACCTCAGAACCTTTTTCGGTAAAACAATTATTTTATTTTATCTTTTTAATTTTTTTTTATCTTTTAAAATGAATTCTACAAATTCCGAAAATTTAACTAAATTAAAAATTTCTAATTTAGATTTATTGAATTATCTATTAAACAAAAATAAAAACTCAAATTGTAAAATTTATGAAGGTAACGACAACAAACAAAGTTTGGCTACTACCTACGGTGGTGACATACAAAAAACATTAGAAAACTTTCCTGGATTTATTTAGAGTAAATATTCGAAAGAAAAACATCTTCCTGGTCATTCATATACCGGTCCAGGAACTCGATTAGATATAAGACTAGATGAGAATAATAATCCGAAACCAGGTGAAGAACCAATAAATAGAGTAGATGCCGCAGCTTACAGGCATGATTTAGCTTATCGAAATCATGATCTAAGTTCTCGACATGCAGCTGATAAGAAGATGATTCAAGAATTAGATAGTATTCAGTATCCTTCCTTTAGAGAAAAAATTGAAAGAATGTTTGTTAAGAAAGCTTTACAAGCTAAAATATTATTCGGTCAGGGTTTAAATGAAACTAATAACTCTGAGAGCAACGCTCGAACTAATAACTCTGAGAGCAACGCTCGAACCTACGCGTCTGAAATTCATAGGGAATACAGAAAGCCAAAATATCTATTGAAAGTAAAAGTATTTAATAAAGATGATATTTGGAGTGCTGATCTTATTCATATGCCGAATGAAAAAGATTATAAATACGCATTGACCGTTATAGATTTATATACACGATTCGCTTGGGTAAAACCTTTAAAAAATAAAAGTGGTCTATCAGTTAAATATGCGTTTGAAGAAATCTTTAAAGAAAGTAATAGAAAGCCAAAAAAATTGTTTGTTGATAAAGGGTCGGAATTTTATAACCGAAACGTTCAGCCACTATTTGAAACTGTTTATTCAACTGAAAATGCAGGGAAGGCCGTAGTGATAGAAAGATTCAATCGGACGTTAAAAAATAAATTATTCAAGAAATTTACTGAGCAAAGAAATCAGAAATGGTTAAAAATATTACCAGGAATTGTAGATGAGTACAATAATAAAGTTCATTCTGGTATTGAAGAAACTCCAAAGAATGCTTCTGTCGACCCTGATTTGATAAGAAAAAAAATATTCGAGAATAATAATTTGAATGAGAGTAATCCGAATTTGCAGAAACTTAAGCCGAAATTTAAAATTGGAGATAGAGTTAGAATATTTAAATATAAGAACAAATTTGAAAAAGGCTTTGTTGGCTATTGGACTAAAGAAATATTTGAAGTTTGCAAAATAAATCAAAGTTATCCGATTACTTATGAAATTAAAGATTTAGATGATGAAGATATCAGAGGTCGTTTTTATCAAAATGAATTACAGAAAACAGAGCTTTAACCTTTAGGTAGCGCTTTAGCTAGCTTCGCTTGAGTTATAGATTGTTTAACTCGAACATAATATCTAGAAATGGTACTCCTTTTTGTAATTTGTACAAAACGTATAAACATAATTGACCACAATAGGTAGTGCCTGGTGTTTGAATTTGAAATGTATTGTATGTTCCCGTTCCAAGTAATTCTTTTACTTCATTTGTAGGGGGCAAACCGTATGAATCAAAATAATAGTTCTGCTGATGATTTTTAACGCCTGCTGACCAATGTACACCTTTTTCATTTGACGTATGAAGATTTGTTATGAAATTTACAGTTATTGATGGAACTTTGTTCCGGGAACTGAAGATTCCTGTTGGCTTATTTTTGATCAATTGTAATTCGTCTCTCATTAGAACATGAAAATTCTTTATTCCCAATTGATTTGCGATTTTCTTTAGGTCGAAATTCGTTGTCGTTTGTGTTCCATATAATTTCAAAAACTCATTTATGTTGCTCATTTTATAATAAAAAAAATTTCTTAAGGGACCCCTAGAAGTCAGAAGGGGGGGTATTGATTTAAAACTGTTCTCTAATGATGTCTTTCCTTACTACTTAGTCAGAAGGGGTATTGATTTAAAATATTTTTATAATGATGACTTTCCTTACTACTTAGTCAGAAGGGGGGGGTATTGATTTAAAACTGGTCTCTAATGATGTCTTTCTTTACTACTTATTCAATTTTGAAATGATTTAATTTAATCTAAATTTAAACGTTACATTGTTGCATTGCATTAGTAGAGTTAGTGTTTCGTACATCTTTTATCAATAGTAATTCATTACTCATCAATATGTGAAAATTCTTTGTTCCCAATTGCTTAGCAATCTCATTTAAATCGAAATTTAATGTGATTTTGTTTGCCGTATATTTTTAGAATGTCTCTAATGTTTCTCATTTTAAATGGAATAAAATCTATTTCAGAACTTTCTCAAAAGAATTAGCGTGTAGCAGCTGCTAAAATTGTTTCAGCTGATAGGGGTGAAGGAAATCACAGACAATAGCGCATAATGCGAGTTGTGAAATCTCATTCACACTATGAGAACAAAAGAACAAATACAATCTAAACACAATAGACATATGAGAGAGAAGAGAAATGAATGATCATTTCTCTTCATTTTGGTTTCCATAACAATCATTCATGCGACATTGCTTGAATGGAAAAATACACCAATTGTCGCGCCGATGTCAGAAAGTTTGTCGATATGGCTGTCGACATGGTTCGATAGTTGGTGTATTTTTCCATTTGCGTTCAAGGTCATTCTACTAAAAGCATATGGGAATTATTCTCATTGAAGACAAGCAATTGTTTTAAAGAATGCATGTCATTGTGAATACAATATTCCTGTAACAGACAGGATCGAGAGAGAGAGAGAAAGAAAGAAAGAAGTCACGCTGCTCCGTAAAAGTTTAATTGAGATAACGAAGGATATATTCTTGCGGTTCCTTCCACTTTTGTTTCTTCCATTTCTGAAGTTCCTTCCACTTTTGTTCCTTCCATTTTTGTTTCTTCCACTTTTGTTTCTTCCATTTTTTAAAAAATATTTTTAGTCACATGATATATTTTAAAAACCTTAAAGATGGATAAAATTCATGAATTTGAAATTCTCAACTTTTATGATTTTTTCGGTGTCCGGGTTTTCGGTGTCCTAGAACGGTCATGATTTAAGCAATGAAAATTGTAATTCTCAAATTTGAGATTTTGAAAAATTTGAAAAACTGGGTATTTTTAAAAACACCCAAATTTATGAATTTAGGTCTTCATAACCTGAAAAAAGGGTTCAAATTCATGAATTTATGTTGTTTTTAAAAATACCATTTTTTTGAAAAATGGTACTTTTTGAATGGACTAAATTCATGAATTCAGGTCATTATTTCAGGTTTTAAGACTTTAATTCATAAATTTAGTCTATTTAAAAAGTAGCATTTTTGAAAAAATCGGTATCTTTAAAAAACAACTAAATTCATGTATTTGGGTCATTATTTCAGGTTTTAAGACTTAAATTCATAAATTTGGCCTGTCCTGTCCTGGAACGGTCTTTTGACCATTACTCAAAGTTACTTACCTCAGAGCGTGCAAAGTCCACCTGATCAAATGCAATTATATTCAAATTGAGAGTCATTTAAACAAAATTCGCTCTTCTAGACATTTGATGAAGCTTCAAAGACGACGAAGCAAGTGTTCATTCAATACTTACTCGCAGAATTTCCAAGAAAATGACGAGTATTTTCGATGTATCATATATGATACAACAGCCTCGAAAGGGTTAAGTTCCAATTTAATAGAGTTACGAGAAACAGCGGTTTCACTAATAACCTCTATCAAAATAAGTAGAGCTTTATGAAACGACCCCCAGGGGTTAAAATTACTTTATTTAATAGAAAGAACTGGCACTGTGCAGTCATATTGGGATTAGTTTAATCATTCATTATTCTGCATGGTGTAACAACTTTTTCACTGCATGAGATATCATGACTTTCAGAGAATCAACATTTAAAGCACCAGTGTTTTTCTCTTTTTCCTTTACAAACGTTATGGCATCTTCAACGGTACAGTGAGGTCACGCTTGGAAAACTTCCTGAATTAGTGTTGTAGGCATTCTACGAACAGCTCGAAAAGAAGTAGATTGTGACGATTCCGACATAATGCAAAATAATAAACAGATTTTATCAGTAACCTAGAATTGAACACAACACTGAACGTTGCAAGCGACAAAAATAAATCTTGCCTATAAACCACCATGCCACCGAAACGGTCGTAAGAGTCATTGAGATCCATAGACATAATAATAATTGGTTTTGTTGAGATGCGCCAACCACAAACTTGAATCCTAATAAGAGAATCACATAGGGACGGTGGAGGACGGTCACCAATCCCTGCGCAGGCGCACACCGACACAATCTTACGTTCCACACAAATATGTGAATAACAACGTGACGAATACTCCACGAGGAGGCGAGTATCACCAAACACTGAAGAATAAGATCAGGAAGCCAGTGATGTAGAATTCCACTGTGAGTGAACTCTAGAAACTGCCGAAAATGGATGGAAACTATCAGTTGATTAGACAAAGCTAGTACGTCAAGCCACCAACAAGGTATATATAGATGATATAGCTATATTACATATTGTGGGGTATATGTAATGAATACCTAGAGAGAATAGCAACGATTAAGTCAATAAAAAACACCAACACCTTTAATTCCCTGACCGCACTCACCTGACTCGGGAATCGAGCCGAAGTCCGCGGTGGAGACGAACTCGCTCCTTCTTCACTATACCACGCTGCCGGTACAAAAGGAATACGAGTGAAGGCAGCAGTCATCTCCAAGTGATGTCAACAGCTTATTGTCCTATTAATATTGACAGAATGCTACCAGCATTCATATTGTAGCGAGACAGCATATCAGCATGTCATTCTGCTACGTTACACAACAAAGGCGGTATATGTGATAGCAATTACTCGCATGAGCTTCTATTCCATGTAGAAATTAACACCATACGAGGGGTGATTGATAAGTTCGCGGCCTGACATAGAAAGCTTAAAGCCAGGCCATTATGCACATGTGGATTGATACAATGGAATATGCTGAAGGCGCATGACGAGTGATCAGTCGATCCGGTGAACTGTTGGTAAACCACAGCTACTTAACTTCAGTCACTAACTTATCAGTCAGTTAGTCAGATAAGTGTTGCGTAAGATGGATCACGTTTCAAATCGAGCTGTCATTCGTTATCTCAGCTTGAAAGGACTCACACCAAAGGAGATTCATGATGATATGGTTGGAACACTTGGTGAGAAAGCTCCGTCCTACACCACAGTCAAGAAGTGGGCTTCAGAATTCAAGCAAGGAAGAGAGAGCTTGGAAGATGATCCCCGTTGTGGAAGACCAGTGACAGTGAGCACAGAAGATGTGATCGATCATGTTCAAAAGACTATTCTTGATGATCGCCGTACAACCGAGCGAAAGATTGCCTTCGAACTGAAGATTTCACAAGAGCGTGTCCATAACATCATCCATCATGAACTTGGCATGAACAAAGTTTCCGCTCGATGGGTGCCACGACTGCTCACACCAGAGAACAAACGAGCCCGCTTTCTCATTTCAAGGGACAACCTGGCACTGTTCGTAAGAGATCCTGAAAATTTCATGGACCGGTTCATTACGATGGATGAGACTTGGGTTCACCACTATCAGCCAGAGTCGAAAGAACAATCGAAACAATGGACGCACCCAGGATCACCAACTCCGCGGAAAGCCAAGGTCACCAGGTCCGCGGGAAAGGTCATGGTCTCCATTTTTTGGGATTCGAAGGGAGTTTTGTTGTTGGACTTCCTAGACTGGTCGGACAATTACTGGCGAGTACTACGCTCATTTGTTGCAGCAGTTACGAGTGCAGATCAAGATCAAGCGGAGAGGGAAGCTCACGAAAGGCGTGCTCTTCTATCAAGACAATGCGCCTGCTCACACCTCCGCCACCGCCATGTCTGCCATCCAAGGTTGTGGGTTTGACATCATTTCCCATCCACCCTATTCTCCTGATCTGGCACCATCGGACTTTCATCTCTTCCCAAAAATGAAATTGGAGCTCAGTGGTCAGCACTTCGCATCCAACAGTGACGTCATGGAGGCCGTTGAGGAGTATCTGGACTCCAACGACTCATACTTCTATGTGCAAGGGATCCGCGCATTGCAGCACCGTTGGGCTAAGTGCGTTGATTGTAGGGGCGATTATGTCGAAATATGTATCATATGCGACATATGCTTTTTTCTGTATTGGGCCGCGAACTTTTCAATCACCCCTCGTAATTCTTGCCAACTAAGATCACATCATAACAAGGATGTTGATTCTCAGGTTTGATATTAACCAATTACCAAACCCAATTGCATTAGTCGGTCATAAATGGGTCAGAGGATTTATAAACTATGCGATTTGTGAAATCTGAAACACATTTTTCGCTTCTAAACCAACTTATCGTTTAGTAAGTAAATGCATGAATCACCTTTGGTTCGCTTTAAGAGACAAAGTTTCATTTTGCTTTCCATTAGCAGACTTCCGATGATGAATCCCAACTCTGCCGAAAGTCTGTGAGAGACAAGCTTTTCCTCCTAACAGTTTACGGCCGTCCATTGCGTCTACTTGGTTGACAACGGAGTGGCATGAGATCATATTTTATAATTGATATGTCATTTTCTGCACGTAATCATATCTTTTCAAACACTATAAAAGATCAAGTATGAGAACTACGCTTTGAATCATCTGATAGCACTCATTGACACAACACCTTTCAAAACAATTTTAACTTTTAGTTAGCTTGCATTATTTTCATTAATATGAACTGACAAAATGCTCTACATACTCAGTAATTCTACAAAGATGTATGTGTATGTAATTATCATTTTGTGTTCATTAGTTATTGATAGAAATACTTTTATTACTAATACATACACAGTGAACTGAATTGCTGAATTTTATCTTTTTTCGTGCGATAATTTTGAATAAGGCGACTGCTATTGCTAAAACTAGTTTCTCACTTGCGTCGTGCTTTGTGGGTTTCATTTCTCAAAATATCGCGACAGTTATGAAAATTCTGCAAGGAATCGAGTAAGGAAGGCATCTCCTACGAACTCTATAGCGATATCCATTTATCGCTTCGTTTCTTTAATCTCAATAACATGAAAGTCCCAACGTGATGGAGATTCCTCAGATTTTGTATCCAGCAATTTGTTTCTTGGTGTGTCACTTCTCTTCGTTCGATATCAGCATTGAATGAAATGTAGTGCTGTTTTTACCCCCTGATTGGCTTTCCCCTGTTTAACGGTATTTACATGAATAATGGTGTGTCAATGTAGAATTTCTTTATTTAATAGAAAGAACTGGCACTGTGCAGTCATTGAAATTAGTTTAATCATTCATTATTCTGCATGGGGTAACAACTTTTTCAATATAGCTCGGGCATGTGTTATCGTGCTATTTCTGCGAGTTCCTGCAGTGCATTTTTTAGTGAATTTTTACTGGTGGGCCCACTTCAGCTTCAGGGCACATAAGCGCATACGTTTTTTAGAGTGTCTTAAAGATTATCTTGATAATTGTGATAATCGTCAAAACTATTTTGACATGTATACGCATTCTATTGGAATATACAAATAGAAAGGTTAATGCTTTACATTTGAAAATGCATAATATGCAAATTGCAGACGCACAGTTCTTCACTTTGTCCAATATCGTTCTTGAAGTAATCACGAAAACTCACTTTCGACTTTGAAATAGATTTCTCTGTCTCTATGTGAGTGACTGCGCTTGCGGACGTGTCCGAAATTTCCTTGACCTTTCCCTCCATGTCTGCAAATGTCTACACTTGCCTACCCCCAACCCCCTACGCTACGGACTTCCTTTATGGATGGCCCTGTGTTTTTCAATTGAAAATAAACAATGGAAAATCCTGGAATAAAAAACAATGCGGTAAAAGGAACCTAAAAGCAAAACCTATGTTGCTTGCTTTAAAGGACTTCAAAAAAGCATGTTTTTTAACCGTAGATGTGAGAGACTCAAAGCCCACACATGATTACATATTACGTATCCGAATTATTTATAGGTGATTAAATCCGCGGATCTTTGTTTTTGCAATGGGATATCTGTTCATTAGCGGAACTCTTCCCATTCCCACAAAAGAGAAGCACCCGGACAGGAGTCCGGGGCCGAGGCTTCTCACATCGAAGTTAATTGTACCTGCTGGCAGGTTGCAACGCAGCGACCGGACTCTAGAGCCGCTGTGGGGTTAACCCTACCATATTGAACCACCGACCGTGAGTGTGAATGCATTGATTTCATTGACAATATTAATGATTGTGTATGTTGTGGGAAGAACCAAGTAAGCTGATGTTCATGTCAAAATTTTTATTTTTCTTTAGGTGATATAGTTCGATCTATACTCATAGATCATCGTCAGACAAGTGACTCATGGCTTAAGTAAACAAAACATTCAGACGTGTAAACGATGTAGCATAGAATTGATGCTAGGAGCAAGCAAAGGCAAAGCTTACAGCTAAGAAAAAGATAAAATATTAAAACAGATTGTGTAGGATTACAATGTACCGGCAGTAGAGCATGAACTCTAATGTGACAGGAAGTTAACAAATTCAAATAAAGGAGGAAATAACTGAACTGTTCAAGCTCTGTTCTGTTGTTTATTTCTGGATTGAGTTATTTCATATGATAGGCTTCTCTCAGGCGTAAGTTGGTACTGTCATAGTCACTTGATGTAATGCTGGTTTCAAAAGTGTTGTTGTTACATGTTTTAAGATGCTCATTCATTGTAGATTTTTTATTAGTGTTGTGCTCTCTGCATTATATGTGCAAGGGTCGGATTGTGCTACCAATGTAGTTTTTATTGCAAGCAGTACAGGTCAATTTATGCACATCATTCCTCCTACGACGTATTTTTGCATCATTTTATCTCTTTCCTAGCCATAGACTTTGCCTTTGCATGCCACTAGTATCAATTCTATGCTGCTTCGTTTACATGTTTGAATTTTCTGTTTACTTAAAGCTGTGATTCACTTGTCTGACAATGATCTATGAGTATAGATCGAACTATATCACCTAAAGAAATTTAATAATTTTGCCTGGAACATCAGCTTACTTGGTTCTTCCCACGACAATGTCGAACCAAGGTATCTTCACCCTATTAGTGATTGTCTAGAGCAAATCAGAATAGAAGTATTGCACAGGAGGTAGGAGAATGAAAAATTCTGTTTGCAGTTGAGTATCATTGAAGAATAATATATCTTGTGGTATGTTTGTCAGCTGCAAACATTTAAGGAGATAATGAAAATAAATCGAATGGCAGATATAGGTTTTAATGAGTAACTGTTCTAATTGATGAACTGGGCACTGTTTTCGGTCGCACGGATTTGTAAACGCAAGAGGCTGCTGTTATATTCATAGAGTTGATGGAGATCGCACCTGCTTTATAGAGCATTATGATATTAGCGCCAGATCACTGCAGGCTAGCAGCGTCCGTTTGTATTCAAATAGCTGATAAAATATAAAAAAAGACTTGAAAGTGCTCGCTAAATGTTTTAGTTCTACATGTTTCATGTGATTGACCGAAGTCAATGATGTAAGCAGAAACAAGACAACGCATTAGAGGTAATTAAGTTGACCAACTTTTACATTTTTAAAGGAAAATGGAATAGCTCAATATGAATCAATTCAATGATTCAGATTTTCCAATATTTTTTGATGATTCGATTTTCATTTTTTTTTCTTTATTTCAGTGACTCTCTTTTACTGAGTGAAACAATAGAAGAAAGGGCATAGGCCCACCACTGACTGGAAAAATCGAAAGCTGGTGGGTCCTTTTGATGGGACTGCTGGGCCCAAAGGTCCACCAGTTGTTATGCAAAAAATGCTCTGAGTTCATGTCGTTGGTTTTGAAGTTGAAAAGCTGCAAGCGTTGCAGTTTTATCTTCATCTATTTAGCACAGGAACTATATCCCAGTTTTCATATGCTTTACTAAATCATGATCTTGTAAATCTTTTTTCAAACTATCATTTTGGGTCATTCGAAAGGATGCTGTTGTAATTTCTGCCCGACCAATATCAAAACCTGTCGCTTTCACAGCCGTGACTTAACTGAATTTATTAGCAACTAAAACAACTTAAAATTCAAAGTCACTCATTACCGGTATATAGAAATCAAGGAAATATACTAAATAAATAGGAAGGAATGTCACTGCTGGCATAGTCCGTTATTCATAGCTCGCTTCCAGATCTTCTTCCAACTTGCTTCCATACCGTAGAGATAGTCCTTTGCTTATAATTCAGAATTCCGACATCCCTCCATAAAAATTATAAATTTTTATTACTTCAGTGTCTGCCAATATACAATGAAAATTATTCAAATTTTTCAATCGGTATGACTAGCTGTAAAGGCCTGCGTACACGTTCCGATCTTTTGCCATTGAATACAGATATTATTACAGATCGAATTATATTATCTCTTCCGTAGATAAGTTTATACACCCTACCAATACGCCATTTGAGTCGAGGTACCCTATCGTCTTTTAAAATAACCAACTGACCCACCTGAGGAGTCACAGAAACACCTGCTGTCATTCTCGATTTGTTCTTCTCTCTCAGCGATAAAAGATAAAGTCTCTTCCATTCTCCCCAGAAGTAATTAAGCAAGCCATTAGCTTGCTTAATTACCTCTGAAATACCTAAATTTGAATCAGCGACAGCACTATTTTCGGGCAACCTAGTCAAGCGGTCTAGCGTAAGAAAGTGGGCTGGTGTGACTACCTGCTCAACTTCCTCTGACAGGTAGGATAACGGTCTCGAATTTAGGACCGCCTCAACCTCATGTACCACGATTTGTAACTCATGGTAGCTTAATAACTTCCTCTTTAGCGTTTTTCTCAGCGTATTCTTTATGTCCTTAACTAATCGTTCATAAAATCTTCCCATCCACGGAGCGTAGTCACACACAAACTCCCAACGTATCCTCCTACTGGCCACGAAATGCTGAGAATTGACTTCTTCAGAGGATGCCCGTAAGATATTAAAAGCTTTCTGAAACGTTTTGGCGTTATCGCTGATCAAATTTGGTATTCCTCTTCTCACTACGAAGCGCCTTAAGAGATCGAATGAAATTCTCAGTTGTTAAATCAGGTGTTAATCCTAAATGAAGCGCTCGGGTTGTTGTGCAAGCAAAAGGCATATGTATCCTTTACCTAATTTTTCCCCATTTCGATAGATTATTGGGCCGCAATAATATAGACCACAAGAATGAAATGCTCTTACCGACTTAACTCGGCAGACGGGTAACTGGCTGTTTTAAGACCGGAATCAATGTCAACTCCGATCAGAATTGTTTTTAACGCATCTCAAAAGCAATATAAAGGACAATTATCTTTGAATGACTGTTTAGAGCAGGGTCCTTCGAGCTTACCTCAGATTCCTCTCTTATTGACTCGATTTCGAACAAATAAGATGCATTCCTGAAAATTTTATTTGCAATTAAGTGTCAACGAAATTCACAACAGAATTGATTCTGAAATACTGTTTGCATAGGATTTATATTTTCATCTTCGATTGCTATGAATACTCGATCGTTGCATCTTAAGAAAACGACATGAAAAAACCAATAAACTTATAGCAACCGTTCAAGCATTGTGAGAATTGCTTATCTAATCGAAGCAATACACCTTAAGGCTATCTCCACGAGTTTATTAATTTCTATATCAGATCTACATCCTTGATTTTCTCATGGCTCTAACAAATTTACTTTGATATTGTCAGTTACGAACAAACTTTTTTGTAGAAATCAAATCAATAACTTACACAACGACGCTTTGTCCATTTTCCAGCCCATATCTTGCTTTCTTGTGACTCCTGACTGCATTTTCCTTTCTGAAAGTAGCATTGATCAATGTCGTGTCGAAATCGATGGTTTCTAGTTCAAATATCTTATTTCCACTCTATCAATATTGATTAAAAATTAGCCTTTGAATTTTTTGCCTCGCTTGCACGTCGATGGATTTCTGGAACGGTCTCGCTGAGATTGGGTTCCAATATATTAATTACCGACGATATAATTTTTGCCAATTGCTCTCAATCGACATTGTGTTGAGATCCAGTTTCTAATGATATCCAATCTTTTAATTCAATCCGTTTAAAATGAATTAAAGGAATATAATGAACTTATCCACGGCCCGTGGACTTGTAGGGCCGGCAGGGTTGACCCGGAGCTTCGTAGGGCAATGTATTTCATTTGCATGTAGGACTTGAGGCAATCATCCGCATTCTTGCCATGGTATAGTCAAGGCTTTTGTTTCTTTAATATAGTTTCCGACTCGGATGTACATTAGACCTTACTTTTGAATTTCCGACGTATCAACACATTTTCTCATATTGATTTTGATATTCTAGGGAAAAAATAATAAGTTTTCATTTTTATAATTGATTAAAAAAAGCTTAAAATTGATTGTAATGCATGACATTCTGTAAGATACTTCAAAGAAGTCGAATGAAGACAAACTTACTATTTAACAAAACCCCATGATGTGCAGCTTCTACTGTGAAACTTTCAGACTAATCGGTACAATAGGAGAACTACCATCACCAATTGAAGTTTTAGCGACTTTTGGGACACGCGGTATATACTCGTGCATGTATGATTCCAAAGCAATCCATCCTTCAAAATTCATTAATGTCACAGTTTTTCAAGCTGTTGTTTCTTGTATTTTGCTGCGGTGCAAACATCTATTATAAGCATACTACTAGACTAGCATAATTCTTGCAGTTTTCAGGTAAATAGGCAACATTTTATCAAGTCTTTAGTGTTTACAAGATCGTAAATGAACTTCCCAAATGTGCATTACTGTCATATATTTTTACTTTTGTGCTTGAAGTGTATGTAAATGCGCAACTCAACTCTACAGCAACTTTTTCAGTAACAAAGTATTCTGTTGTTCTAATTTACTTGGTTTTTCTATTGTAAGTATGCTACTAACATAAGCGATTGAGATTGCGCTCAGTTTAGATAAATTCAGATGACCACTAACTGATTGTCAAAGCAAGCACATATGCGCATTCGTTATTCACGTTCAAAATGAATTATCAAAATGGCATCAATGATCCATGCTCATACATTGGTTTGCAAATACTATTTACACCATTAGTCACATTAAAAATTGACAAAATTCACTGAATTAATATTCTTTTACGAAAGCTTGTAAGATCGAATACCGATAGCAGACTGATCGAAGGACATCAGTTCATTTCCGTCAGAAGTCCTTGATAATGTCTTTCCTAATTTTTGATCCGTTGCAACCATGATCTTTCTGTACGAATATCTCAGAAGACAGCATTATTGAACTTGCCACCTTGCTCACGCTGGAAATGCCTTCAAGCAAAGGAGTGATTTTTTGAAGTTTTTGTCTTGTAGGAATGACACCCATATGAAGATGGATTTGATGACGGGTTATCTGAGGATACGTTGGTGCGTGAAGATTTCTTCACTAAAGTCCGATTCAGATGGGTACTATTCGTATCATAACCTGAAAGAATATCTGTTCCACCGGGCTTTTATGTCATTTGTACTTCAGTTGCGCATTGGTATTAAAGTCTGTGCTAATAGAGAACTGATGAACATTTCTACATCTGCATTATAGGTTTTCATTTGAAATTCATGCTTATTTATGATGAAAAGAAATTTCAGGGCGTCGCCCTGAATCGCCCTCGCCCTTGGGACTCGTACATTGACATTTTGATCTCGAAAAATGAAATAAAGATGGATACTTTGCACTTATTGCTTAAATATCGAACTATGATCTGGAACATTTTGCGATAAATGAGATCTTTTCATTTCACTTCAAACGGAGAAAACAGTCGCACTGACTGTGCACAATTCGCAAGGGAACAAAATCCGATAGCTTTCTCAGAATAACTGAGAAAATAGCTCATTACGAAGTTCACGTAACTGATATCACGATGTGAAGGAGTAAAATATTTCAAGTACAAATTTATGTGTGTTAATATGCCTAACACGTCCTTCGTCGCATTATTGTTCAGTAAAAGTCGAAGCACATCTGATGAAACCACAGATTAGTGCTGATAAATGATCATAACCTGTCATGGAAACTGTAACGTTGGAGTGCCACTTATGAAGTCAGAGAAATTTACATATTGAAATTTTCAAAAACAGGTAGATGGTACTAATTGTTGCTTTGAAAACTTATCACGTTTGATAGTTAGCAAGATACTTTATCAAGCTGTCCTACCTGTTGTCCATGACGCATCCATTATACGCATTATTAACGATTAAGTCTACTTAAATGGAATCCTCTTACTAAGTAATAAATTTCACAAGGCAATATCCGGTGCTGGCTGCAAGGTTTTGTTTGTCCATTAATTGCGTTTATCGTTGAGCTTTCTCAAAACTTCATGAAATATGAGCAGCTTCTTTTATTTTTATCCTTATGTATCAGACAGTTTCGTAGGCTACTATAGGATTGCTCGATAGCATGCCAGCTGTGTTCATTGTTTCAAACAAATGAGACGACAATGAAACTGACACTCAAGAGATGAAATGAAACTTGAAATTATGACTTCATCGCTAAATTATTTCAGTTTCTTTTATTATTTCAGACTTTAGGTAGGTGAAGGCAAAACGAAGAACCTTTAGTGTAGACGGTGCATCTCACGTAGTATAAAAATCAGAGGTGAAATAATTAAAAACGAAGTCCAAAAGTTTTGCTGTACTGCTTACCGAGTAATTTTTATCAATAATTAGTAACAGAATAATACTGCGATCATGCAAGAGTCTCCTTTTCTGCATGAGATGTTTCGAAATATTTTTATAAGGCCTATTATTCAACTGACAGGAAACTCTTGATCAGATAAGTCGAATGTAGAGACCAGTTCGAACTCGATATAAATGACTAATCTTCTTTGTATTTTGTCCATATCGATTTTGACTGCTTACGGAGAAACAATCCACGTCTGTAAACGACGAATTTGATAGAAACTGATCATTAGGCATTGCATCGTTCGTTTGAAAAAGTAACAGGTTTCTATTTCGGTCAATGAGTTGGTCTTGTTGTTGTTATGTGTTGTCATGACTGTGTTAATGATAAAATTTTACATCAAGTTGCTCATTTTCAAAGTAGAATATAATTTTTCAAAGTACAAGCGCCAGGAGCACTTTAATAAATTGTTCTCGATTAAATTAAAGTAGACATGGTTCAAAGATGGTTCTACGGTAACGGAAGCCAAGTGTCTGCACAGATTGTCAAGGGAAGTGCGTGTTTTCCTGAAACAAGATGAATGTCTCTCGTCGAATTCGTCAAACAAAGCCGTTTGTGAACGTAGAATAATGTAGCCTACATGTCGGTAAGGGCAGAATCTCTTCTCTCGGTCGCACATTTGTCTAGAGGGAAGGGATAAACTGTAATCGGAGAGTCTAAGCGGCTATGATTCAATGGGTTACATTATATTTGATTAGCGCTTAGTACGGTCAAATTCAAATGTCAGTTATTCCCAGCATTGTGTGATTGCCAACTATATCCAGCTAAGGCAGATAGATAAACTGTTTAGTATCAATACAAACATGAAGTACACTCAATATTGCTCTGTTCAGCTGAGGATAAGAAAGCAGCTCCCTTCTTTATGTCAGTCAAAGTCAGTTTAGAAGTCTACAAAATAAATAAATAGACATATTGTGTATGTTTACTTGCATATACGTGTATAAACTAAAAATACCCAAGAAAAACCCGAGAACTCGTCTTCCCTGACCGGTTTCAGCTCTATAGAGCCTTATCTTAAAATTTCATTCAAAATTAAGGGATATCAAATAGACACAATACAAAATTGATGCACAAGTTTGTGGCAAGCGACATAAGAAAGAATAGAGAAAGCAAGGGATTATTCTCTATTAAGCCTCGGCTGCAACATAGAAATAACTATAGAGTGTATAAGTATGTAGGTAGAGTGTCGACTTAAAAAAGTATCTGTATACAGTGAAAAATTTTATATGAAAAGATTCAGTTTTTTGCTGAGATTACTTTCCTGCGGTACAAAAAATTATTTTGAAAAAGTTCAATTTTTGCCAATTTAAATATTACCGACATGACGCCCCGTTATAAGTAGTATGAAACAAGATGGATATCAAAAGGAATGAATATTCACTAACAAGGTTCAGCATGAAAGCAGCAGGTCGTCGAGTTGCTAATTGAACAAACATTACTTCTCCAAGGCTGTCGTGACACGGACAATCTGTAAATTAGGCCTAATATTATTTCCTTCTGTATTATACTATCATGATCAGTCAATTCTGTGGCAATTTCTTCAAAACTGCATAAATGTGCATATCTAACATTTGGAAACAATTCCGACTGTATCCCCCTCGAGTTCATTTAATAAAATCGAAATTGCATACACATTGGGGATTTAATAAATGCGGAGTTACCGCTCTACCTAATATACTTACTCTATGGAAATAACAGTCGTCTCTTTTCTCTCCCGATAAAACTTACTGCACTGTGGGGCTGTATATTGGTGCCGCCCAGAATTTCCCTGCATCCCTGTACACTTCAAATTATGTACAATTGGAAAAGATACATCCTTACTATTTACAACTGAGATACAATGAAAACCGTATGTACATATATCACGAGAGCATGGATGAAAACCTTCGCTCCAATCAAGGGGAGATAGCTTGGATAGCTGTAATGCTCGACGAACACTTCTACGGATTTGAGTCCTTGTATAGCCCTGCTCCCGCCAAACTTTTTGAACACAATGTTTGGTAGCTTTAAAATCAGAGTAGGTAGAACTATGTAAAACATAGCGATACAACTGACCGAACAATATATTTTTGAAAACATGGTCAGGGTGAAAAGAATCGCGAGTAAGAATACGATGATTGTCAGTGGATTTAAATGATATACAATAACAAATGCGGTTGTGACTTTTGTAAAGACACAAATCTAAAAAGTTCACTTTGTCACAATCAAAGGTAATAGTGACTTTAATGGAAGGACAAATCGAATTTACAAAAGTCAGAAAGTCTGTAAGCTCAGTTTCTGCGTAAGTCCAAACACCGAAGATGTCGTCAATATAACGGTACCAGACAGATGGGGCTTTCGGTAATGAATAAACATTTTCTTCCCATTCCATCAAATAAATGTTCGCGTAAGATGACCCAAACGCACAAGCCATAGCTGTACCATCAGTTTGCAAGAAAAAGTCACCATTGAATTTAAAAATATTGTTGGTTAGGATGATGCGGAGGATAGTAAGCAAACTGAGATCAGGTCGCCAGCCGCACATCTTTTGCATGGCAATTTGATCTATCGTTTATTTAATTTAATTTCATTGTTGTTAATTGCGTAGGCGTAAGAAAATAATCTTGAATGGTGTCACAAAATGCGGCCAGTGCCAACAAAGATGTAGATGTTTTGCTTATTTGGAAGAAGGGAGCACATCGTGTCTAGACGTCAACGGAATGGTAAATCACATTATCAAGCATGATCCTAGATGTGATTCTCCCAATATTATTTACAAACTGACTTGTAAGGGCTGTGATCGGTTTTACATAAGTCAGTCAGCTGCTGCCATTCGTCATACAGTTGCTGTTTGTGATCAAAGATGCTCGCTCCTTCCTGTGAGCAGACATAAGAAATTGTGGTGGTACTGTGATGTTCTGTATTTTGAGGTAACTTTGATATAAATAACCCATAACCAAACATTTTTGCATAGGGTAAGACCCTCTCCAAGGTTGTCTTTTGCTCGATTATAAATGAAAAGTTGCATCTAACAAAGACTGTAGACCGCTCGAAAGAAAATTGAAGCTTTTCTTATTTTACTCATGATTGATCTTCATAATCCATTGCAAACTATGGTGACAGAAAAGTTATTCTGGCTTAGATCTAAAATATTCTACAGGAGATTCTGTAATTGCAGCTTTAATGCTCAGCCCAGTTATTTACGTTTAAGTATAATGTGCCGAATTGTGATGTATGAATTGTGTTAGGACATGGAGGACACTATAGGCCCGTGGTATGAAGCACCCTCATGAACTTGTGCATTGTTTACCAGCTTATCAAGAACTTGTTATATTCGCAAGGCTTTTCAGGACTAATTGTCAAACTTTTAAAGGATATCTTGTCAGTTACAATTCACTGCTACGATGATTGAATAGTCAATGAGATGTTATTACATATTTATTGCATTGTTCGGATTGTTGCAATTACGCCCACGATAGATAAAGATAAAATGTTGAATGCTTTCCTTCTAATGAGTCAAGAAGCAGACTTGCATAACATACAACATCAGAGAGACATTCACTGATAACTACCTACGGTATGTTGCTAATCAATTGTCGTTATAAACACACAATATCGTGAATATTTCATGTCCCCTTAATACTATTACTGCAATACTCTGCAACAATCCCACCTCTATGTTTCGAAATGTAGTCTCGTCGCACGTAGACAGTTTTGGAACATGGACATTGGAGCAAGAAGAAAAGCAAACACTTCGTCTAATAACAAGGTCACCGCACTATATCTTAATGGCGCTAGGTGCCGTTTTTTCGCGAGAATGATCAAACCTGTTCACTACTGATGGTATAGCAGGCGCCAGGGGAAGGGGGGTCGAGCATAGACGAAAGGGTTGACAATTTTCGTGTATGACGGTCTGAGTGCGCTTGGTCCGTCTGGAGGGGACTATCATGCAACGCCACACGGCTAGGCTAGATTAGACCAAAAGGTCGCCGATTGAAACCTATGCCAAAATATTTCCCATACTTCCCTCAACACTGAATGACACATGACAGACTTTTTAGCTGGTGAGTTGACGCTCTCAAATGACCTTGAACTGAAGAACTAGTCTCAATTCAACCAATTATCGGATTGAATTGACTGCATTGAACTAATTTATTTGAGATTTCGACAAATCTTGCTGTTTTCGCTGATCTTGACTGAAAAAATCTCGCAAAAAGCTTTCAACTATATAGTATTTTGCAGAGTCACAGTTTGAACGGATGATCCAGCAATATTAGTACATTATCGTGCAATATTGCATGCAGGCTATTGTTTGTACTTACGTGAAATGCTTGGGGTCGATTTAACCTAGTGAGTGCAGTGGCCACCAGAAATACATGAAAATGACCAAATGCTAGTCGGCCAAAAGTCAATGGTATTCTTCCTTTCGCGGGTTCACTCAGTAGATGCCTTCCACGTTCCCGCTAAATCAAGTACTCGTGGTGTCACGAAAATTGTACAAACGACCTTGAGTGTATAACATTTCATACATTTCTTTTTCATCCAAAGATCAAAGAAAGTCAAAGGGTCAAAGTAAACACTTGACCAAAAAATGCTATGACTTACCGACTGCATGATGAAAGGAAATCAGTTCTGAGACCCGTTATCATGATTCCTTGATATGGCGAGAGCGAATGTCCATTGTTCACATCATTCATTGGTCAGCATTAGGTATTTGAACGAATAGTTGTTTACACGAACAGCGGGACATCTCGCAAAACAGAAGTAGTCTAACAGTTGATTAAGGAGCATCCATGTAACATCAAGTCAGGTGAATTTCTTAGATTGATGTCACGCAAAATTTACGGGCTCAAATGCACCAAATATCAAAGGAAACACGTGTCCACTTACGAGCGTATAAGCCATTGTATTTTCCAAAACAGCAACAAAATCTTTAGAAAAGGAAGAAGCCTTATCAACTCAATTCATTGAATAATTCAGCTGTTTCTACAAGAACAAATGGACATAATGAGAGGCAGAAAGGCAAACAGAATTCACAACTACAAATCATGAAGCTTCAATAACATGTGGATTAATTTACAGCAGACATTCAGATTATTCGAAAGCGTCTGTCAAGGTCAACCTCACCAGCTAAAACTTCTGTCATGGGTCATTCAGCATTGAGCGAAGTATGTGGAATTTGTTGGCATAGGTTTCAATCGGCAACCGTTTGGCCTAATCTAGTCTAGTTGCAGGGTGCTCCATCAATAGGCCCCGGCGTTTACCCACCACTAATACGCAACCAGACGGTCAGCTCCCAGTATATCTAACAATATACTACACGGAGACATACTAGAAAATTGGCACCGTCTATGCTCGACTACCCCCTTGGCGCCTTGTATATGAGGCCAGTTTGTGCCAAATGCCTCGTTTTGGTGTCATCAGATTTCTTGCAGATCTGATCAAATTTATTTTTACACGACACGGTCAAAAAAAATTCGAAGGATCCAGGAAACGGAAGACGCCAAAGTTAAACAATTACCCTAGTGGAGAATCTTGTAAATAATTAGGTAATTAAAAGTCATGAACGAATGAATATAAATTAATACTGACAACATAGAGTAACCTACTCTAGTATAGAGCAGGTACTGAAATACGTATAAAGGCAAGTCTACTCAACTGAAGACGGTAAGGGAAATAAATCAATACTTATAAACGATTTTATTTTATCAATAAGAACTGTAACAAGAGTTCGTCATGGACCTGACGAGAAGCTAACTAAAAATAACAAAGGTGAAAATTAGAAACCTAAAAAACCAAAATTAAGTTTGCTATGTATGGAGTCATCAGGGAGGAACCATGTGGCTGCATGAAGCAAGGTTTCGGCCCCTAACCTCCAACCTATACCACATGGCGGGGCCAGGCCAACCATATCGAATGTACGATATGGAAGGTCTCTCCAAGCCTGAAGAAACATAGCAGAACCAAACCGAAAATATTTTTTTTTAAATATTAGGACAAAAGGACGCACTTGAAACTAGAAGAGGTTATCTTACCCCAACATGCCAATGATGGATGGCATCTGGCGGGGCGAAAAACAACCAAACTTAAAAACGAGGAACCTATTCTTGGAGAAGGACTTAATGCAAGAATTAACCAGCAAATTATTCTTATAACCCCGTCCTTTAAAGATATCAAAAATGCCCTTAGCTCTTGATATGAAGGCGGAAGCATCAGATGAAATCCTAGCGAATCTGATGAGTTGGGCAGCAAAGATGTTTAAGCCAGTGTTCAAAGGCATGTTACTCTCGGGGAAAGTATACAGCACCACTGGGAAGCTGAACTCATCAACCTTATGGTAAACCTCTGTGATGTAATGGCCACCATCTTCGATCCTGATTTTTACATCCAAATAATTAACACATTTGTTGTTGTCCCCGCTTCTGCTTGCCAAGAGATCTACCGGGTAGATTTCAGGAAGGATCTTATCAAAATGTTTGAAGTTAAACACACAAATGTCATCGACATACCTAGTGGTACATGGATTCCTTTATAGTAGTGGCCGGGATGGGAAACTGTGAAATTTCCCTCATCGCGGCTATACGGAAGAAGGGTCACTTTTGGAGAAGCAGATTTTCCCTCAAACCTGTGCGTTATCGCGAAACAGAGAGAACCTCTGACCAAGTGATGAACATTGAAACCTACAGCCTGTTGGTCAGTGGCCAAATCAAAGGGCAAAATAAATAAACAATGTTCCCGTTCTACAACACATTACGGTTGAAAGCTTTAACTTCATGAGGAATTATAAGACGAAAAGTCGATAAGATATACGTTTACATGCCTTCCTTTCCTTAGTCACATTTTATACTTCGCGTATGTGAAGGCTTGACGACGCCTAACTGTGCTCAGCTCCGAATTGCAATTTTTTTATAAAAGTGTTCTGCGACATCAGTCTCCTGGAGTTTCTCTTCAACTTCATAAACTTCGAAAGATTTTTGATGAATTGTACGAGTAGTAAGCAAGTGACAAACACTCGACCGGCGCCCCCCCCCCCTCTGGAACGGCAGAGTGTCGTGGTCGGCCGCCGTGGTGCTTCGGGTCTGAGTCCCCCCCCCTCTGGAACGACAGAGTCTGTCGTGGTGTGCCGGCCAGGTTGGTTCACAACATGTTCGCTGACGTCCCCCCCCTCTGCAACGACAGAGTGTGAGACTCGGATGTGTTGGTCTCGTATGGGTTGACGTGACCGACCGCCTAGGTTGACGTGGCCGACCGCCTAGGTTGACGTGGGCGACCGTCTAGGTTGACGTGGGCGACCGTCTAGGTTGTCGTGGATGGTGAAATGGCTGCCAGATTCGGATTCAGCGTAAAATTCTGCATCGGTAGGGTGAGTTTCAAGGCAATTGGCGAGAAAAAATTTTTCTTCAAAATTTTAACAGAGTTAGAATTTGGGACGTTTTGGTGTGTAGCGCGCAAACGAAGCATCGGATGAGAAAACGGAGGCCAGATTCGGAATCTACGTGAAATTTTGGGTTAGGAAGGATGTTTCCAGCGAAATCGGAGAGAAAAAATTTTCGGCTGACGTCCCCCCCCCCTCTGGACAGCTTGCTTCGATTTTGGCTTCCAGTGGACGGATTTTGTCGTGCGATAGCTCGTTTGAAAGCTAAGAGTGAGACAAATTCAGTGAAACAATCGGCTTGTTCCTATCTGTCTTCGTTTAGATGTGAGACGCCATTTAAGATTTTGGGACATTGGTGAAAAACGACAGAGTTAGAATTTGGGACGTTTTGGGCTCTAGCTTCAAAACGAAGCATCGGATTGGAAAACGGATTTCAGATTTGGAATCAGCGTGAAATTCTTTATCTGTATAGTGAGTTTCAAGGCAATCGGCGAGAAAAAATTTTCAACATTTTTCGAAAAAACGACAGAGTTAGAATTTGGGACGTTTTGGTGTGTAGCGCCCAAACGAAGCATCGGATGAGAAAACGGAGGCCAGATTCGGAATCTACGTGAAATTTTGGGTTAGGAAGGATGTTTCCAGCGAAATCGGAGAGAAAAAATTTTCGGCTGACGTCCCCCCCCTCTGGACAGCTTGCTTCGATTTTGGCTTCCAGTGGACGGATTTTGTCGTGCGATAGCTCGTTTGAAAGCTAAGAGTGAGACAAATTCACTGAAAGAATCGGCTTGTTCCTATCTGTCTTCGTTTAGATGTGAGACGCCATTTAAGATTTTGGGACATTGGTGAAAAACGACAGAGTTAGAATTTGGGACGTTTTGGACTCTAGCTTCAAAACGAAGCATCGGATTGGAAAACGGATATCAGATTTGGAATCAGCGTGAAATTCTTTATCTGTACAGTGAGTTTCAAGGCAATCGGAGAGAAAAAATTTTCAACATTTTTCGAAAAAACGACAGAGTTAGAATTTAGGACGTTTTGGTGTGTAGCGCCCAAACGAAGCATCGGATGAGAAAACGGAGGCCAGATTCGGAATCTACGTGAAATTTTGGGTTAGGAAGGATGTTTCCAGCGAAATCGGAGAGAAAAAATTTTCGGCTGACGTCCCCCCCCCCTCTGGACAGCTTGCTTCGATTTTGGCTTCCAGTGGACGGATTTTGTCGTGCGATAGCTCGTTTGAAAGCTAAGAGTGAGACAAATTCAGTGAAACAATCGGCTTGTTCCTATCTGTCTTCGTTCAAAAGTTAGAGCGGTTACAAGATTTTAGGTCGGAGCTCGCTCACCTGAAAAAATCCTAAGTGTCAGAGTGGCTTTGTATGGGTAAAAATTTGAAAATTTTCCAAAGTGTGGAATTTCGACCTGGGACCGTCACCAAAACATTTTTCATCAAATTTTGAAATTTCACTGACGTCCCCCCCCCTCTGGACAGCTTGCTTCGATTTTGGCTTCCAGTGGACGGATTTTGTCGTGCGATAGCTCGTTCGAAAGCTAAGAGTGAGACAAATTCAGTGAAAGAATCGGCTTGTTCCTATCTGTCTTCGTTCAAAAGTTAGAGCGGTTACAAGATTTTAGGTCGGAGCTCGCTCACCTGAAAAAATCCTAAGTGTCAGAGTGGCTTTGTATGGGTAAAAATTTGAAAATTTTCCAAAGTGTGGAATTTCGACCTGGGACCGTCACCAAAACATTTTTCATCAAATTTTGAAATTTCACTGACGTCCCCCCCCCTCTGGACAGCTTGCTTCGATTTTGGCTTCCAGTGGACGGATTTTGTCGTGCGATAGCTCGTTTGAAAGCTAAGAGTGAGACAAATTCAGTGAAACAATCGGCTTGTTCCTATCTGTCTTCGTTCAAAAGTTAGAGCGGTTACAAGATTTTAGGTCGGAGCTCGCTCACCTGAAAAAATCCTAAGTGTCAGAGTGGCTTTGTATGGGTAAAAATTTGAAAATTTTCCAAAGTGTGGAATTTCGACCTGGGACCGTCACCAAAACATTTTTCATCAAATTTTGAAATTTCACTGACGTCCCCCCCCCCTCTTATCGATTGCATATTCACAGGGTATATAAGAACGGGATCGGGAGAGGAATTTCACTAAGTTGAGAAACTGACTACAGGTAAGTCGTTTCTCTTGAGGTCCGATATCGGACTTCTGACTTTACATTGCTGATATCAGCTAAGGTGTCAGACTTATAGGTTAGTCAGTATAGCATGACTGACCATTTGATGATAGTAGGCCGAAATCTTCAAACGGCTATAACTTTGCTTCTACAAGTCCTTTAGACTTGATTCAAAAAACATTCGACAGCGTTTGCTATGCTGAAGGTGACAGACTACTTATAAACGTTTTATGAGTAGTACTAAAATACTGAAAAATTTAAATTCATATTTAATGATAATAATTAAAGTTTTTGAATAAAAAGCAGTCGTTTATGAGTCTCTGTGACTTGGGTCGTTTCCTCTTGTAAATAACTCCACCGGTTTTCATGTCAAAACTGGGGCCCGGATACCAACACAGTGATATGACGCACGCTCTGTCCGATCGAGGTTGGATTTGTGGGTCGAGGCCTTGGAGCTGGGATAAGATCCCCTCTGAGTAATGCCTGTAACGGATTCAAGAGCTTAACACCCAAACGGTTGCTGACTTGCTATCAAATGTTTGGTGACTTAGTCTTTCAATGCATATCAGCAAGTAGTATCCTATAAACACTTGCTATCAAATTTTACTCTATCTTTACAGAATTATCATGACGAAAGCGAGTAACGCCAAGATGCTAGTGGGCAAGTGCAGTTGTGGCAAGATTGCTAGAGGTAGCGAACTCAAGAAACATTTAAAAGAAAAAGAGGGGACGATGGGCCATGAGAGGAAAGTGATGTTGAGGTTGTGTGTGTCTTGTCGGAAATGTGTGATGGGGGATGAGAAGGAATTTATGAAGGCGCATTTGCAGTGTGAGAGTGGGAACATCGGAGAGAAGGGGTTCAAGGCATGGTTTGAGGGAGAGTTGTTGGAGAGGGAAGAGGTGACAAAGGCGGTGGCAACGATACAGGACGTGATTGGGGAGAAAGTGGTGAGGAATGCGAGTGAGGGGAGTTCGAGTGATGGGAGTTCGAATGAGGAAGTTGAGTTGAGAGCGAATATGAAGAAGAAGGATGATGTTGATTTGGATGCGGTGATGGAAGATTTGTTTGGGGACATAGCGGATTTGAAGGAAGAGTGGGAGGGGGAGGAAGTGGCTAAGCCGATGGCAGCGTCATCGCCACGGCAGCAAGAGGCGTATGACACGGAGGTATTTGTGAGAATGAAGGATCGTGTGATGGCTTTGGAAAGTAATAATAGAAAAGTTTTGAAGGAGAATGAAGAGCTGAAGGTGAAGGTTGAGGGGTATAGGGCAACAAGGGAAGAGTTGGAGAGCTTGAGAAAGAAGGAGAAGGAATGGATGGCGGAAAGGAGCGAGTTGATGAGGAAGGCAGGTTTGGTGGAGAGTTTGCAGGCGAGTGTGTCGAGGAAGGATGAAGAGATAGAGCGGATGCGAAGCGTGGTGAAGGAGACGGAGGAGGTGAAGGTTATTAATAAGAGGTTGACGGGTGAAGTGGAGCGACTGCATGAGCGTTTGAAGTGTCGAAAAAGGAGAGTGTATGAAGTCCATCTTCCCCTCTTTGAGAACAATGTATGCGACGCCCCAACCATCACGGATGATCCCAACGTGACACAGCAGTGTTATGAGGGCGACGGAGTCCGATGTCTCCACATGAGTATGGACGTTACCGGTCAGCTTGAAGACTTCGTCGTCCGAAAAGTTCGGAAGAAAGTTCCCAGTAAGCTTCCTCAACATGATCATTTTTGTAGCTCATCTAATCTCCTATTCTTTTTCTTTCAGAGTATTTGCAGAAGTGAGAGGAGTGTCGGTGGACGGAGAACGACCCATGGGCTCTTTTAAGGGCCAACCTTCTAATGCAGCTAAAGCGGTCCCAAGCCCGCCACATATCCTCGGATATGGAATGCAGAGGGGAAGAAAAATAATGAATGGAATGAAATGGGAGGACACTCACGCGCCACACGCAACATAACACACTTCTCTCTTCCGTAGTCTAACAAGCTCTTTACACATGGATCGCAGTCGATTGCTATCCCTGTATCAGAAGTGTAAGCTATCTTAATTTTATTTGACACTATTTCATCTATCATCATCATCCATATGAAATGTTTTAAGATTTACAAGTTAGACTAAGCGTGCTACTATTTCCAAATGAAAATGTATACATGGTTAAATCATCCACTTAACCCCATCCGTAGTCTAACAAGCTCTTTACGCATGGATCGCAGTCGATTGCTATCCCTGTATCAGAAGTGTAAGCTATCTTAATTTTATTTGACACTATTTCATCTATCATCATCGTCCATATGAAATGTTTTAAGATTTACAAGTTAGACTAAGCGTGCTACTATTTCCAAATGAAAATGTATACATGGTTAAATCATCCACTGAAGCCCCATTCAAGTACGTCAGTATGAAAGCAAAGATAATACGAAATAAAAATTTATTATGGCATGTATTTCAAAAGGTCTTCATCGTCAATATCGTCCCAGAGTCTGGCTTCACATAGATAACAAAAACAGTTCAGTTGCTTTAATCGTTCTTCCACTGCGAGCCTCACTTTATCAATATACTCCCACTCTGCCATAGTTCGTGGCTGGGAGTTAGGGGTGTACCACTCCCATAATTTGTGGAGGAATTTCGTGCTGGTGATCTCCATCACATCGTCAGTATCGTACTGGAGATACTTCCACCTCACGCCTGTTAAGTCGGGACACTCCTTCTCACATACACTCTCCTCTTCCTCATCCGCTGGTAATGATAACTTCCTGATATTGTCCAGTTGGTACACCTTCTCTACCTTCGCCTTTCTTGGAGCGTTTGGTGTAACGAGCGCCTTTGGTGTTGAGCATGGAGAAGAGAATTTTGTGTTTGGTGTTGTCGGAGGGCTTGTCATGTTGACTGTGAATAATGACTTTGAAATGTTTTCTAATTCTTAAGTATCAACAAGCAACCAATCAGAATGAACATCCAATGAATGAAGAGAATGAAAGTATATAAGCAAAGTGACATCCGTATCATTTCACTCTGTCTTTGAGACGCATAAGTGAACTGTTGTCTAGCGAATTCTGTATTTGAGGCGTACAAGTGAACTGCTCTTTAGTGAATTCCAAATTTGAGTGAAGTCTCTATCTTGTTCAAGTATCAAGCTTAAACATAATTTCGTTCAAATGGTAAGTTGAAAATTTCCTCTCTCATCTCCCTCAAACGTGTGGCTAATAGCATCTTCCTCAATTTCAGGCATCAACTTCATCACCAACACCCTCCCTTCTCGAGGAAAGTTTAGAGTTGTTGAGTCAAGGTAGGTTGTAACAATATACTGACACTTGAACAGAGATGAAAGAATGATTTCTCTTTCAGGTGATACCAGTTCCATCTCGTGCGAGTCCATATCAACATTGTCGCGGGAATGCGACGATCGGCAATGTGCTGACTGTGGACACATCTTCACGAGGAAGCGTGATCTCACCCGACACATCAAGCGAGGTGTTTGTCGACCTAAGCCGCATCAATCTCCGAAGGTAGGGATGATTCTGTTAACGATGTCTCCTTTTCTTGCGACTTGTGCGCTCAGTCTTTCGAGACACGTTTTGAACTATCTTCGCACAGACTTCAACATACACACGCGAACGATACCTACACCAACGGTACCTCCTCTATCCGACTCACTGAAGTGTCCATAAATAATTTAGTGAGGAACTACCAGATGGACTCCTCAGAAACCATTGCTAACTTTGAGGAATGGTTTCATCAAAATTCATCATTGATAGAAGCGCTCTTCAACAATTTAGACAATTTTAGGATGAAGGCGCTCATCTATCTTAAAATAAAATATGTAAAAATCGACCACCATACTGGACAAATAAAAGAGAGGTTGGAGTTTCACATACCCTCCTCTCCTGCAACCGAAGTTGTAGACTGTGAGTCTTGGATAAATTTTCATATCCAAGGGTTAAAATTAAATATAGATAAATTTAACGAGCGTGATAGTGGACTCGTTTTTGATGGTATTGAGACCGCCATGATTAAAATCAGTTTATTAGGAAATCATAGTGGTCGAGGCTCCTTTAAACTTCCGAAAAATTTAAGAAATAAAGCAGCAGTCATTTCTGTAGATTGCGAATCGCAATGTTTTAAGTATGCCGTCCTCTCCATTCTCCACTATAATGATGTGCAGAATAGTCGATACCGCAAGAGTAAGTATCAACAGTGGGAGAATGAATTAAACTTCGATGACTGTAATAGTGACGATATGAAAATTAAAGATATAGAAAAATTTGAAAAATTGAACAACATCAAAATAGTTCTCCATGTTTGGGAAAAAGGATTGAAGGGTGTGCGCTACAACTCGCGTTCGAGTTGTTATGAACGTACAGTAAACCTGTTATTAGTAAAACAGGATGATAGTGAGGAATGGCACTACTGCGGTATTCCCAAAATCTCTCGCTTATACCACCACTTAGAAAACTCTAGTAGAGAGTTATATTACTGCGACAGATGTATTCGCCACTTTAGGAGGAAAACTAAATTTGAAACTCATTACGAATGGTGTAAGCGAGGTAAACTGCAAATGGAGCGCATGCCCAAAGATAAGGAGTTTTCATATAGAGAGAATGGTGATGAATTAAGTCCTCTTCGTGTCATCTATGCTGACATCGAATGTTATATCGATGATAACATCCATCGACCAGCAGCCATTTCCTGCTATGAAGTATGGCATGATCACTTTAGGAGTAGGCAAAATAAAATGCGCGTCTGGCAAGGTGAGGATTGTATTTACCAATTCCTACAATTCCTCGAACAGGCTGTAAAATTTCAACAAAAACATGATGGTGAACTCTATCGCAGATCATTGCATATGACAGCAGATGATCAAGCAAAATTTGATAGTTGCAACATTTGCCCCAAATGTAGGAAAACATTTGACGATGATAAGATTAAGAAAGTGCGCGACCATGATCCATCACTGCTAAATTTAGAAACGCACTCTGTTCAAAATGCAATTTTTCACTTAGGATGAAACGGCGTACATTACCCGTCATTTTCCATAATTTCAAGGGCTACGACAGCCATATGATAATAAAAGGAGGTTTAGGTCAAATGAAAGAGTGGAAGCTTGATGTAATAGCGCAAACGAGAGAGAAGTTTATGGCCATGACAGCAAAAGTGCCTGTCGATAAAACTAAAGAAAATAAGACGGTCTATTTTGATATAAAATTTTTAGATTCCTACCAATTTATGACTGCATCACTGGCCTCTCTCGTGCAAAATCTAAAGTCTCTTCCACTAACACAAAATCTTAAGAAACAATACCCAAATCTAACCGATGAAGTCATCACACGGAAAGGAGTCTTTCCATATGCATATTTTGATGCGATTAGTAAACTCGGCGAGACTTCTCTTCCGCCCATAGATAAATTTAAAAATGATTTGACCGGCGCAGAATGTAAGACCGAAGATTATGATCATGCACAAGATGCATGGATAAAATTTGACTGCCATACATTTGGCGAATATATGATTGCCTACCTTAAGTTAGATGTATTTTTGCTGGCTGATGTATTTCAGGAGTTTCGACGAGTGGCATTAGAAGAAGATAAGTTAGATCCCGTCCACTTTGTCAGTCTGCCAGCCATGTCATTTAAGTCTGCTTTTAAAATGACTGGTGAGACCATTCATCTCTTACAAGATCCAGAGATGTATAATTTATTTGAGCGAGGAATTCGCGGTGGTCTCACATTTGTAAATAAACATAGGTTAAAATCTGAAACAGTAGGCAATGACCAGACTCATCTGAAGTATTATGACCAAAATAATTTGTATGGTAGTTCATTATCCAAACCGCTACCTCACTCTGAGTTTAGCTGGTTAGATGATAGTGATATTCAACATTTCTCCAACCCTTCTAACATACTGGCAATTCCAGATGAAGGTGATTGGGGATATTATTTTGAGATAGATCTAATCTATCCAAATAATATTAAACATAAAACCGTAGATTTTCCACTCGCACCCGAATCAGGTGAAGTGAGTAAAGATATGTTTTCCGACTTTATGAAACAATTTCATAAAGATTTAGAATCATGTGGACAACCCGACTATAAGCCTTGTCGCAAACTTTTACTCACCCAGTATGATAAAGAAAACTATCTAGTCCACTTTAGCATCTTAAAATTTTATTTAGAAATGGGTATGATTTTAAAAAGAGTTCACCGCATTATTAAATTTAGACAGAAAGCCTTCCTCAAGCCATATATTGATAGCAACAGCCAGAAACGTGCACTAGCCCAAAATAACTTTGAAAAAGATTTTTATAAATATAAGAACAACAGTCTATTTGGTAAGACGATGGAGGATGTTAGAAAGCGCGTAAACTACAAACTAGTTAATGATGATCAAAAGTATCACAAATTGACCTCATCACCTCTATTCATCGATAGAGACATTATCGATGAGGACCTTATAGGTGTTAAAATGATAAAATCTGAAGTTGAGTTGTGCAAACCCATCTATATTGGTCAAGCTGTACTAGATTATTCTAAGCTTGAAATGTACCAACTCTTTTATAAAATACTAAAACCATGTCCTCTCGTAAAAGAGGTTCGTTTGTTGGGTGGTGATACAGATAGTTTCTTCTTAGGTATTACCACTCAAAAAGATTTAAATTTCAATGAAGTAGGAAAATCTTTGGAAAGATATTTTGATACATCAAATTATCCTGCTGATCATCCACTCTACTCCATCAAAAATAAGGCAAAACTTGGCTGCTTTAAGGATGAGACAGCAGGGAAGGAAATAGATGAAATGATTCTCCTCCGTCCAAAAATGTATTCTATGAAATTAAAGGATAGTGATGATAGCATTAAGCGCGCTAAAGGCATATCAAAATCCATTGTGCAAAATATGAAACATAAGAATTTCAGGAAAGCCTATAGAAATAAAAATATAACGTTTGTCAATATGACAATCTTAAAATCTAAGTCGCATGAGATCAAAACTCATACTTTTAGGAAACGGGCGCTTTCAGCATGGGAGGATAAGAGGTGCTGGTTAGAACACAACATATCTCTTCCACATGGACATCCTGACACAAACATACCACCACCCAAAAGAATTAAACTCACACTACCACATTCAGGAGACGTCTTAGCATAATCATCCTTAACTTAGTATTTTGATGTTGATTTCTGTAGATAAACATTGTTGTTTTATGTATCGCATGAGATTGTTTTTTCCTTGTGAATATGTGTCCACATCTGTACATTCCCCATGTGATGACTTTTCCACTGAAAGACATTTTTCCTATCCCTGTATATTTCCACCCTTCACGAAGTAAAAAGACTTTTTGTATATAACAATGTTTATTGAAGTGCGCTCATGTATATATTTTCAGTGGATGTTGTATAAAGTCTATTGCTTCACATTCATGTACATATTTCAATAAACATATCACAATGACTTCACTTTGTTTTCCGAAACACTAACGTTATGAGGGATTTAGTATCTTTCACATGGATGCACTCTTGTAAACCATTGGTAATTTTGATAGCAATAGAGGGTATAGTTTGTTTGACGACGGGATGATAGAAAATAGATTCAAACATCTTCTCGACTATTCCATATGAAGCGTCTTTATCATGAATGAAATCACGTAAAATGTATTCTTTTTTCTCACCAACAGAAATAGGTAGAATCAAATCACTTTGAATGTAAAGGTGCTGTTCATGTTTATCAAGTGTCATTGGTGTTTCTATACCAATCGTATGCGCAGCAGCAAACACTGTTTGTAGCATTGAAAAACCAAAGAGTTTTTTCAAATTTTTACTCAATTGACATTGAATGTCATCACCCAGTTTCAGAACAACGCGTTGATTTTCAATTGAAAACGAAATGTGGGGTGTCTGGGTGTCTTTACATCATATTTACTTTTCATCACATGCTTCAACTTCTGTTGTATATAAGGATTTACTACATGAATGAAGCTTTCAACTGTATGATATAGACGCGGCATTATATTGATAGCAACTTTAGATTCTTCATAAGACTGGTAAATTTTCTTGATGCGATCGCCATAGATGTCCACCCACCATTCATCATTAACTGAATCAGCTTTAGTGTGATATTCATGAGAAGCATACACCACACCGCTTCCAATAATAGGTGTATAATGTCTTACAAAATGACGCAAGGTTGGAGAGAAATAAACTGTAAGTTTGTCATTATATTTCTGAATAACCAACTTATTTTTGTCCGCCATAATTTTTTCTCCATACTTCTTACCCACAGTCTCATTCCATCGTTTTACTAACTCAATAAGTGATAAAGGTTGAACACCACGATTTTTCAAAATGATGCGTTCTTCGCATTCTACAACATCTTCATCAAATATTTTAAATCTATAATGAAATTTGTTGATTCGATTTGAATAAACTTTTCTAACATTTGCAGTAGCAATTGACGTTAGATGTAGTCCATGACCAAAACCAAGATGCGGATAGAATTCACTATCCAACCTCAGCGTAAGACCTTTAGTAAAAGAATGAAAGCGGAGGAACTGTCTCCCACTCCAATGATAGATAGTAAACTCATAAGCTTTCTGATTTTTATTCTTCATGATGGAAGTATTACCACTGTTGAATGCCTTAATAATTTTCTCATTCCCAAATGGCTCATAAGAATCTGATTTTATCTGAATCCATTCATAGTTCCATTTTCCATCTGATGTTAAATTGTATGGGAAGTGGAATGCATTATTCATCGTTATTCCATCATGGGTGCGAGGAGTCAATATCATTTCTTCCAAATCATTCACATTCTGAATATTGCTATCATAGCAAATACTAGAAACGCCAACCTCCCATTCACCTTCTAAATGCAGTGGCCGATTTAATTCTACTCGATAGTCTGATGGTTTATTTTTGGGAAATTTATTCATAGAAGCATTACTGGGCAAGTAGATTAGAAACGAGTCCTTATTTTCACTTTCCATATTATTCACATTGGAAAAATATAATAGCATACTTTTGCATTAACTCTTCATTCGGAAATGGAGTGTAATACTTGTCACAGCATCTTTATGAAAAGGAATCAACGCACCAGCATCATCATAAATGGCAATATCAATTTGTGGGATGTAGTTTGATTTCAGCTTTGTATAATGCACTTTCTTGAAAGTATGCTCAGATAAAATACTGCAGCTTTTTGGCTGGTATGGTATCATTGCTAGCAATGGAGCTTCAACATCTCCCACACGTACATCTTCACCAATATTGGAATATATCTGAAAATAGTTAATACGACGCGATAGCGACATGTCTGCGCTAGCTTTGGTTACAGTACCACTTTTAAAGATATTTTGATCAAAACCCAAAATGTCCATTAGAGTTTTATCCATAATTAGTTCAATACCTTTTCCATTTATAGTGAGAGACAAAGTACCTTCTTTTTCAGAAAATGAAATATGTTGCTCATTAATCACTTCATTTAAATAATCTACAACCAATTTAACCGAAGTAATAATGCGAGGCATCAACACTCTTGTTTCATGTAAGAAACCACCAAAAGGCTCTACACACTTTCTGTATAAAGATACGGCCCATTCTGTATCAAATTGATTTGGCCTTTCACATGGTAAATGTTGCATATCAGATTTTCCATGAACAGCTGCAGAACGATGTCGTAAGAACTGATGAAAATCTTTTGAACAAACTAATACTAGATCATCATCATTTAATTTGCTTATTGCAATATGATTAGATGATTTGATATAAGTCAATGTTGCCACTTGTTTACCATCAACTCGAAGGAGATAATTAAATTTCTTCAATAATGTTTCAGGAGTCATGTTTGTCTTTCTTGGCTTAATCACAATCTTCTTCACCAACGTCTTCTCATTTCTTGGAATAATATCTACATAATAAGCTTCCTCTCGATATATTAACTGTTTATGACCACTTATGTGGTAATTAACGTTAAAATTATCATAGCTTGTTAAGGCGCTAGCGAGGTAGCCTAAATCATTTCTTAAACTTGGACTTAAACCAACAATCCAATCTTTCTCAACTACATGATGTACATAATTATAATCATCATTGTGCGGAGTAAATTGGACAATATGTTTACACGCTTTATTCAAGAAATCATATATAAACTTTTTACATGATAAGAGATCTTTCTTTGACCACTGTGGAATGTATACTCGGCACCCCTTTTCACATTGATAAGCAGCTGTACGCCTCATATTAATAGTCATCACCTCATGATCAAAAGTATAGACACAGTTGCTATAAACAAGTTGAGTGACACCCACTTCCCAATTCCCATTTAGCTGTTGTGCATGATCAATGGGAGTAGAAAAGAGTGCGGCTCGATTACTAGTAAATCTCTTTGTAGCCGCATTGCTAAGCAAAATATGATAAAACGACATTTTTATATTGCTAATCTGCAACTTTGCATAACATCATGAAGACTTGGATTTTGGACTCTCTACAATATATCAGAGTTGATCGTGATGGAAACGTACATTTCAAAAATTCTCATGGTCATACATCAAGAGGAATTACATTAACATGGCGACAATTTGTCAACCTCAATGATATCATGAGGGATTTGGAATATTTTGAAACATTAAGATTCATCTCCTTGGGTGGTCAAGTTTGGCTTCAACATTACAGAAATGAAATTCAAATCTACCATTCTCATTCCGCAAACTGTTTCTCATTTCGCAAATACAATTGGGAGAAGTATAGAAGATACATACATCGCTCCATCATGACATTTATTCGTCGTGAGTTCATCGCCCTACTATGCAAATCTTAATCAGATATGATTACCACGCACCATGAGTTGGAAATTAGATTCCCTACAACGTATTGAAACGGATCATGATCGAAACGTCTATTTCAAAGATTCAACTGGAAATGTGAGAAGAGAGTTTGCTTTATCTTATCGTCATTTTCAATCTCTACATCATATCATGAAGGACTTGAAATACTTCTATATGAAAAGAGATTCACGTATTGGAAATCGCATCTGGCTGCGCGTCAACAATCGGCGAATTCAACTCTATCATTCCCAACTTCATACTAACTTCACATTTCATCAAGGTAGTTGGGAAAAGTATAAAAGGAAGGTACATCGCTCAATTTACTCATTCTTTCATCATGAAGCGCCATCGCTACACCATCGTCAACATTCTCCGTCGCTTCAGACTCTACACCAAAATCGATCTCACAACATTACGCCAACAGCTTCCAAACAGCAAGTATTACCCGGGCCGTCCTCAAATGTTAGTGGTGAAGATGAACAATTCACGGAATCTTCAACTCTTCCCAAATGGGACTGTACAGATTCTCGGCGCCCTTTCTCATTCATCGGCGCAGTCAATGCGCTTAGAGCTACAAAGACTACTACGTCGGATATGGAAGAGGGAGAGGTGTGTGATGTCGAATCTGACTGTGGACAATATGGTGATCTCTACTCAATTGAGTGACAGTCTATCATTTTTGAAGATTCGTACCAGCAGTTACAGTTTGTGTTATGAACCCGAACTTTTTCCTGCCGCTCTCATTAGTTGTTGGTTGCCTGTGCATGTGGCAATCTTTCATAATAGTAAAGTGATCATTACTGGACTAAAATCTCATGAACAAGCAAATATGATCCTAGACTATCTCATTGAGTATGTACGTACCCAGCGGATTGTAAAATAAAAAACAATTTTTTCCAACATGATGTTTTTATTTCAAATCATGATAGAACTTACAAATCATTTTTTCATTAGAGGATGGATTACATGAAAAGTTTTGAATAATAGATGCAAATCGAGATACATGTAAACGTTTTAAGATGAAGTACAGTACAAAAGCACCACACGTTGATGAAAGTGGATGTTGTAGTATGCGTTCATTTCGCTGATATTGACGCGTATGTTTTCTCAACCACTGCTGTGTTGGTATATTTGGAGGTTGAGCAAGAGAGTCAAATAGTTCACCACGTCGGTCTTCTCCAATAAAGATCGCTTTCCAATGCTCACCGCCTAAATTCTGTGAATGAGTGTTTAGCACAATAAAGATGGGATAGTGATTTACTGCAGGTGGTAAGGTATCGAGTGAATAGACATTATCGAAAGCTTTCAACGTCGCTTCGTCTGCATTACGCTGTACTTTAGTCTTAATATCGTCAGCAGTCAACCAACTCATTAACGATTATACTGAAGAATCACGTCACGATACTTTGTAATTTCAATATTTGAATCGAAGACTGCATAAATTAATACATTGATCGTCTCAGGTAGTGTTCTTTTGAACGTTAAATCCAAACGAATATTATGAGGCACGTTCGCTTGACGATAGGGTGCACTAATATCGCTGTCAGCAGTCAAATCAAATGCATAAATAGTATATCCACTCTTAAACTCTTTCATAGTCAGTCCGTTGGTGTCATCCGTATTGTAAAAGCCAAAACATCCATAAAATCAACATAACTGCGCATAAATTGATCTGAAGCAAAATCTGGTTTGTAGGGTGGACCAGGATGACTCACACCATTTACACGTAAAGCAATTTCACTTAACTGATTGTGTTTAAAATTGAAAGGATTCTTCTTTATATTACCATTAAATGCATCATTTTCAACCATTGCCACCATGAGGAGCTTCGGTGCTTCCGATGGAAAGAGGCCATCTTTCATGAAACTCTTTTGATCTTTCGGAATTGTAAAGGTGAGAAGCTTTGTATGCTGAATGGGGTAAATGGCATTTTGGCGGTTAAGGCCTTCAGCATGCCCTCTAATGACACTTGGATTCGGTACTACTCGACGAATGTAAAGTGCAATATCTTCCACATGAATTCTAAAATTGTCAACTTTAGCAAATGCATTCAGCGCAAATTCAGGCTTATTCAATGTCAGCTTGAGTCGCATGCTGGTATTACACAGTAAAAACTTTGACTGTCTAAAGAAGTCTAAATTCAGCGGACCATATAGCTGACATACTCTACTATCTTTAATCATAGCAGATCGCTTTACAAAGCCACTGTTTGTTTCAACATCAAATTTTCCTGCTTCATCTCTGTACCATCCCATGGCTTCCATATGACTTTTTTGTGCTGCTGGATGAAACTGTGATACATGATTGAAATATGATTTATAGGGATAATCGCTTTGACCACCTTCCACCTGCTGCTCTCCAATCGTTAGAGAAACATCGCGAAGTAATGTAGTCAATGGTAAATTGTTCAGTCCAACTTTATGTGTATCGTCAATAGCAGTTCCATCTGCTTGCTGAATTCTAAACCTCAAATCAAGCATCGCATAACTCAAATCTATGTAGTCATCACTACCACCAGGAATAACAAATTCAATGGGGCCAGCATTCTCAGCTGTTCGAGGATGATAATCTACAATACTTGAACTAAGAATATCTGTCTGTATGGCTTGTTGATCGAACAAACAAAAACCGGAAGTTTTACACTCCATGATTAGAAGTTATAGCAGCGTCGTCGTTTAGCGCCTGATGAATGATTAGAGCCTCTGCGACGTTTGCGTGAATGCCTTTTGACTGAAGATCGCACCTTACCAGCTCCGCGATGTTTCCTCCTTCCTTTATTCATTCGTTTAGGTGATTTCTTTCCTTGAGTAACACCAGCAATGGTCTGCTTCAATGTTTTTAAACCGCGTTCCTTCCCACGATTCAACAAACTGCTCTTAAAACTTCTACCTCTGGAAAGATCACTAGCAACATCACCAGCAAAGCCAACGGCATTACTTAAAACATTTCGTTTTAAAGATCTACCGACATTGGATATGAGAGGTGATACAACAGATTTCAGTGCACCAAGTATGCTACCTCCACGTTGGCGGCGAGCACCGATGTAAATTTGTCCTCCACCACTTACGTAGGAGGGTCGTGAATAAAATGAGGCAGTTGGATTCATAGCTCAAACCCTAAACATTGTTAGTTACAACTTTGCATGAATCACTGTCGATCACTTAGATGAAAGATGTCGGCACGACGCATCCAAGAGTTCATACTTGAAGGATAACCAGTCCATTTAACAAGACACCATTCTTCACCTTGCCGTTTTTTACATCGAATGATTTTCTCTACCAAATATGTTTCACTTTCAGTGACTACCTCAATCTCATCGCGGTAAAAGCTACCCTCAATTTCTTCATTATCGTAATCTTTCAACTTGTAGGTGGTCGGAGAGTCTTTTTGATTAATCCTTGATACTGTAAATACCTCCTCTGTCCAATTCGGGAGGTACCCTTTAGCAAAAACACTTTTCACTTTTGAGATACGAACTTTATCGCCAATTTTCACATCACTTTTCACATGAGTGCGTTTACGTTGGAATGATTCGCGCACTTTATCTACATTGTCAGCATTTACATCTACTGGTCTGAGTCCAATAGAACGATGGATAGAGTGATTGTAGGCATGGAGTGTATCTTGTAGAACCTTTGTCCAATTTTGTGTCAAGTTGGCAGTAAAATGTCGCCACAAGCGATTTTTTAATGTGCGATTAAAACGTTCAACGAGTGCAGCTTTATAAGCGCTCTTTACACTAAACAACTCAATGTCATGCCTCTCAAATAATCTTGTCACATGCTGATTTTCAAACTCTTTTCCTTGATCACTCTGAATTCTTTTTGGAATGCGACCTTCTCGAAAAATTGTTTGGAATGCTTTTGCTACTCCTTTCCCTTCTTTAGTTTTTAAAGGTTGAGCCCACGCATAACGCGAGAAAATATCAATGACGGTTAAAATAAAATTATTGCCCGAGTTATGTTTTGAAATGGAGGCAACATCGCACAAATCTGCTTGCCACTGTTCATCGATGTCATGAACAATATAATGGCGGGTGCGGTACTTCTTTTTCGCTTGTTTGTGGAGTGTATAGGTAGCCTGACCCTTTAACCATCGTTTCACTTGTGATTGTGGAAGACCACTCGCTTTTGATAATTTCTTGATAGATGCAAATCCTGCCGGATGTTTTACATCATAATAGATTGACTTCAAACGTTCAGTCGATGACGGCTGACTCTTTTTCCTCCTTCTCATCTTTTTTCTTTCTTGCCTTTCTACATTTACAACAACTGCAGCATTTAGCTTTAGCGGTTTTGCGATCGTGTTCACATTGCTTAGGGGTTTCATTATGAGAGCTGGCGCAGCAAGTGCAAGTGACAACGACATTCACCTCTGGCGGCTCCTTACATGGCAAGCAACACATCTGCTTCATATTAATAGTCTGAGAACATGTATTTCCTAGGAGGAGCTGTTTTACGTTTTCCTTTTACCAGTTTTAGTGGCGATGTAGATCTACGTCGAGTTCTTCCTCTTGTTTGCTTAGTGAGTGTGGGAGGGGATGTAGCAGGTGACGCCTTAAACCAATTTGTTGGCATTTTCATCGCCTGAAGCATTGGAGTAGTAGCCACTGTTGAATCAAGTTCTTTCAATGTCTCATTATTTAAAGCAAATTTTGGCACATTATGCTTTTTCAATAGTTTAAGAAAGTATGACCAACCAGGTGGAACATAGCCCTGACGGCGCTTTCTACGTGTCGCATACTGAATCAAGTCTTCATAACGTGAAGCATCAATCACTTTATTTTCATCTGTAATGATTTCTCCTCTATCATTTACATTGAGATGGGGTTCAATACTGTTGAAAAGAGATATGGCATGTGCGCGAGATGCTAAAGGTGTAGCAGTCGATACAGAGTCACGCATCTTATTCTTCAAGTTTTTCAATTGCTCAACAGTTTCCGATTGTAATAATACAGCACGATGTGGATCTTTGATGTGAACATTTTGCTGATAATCTATTTCTTTCCTATACATTTGATTTGCAAGAGGTTGCTTTACTTGCTGCATGGCAGTCAATTGTACATATTCATCCTGAGGAATAACAATCATGCGAGAATAAGAACTCATAGTTTGTAGATAATCATGGGAGTTTTCAAAATATCACTTCGAAATCTAAATTCTTCCGGACACTCTTGCGTAAAGTCAATGAATAAGTAACCGTATGGTTTTTCAGTAGCTGCTTGAAAAATTTCAATTAAGGCTTTTGATCCTCTGGGTGCAACTTGTCGCGCTAAAATTTCAAATTGACTTTTATCTCGCGGATTCTTGAAAATAGCATAATAGTGTGTATTCAGGTTTCGTGTACGAGCTTCTTTTCCATCAGGAAACAAATTTTGTGTAATATAGATGATAAAACACCTTTTATGGTGTGCTGCGCGAGTGAACATATCTGTAACATCTTTTGAATTCTTACTTTCTTTTAATAAATCATCCAATACAGCAACATCATTAGACTGAAGTTTATCCACTGGAATAATTCCTTCATGTCGAATAAAGTTGCGACTTTGCAATTCCTGAAACAGCGACGGTTGATAAATACCATAACACCAAATCACTCGATTGATAGGTTCCTTAAACAACTCCCTTCTTTTATCCAATAAATTCAGCGTGAAAACAGTTTTACCTGCATGAGATGGACCTGATACAGTCAGAACTTTATCACATTGAAGTCTGAAATCCATTTTATTACTTTGAGACTCAACATTTGCATAATTAACGCTTAGAGCCAAAGATATTTCCCAATAGGTTGCCCACGGCAGGAGCTATCATTGGAAGTATTGCTGAAAGGAAACCGCCCTTTTGTGTTAGAGTTTTCCTCTTTCTTTGAAGGGCGACTTTAGGATTGGAGATGAAACGCAATTTCGTAGCATATCGCTTAAGTAACTTTCGTTGTTTTGGCGCTAATTTCTTCGTCCTCAACTTCCTCACATGAGAAATAATTTCACAAATGAATTTATCGTTAGCATGTCGTATAGCATTGTATCGCTGATTTGCTTTCATTCGTCGGAGAGCTTGAATGGCTGAAGAAAACTTTTGACTTTTACGTTTCGTCATTTTACGTTTCGCCATTTTCCGTGTTAGTCTTTGCTAAAACCTATCTTTACCACATTTGCATAGGTACTAACTATTGCGACATAAGTGACACTCGAAATGAGCAATGTCACAGTGGTTACATTGGCAAAGTTGAATGCAATTACGTATGAAACAGCGTTGACAAAAAGCATGCTTACATCTCTTGAAGATGCGCTTTTCATTTCCATCCTTTCGCTTACATACATCGCAACACATAGTTTCACCGTTACTGATGTCTATAGCAAGTCTTTTTGAAGATATGAATTTGCTAGCCTTTTCTAAATAATAGACGCATGTACAGAAGGAATATACTTCGAGAGTGAGCAGACATAGCTCGAAAACCAGTTGTGCTACAATCAAGTACCACTGCATTTTCAATTTTTCTTTATGGAAAGTTGAATGTGAATATCTGAAATCGCTTCAATCACTAGACTGCTACCATGATGGTTAAATGCGTTAAGACGTTCAGCAATTTTTATCATATGTCTTTTAAAAAATTCTTCGGGGTGATCTACCACTTCCATTGAATAAGAAGCAAAATGGAAAGAGCGACTTTCCACCTCTTCCTTTCCAAAATGACTAAACTTAATTTTCGCAACTAATCGCGCCATGACAATGCTATCAGAGAATGTATTCATTAACTCTAGAAATAGAGTGCTAGCATCATCGACCACTGCTTCGATGTCGGTCTCATCTTTATGAAAATTTATCACATAATCTTGAACAGCTCCTTTTAAACTTTGCCTATGAAAACGTAATGTTCCGCAGTCGTTTGAGAAAGACATGATCGCCCTTTAACTAACCCATCCATTGCATGAAAACAACAACTCTTCTCATAGTAACATTTATTGAATAACGGTAACAAGCATGCATTATAAATCAATGGTTTGAAAGAGATAAAATAGATACAGCTGATAACTATCATACAGCGAGCAATGATAACCATACAGGACTTTGGCAGTGTTGAGGTAAGGAGGAAAGAAGCATTGGTTATGAACGTAGCTACTACAACGAACAGACAAAATAGGAACACACAAATCCTTAAAACGTTTCGTGACTTCATGATAATGATGATTCACTCTACTATCCCAAGGCGGGAGCAAAATATCATCAATGATTAGATTGGGAAATACTTTCCTCTCCTTACCAGGATTATTACAAAAGATGCGTATAACATTGAAAGCAGCTAACCATCGTTTAAAGTCAATAAGAAGAGCACTTTCACAAGAAAAGCCATGGTCTTGCAAATATTTCAGATTAAGTCCATGAATGTGTTTTCTCGCCCATTGATCAACATTGGGATCGCAGTTGGCATGTTGATGATAGACACTAACAATCTGATATGTCCAATTGTTCATAGCAATAGCACTGAGCTCCTGTACAGGTTCACCCTCACAATCCATAAAAATGATGATAGAAGCCTAAAACGGAAATTTACACATCTAAGGAAACGTTCTATAACATATTACAAAATGAAGAATTACATCGATGCTTTTCACGACAAAATACACAAATGATATGATGGCAACGAAGAAGTAAAATGTATCTAATAAGACCACGTCTACGACACTCAAAGCACATAAGCGAATTGTCATAGGGTAGAGTTAGGAAAGGACTAGCAATTCTCCTTCTTTGATTTGCGTTTTGATGTAGCATTCTTCTCCGACTTGCGCTTCGTACCACTGCTGTTAAGGATTTGATCAATTATGTCGTCCACGTTGGGTGGTTTCGGAATATATAGGATGGATTCCATATGCATGGAGAGAGAGGCTATTTTATTATCCTTGTGTCGACCATAATATAGCCCATTCACTTTGAAAAGGATATCCCAAGTACCTTCTCCGAGCTCATCACATCTGATGGGTATTGAATGATCTCCCTCCTTCTTATAGTAAGTACACCAATGTGATACCGGTAGGCAAATGTGATTACCATCCCAAATCTTTCTATAGGGAGTATCCTTGTCATCTCTCGCCTTCCACTCTTGAGCAAGAGGAGTAGGAATGTCCATATTTAATGTCACGTACTCCTCAATAATATCAAGTTGGTGGCGAATGTACGGACTCACGGGGATCAGTATGTAGTCCCCATACTGATTGTGCATTATCTTGACATCCGTGGAAGGGAGCATTCCCGTTTGGAGTACTACGCTATGATCATCATAACGCAAGGCTTGTTTAAATTTACGCTGTAGCGGTGTAGGATTATGTACCTTGGATGTTTCTTCCACTGGCCTCAGTTGTAGATGATCTGACCGTAGCGAACCTTGTAACGTTTGACCGCCATTTTGTCCTACTAGTGCAGCAGATGGAGTAGATGCCTGAAAATGAAAAAAGATTGTATTAAGTTTACGTTCAAGGGAGGAGAGGGAGGGAAGTAGCGACTTACCATTTTAGTTGGATAATAGAACAGGGAACTAGAGAGAGAGAAAATGTGCGTCCGTCACTCGTGTGATTCAACGATGGAATGATTCTCACTGTGGAAGGCTCGCTATTTATAAAGAAATGCTTGATTCTCATTGGATGATGATCCTCATTGGACAATAACATCAAGCTGATTCGAAATCTAACTCTGTCGTTTTTCGCCAATGTCCCAAAATCTTAAATGGCGTCTCACATCTAAACGAAGACAGATAGGAACAAGCCGATTGTTTCACTGAATTTGTCTCACTCTTAGCTTTCAAACGAGCTATCGCACGACAAAATCCGTCCACTGGAAGCCAAAATCGAAGCAAGCTGTCCAGAGGGGGGGGACGTCAGTGAAAATTTTTTCTCTCCGATTTCGCTGGAAACATCCTTCCTAACCCAAAATTTCACGTAGATTCCGAATCTGGCCTCCGTTTTCTCATCCGATGCTTCGTTTGGGCGCTACACACCAAAACGTCCCAAATTCTAACTCTGTCGTTTTTTCGAAAAATGTTGAAAATTTTTTCTCGCCGATTGCCTTGAAACTCACTATACAGATAAAGAATTTCACGCTGATTCCAAATCTGAAATCCGTTTTCCAATCCGATGCTTCGTTTTGAAGCTAGAGCCCAAAACGTCCCAAATTCTAACTCTGTCGTTTTTCACCAATGTCCCAAAATCTTAAATGGCGTCTCACATCTAAACGAAGACAGATAGGAACAAGCCGATTGTTTCACTGAATTTGTCTCACTCTTAGCTTTCAAACGAGCTATCGCACGACAAAATCCGTCCACTGGAAGCCAAAATCGAAGCAAGCTGTCCAGAGGGGGGGGACGTCAGTGAAAATTTTTTCTCTCCGATTTCGCTGGAAACATCCTTCCTAACCCAAAATTTCACGTAGATTCCGAATCTGGCCTCCGTTTTCTCATCCGATGCTTCGTTTGGGCGCTACACACCAAAACGTCCCAAATTCTAACTCTGTCGTTTTTTCGAAAAATGTTGAAAATTTTTTCTCGCCGATTGCCTTGAAACTCACTATACAGATAAAGAATTTCACGCTGATTCCAAATCTGAAATCCGTTTTCCAATCCGATGCTTCGTTTTGAAGCTAGAGCCCAAAACGTCCCAAATTCTAACTCTGTCGTTTTTCACCAATGTCCCAAAATCTTAAATGGCGTCTCACATCTAAACGAAGACAGATAGGAACAAGCCGATTCTTTCACTGAATTTGTCTCACTCTTAGCTTTCAAACGAGCTATCGCACGACAAAATCCGTCCACTGGAAGCCAAAATCGAAGCAAGCTGTCCAGAGGGGGGGGGACGTCAGCCGAAAATTTTTTCTCTCCGATTTCGCTGGAAACATCCTTCCTAACCCAAAATTTCACGTAGATTCCGAATCTGGCCTCCGTTTTCTCATCCGATGCTTCGTTTGGGCGCTACACACCAAAACGTCCCAAATTCTAACTCTGTTAAAATTTTGAAGAAAAATTTTTTCTCGCCAATTGCCTTGAAACTCACCCTACCGATGCAGAATTTTACGCTGAATCCGAATCTGGCAGCCATTTCACCATCCACGACAACCTAGACGGTCGCCCACGTCAACCTAGACGGTCGCCCACGTCAACCTAGGCGGTCGGCCACGTCAACCTAGGCGGTCGGTCACGTCAACCCATACGAGACCAACACATCCGAGTCTCACACTCTGTCGTTGCAGAGGGGGGGGGACTCAGACCCGAAGCACCACGGCGGCCGACCACGACACTCTGCCGTTCCAGAGGGGGGGGGGCGCCGGTCGAGTGTTTGTCACTTGCTTACTACTTGTACGGAAGAGTACGTCATCAAGATGACGGATTCACGCGGGATAAAGCAAAGAATGCTTTTTTGTGCTTCAAACGTTTTAGAAACGACGACTTCATTATTGAACGCGAGTATTCTAACAATTCAAGAAAACAGCAACAAGGTAATATTCGAACAAGGCGAAATGAGTTCGCTGGTTATAAATATTTAGGTTACATAAACTTAATTTTGTGAAGCTTGTCACAATTTACCTACCGCATAAAATGTTTTTTAAAAAAAATTCTAGACATGAATTAAATATATTTTTGCACATAGGCCTAGAACAAAAGTAATGCAATGAATATGAGGATGTGTCTGTGTCTGTGGCATCTTCCGAAGCTCGAAGAGGTTCATTTAAGTTGGAATTATTGGAGGCATCTGTCATGTTGCGACAATAAAACTTTCTTCTGAACTTCCCTTATTTGTTCTATCCGGCTTTTGTTTTTGAAGGTATTTGTTGTGATAAATGTGCTCTTGCTTCGATCACATTATCATGGAAGCGTAATTGATGATTTATGTCACAGTTCAAAGTAATACTAATGCGTGATATTTTGTATTGTTTTTCTATATGATATTATGCTTGCTTCGTAGTCTAAATATAAAGAAAAACCGCTTCTCTGATAAACTGTTATAGCAGTGATGCAAATGTAATCACTTGGATGCATGAATAAGGATTTTAGGAACTGCTATGGTAGGAAACAGAAGAAGAATAGAAAATGGTTTTGTCGAATTATTTTATGTCTAATTTATTTTTTAAAGCATCTTCATTTACATTGGTGCATTCCGTAGGATTATTTTAGCTTGTGTATTGTTCATACTGGGTGGTGGGATAGCTCAGTTGGCTAACGGCCGCGCTGTCCTATCCCTAGCTTCTAGCATGGCTTCGTGCCTTGGGTTGGGCAGGGATGAGTAAAAAATGCGCGAGACCAAAGTTGAGATAAGCTGACCAATTAATTACTGAATGTCCCTTTTAGATATTATCAAGATAATTTTGCTTATACTGGAAGATGCTGTAACTTAGCTACAACAAGTAATGAAGTTTAGATCTCAATTATAGACAAAATCATGTACCGCAACTTTGAAGCTATACAGCTTAGCTTAGGTATATAGGCTGTAGCAGGCTTATGCCTGCTAAAACAGATCTTTTTTGTATAAACATACAGACTCATCCTTCCATAGAAAGTCTACACATTGGTTACTTTTATAAGTAGCAGTCATTCTAGTCATATATTTTTGTGCGAATTTAGATCAGCTCTTTTGTTACGTTCTTAAACCTTGCAAGATAATGCTTTAATTTTCTAAGTTTCCATCTTTACTTTTCTCTTTTCATCTACCTATTGCGTATCTTATCATTTTGCTTTTATGCTTAGACTACAACTGCCTGTGAATACGCCCAAACTTTCATGAAAAAGTTATTGACTGGAGCGCTTATAACATGCAATTTTTCAGAATCAAATTCAGACGGCCTATGCATATACTGACAGTTTTACATGGATTTTTATGTAACTGAGTTAACTGAGTTTTAGCGAATTATTTTACTGAGTTATAACCGAGTTTTTTTTTGAAAAACTCAGTATACCGAGTTTAACTTAACTTGGTTAATTTCTGGTAAACTTTGTTAACCTAGTTTTAACTGAGTTTCTTGAAAAGTCAGTTGACAACACTGATAATAGATAACTTTGTATGACATATCAATTGTCAATTCCGTTGTGTTGGATTCACTTTTTCAATTCACTAAGCGATTTCTTTTATGATTCTGATTGTTTTCATTTTTATCGATAGCCAAGGATAAAAGAATGTATTGCTATTATAATTTGAAATTGATCCTGCAAAATTTAGACACGTTTATCCTCTTGAGATGAAGGTCCATTTAATGCTAATAAACTATTAGCTATGAATTTTTAGTTATTATATTCGTGGTATTGATAATATAAAGGTAGTGATGCGAACAATGTGCTTGTTCTCTCAAGGCAGACAGTACACATGATTACAAAAAAAGGCGATTAGGTATTTATGCATGTCAAATATCAACTGCGTGCTACCATCCACACCTTTAGCGAGCGAGCGGTAGTGACCCTTCTTCCGTATTTCCCTAATTTCAAGTTTCCCATCCCGGCCACTACTATTAAGGAATCCATGAGTGGTACGAGAGAGAAGTTTGGCTAAGCCAAATCTCTTACTCGCTAGGAGCCCCCTCACAAAATTAAACTCCCTGTAAGCCAAAAACAGGTCAGCTAAGAGCGAGCTGGAATTCCCACCCATAGGTATGCCTCGAATTTGCTTGAAGACAAGTCCCCCGAAAGTGACAAAAGTGTTATTCAGGATAAAACTAATTGCATTAAGGAATTGGGTTTTGGACCAGCAGTGATACCCTCTGTATTTTTTATTCGAGAAGAAGGTTCTATAATAGCCAATGCAAATAAAGCTCTTGGAACTGCTAAAAATTAACTCACATAAGTCTTTCAAGGACTCCATAACCTGGTCTAAATTAAGATTCGTATAGAGTGTGGAGAAATCATATACTTGTAAGGAGTGGCAATTCAAACACGACATCCTGTCAAGGAATTCCCCAGAAGAGTTAATGCTCCAAAAGGCGTTCACACCTGAATTATGCTTGATGGAAAGGCAATAACTACTAAACTTGTCCCGGACCAATTGCAAACCTTTGTTCACCAGTATGGCCAAATCTTTGGAAGTGCTGTTCCTGGCACCAGCTATGAATAATTTATGATAAATTAATTAATGATTAATTAATGATAATTAGTAATAATTAATGATAATTAATGATAAATTTGTCAATTTAGGAAAATTTCTGTGAAGGTTTAAACTTTTTTAAGGGAGCAAGTTTCCTCAATGTTTTAATCAAAAAACTGAAGGTCATGCTGTTACATCGGACTAAGACCCTTTTACGGGTTTCATTCATTTCTCACTATTGTCATTGACATTATGATAAATCGTCATTTTGTAATGTAGGATTCGTGCGGCGAATCTTGAATTCGAATTCGTTCAGCTGGATTCGAATATTCGTGCCCAGCCCTGAATTGATAATTTGCTACTGTCGGGTTTGTTTAGTTTTTGATTATCGTGGTACAGTCGTTCTTTTATCTAGCTTCATTCTCTCATGAAATATGCATCAATTGTTCTACATATTTCCTCTAAAAAATATATGTCACAAACTGGAATTCATTTTCAAATTATTCTCTGTGATGATTGTCTCTTCTATATTAAAATCGTTCGCCGTTGATAATACAATTATCTACGGAATTCAGTAACCAATATGAGCTAATTATGTCCTAATCTTGTTGATCTTTTCTCATTCCTTTATAGAACCTGGTACATTTGAATTTGGCAATGCCAGTTTTCTGTTCAAGGAAAGTGCTGGAGCGGCAGAACTTCCAGTGATGCGTATAAATGGTGCTGATGGTCACGCGTGGGTAGATTATGCTTGCGAGGAGATGACAGCCAAGGCGGGTATTCACTATGAATCCATGTCTGGTCGTCTAGAATTTGCCCACGGAGAAGTAGCGAAAGTGATTTCAGTTCCTTTGATAGTTGATCGTGTGTTGGAACCAGAGCAGAATTTTAAAGTCCGTCTTTCTACTGTCAGTGAAGGTGCAAAATTGGGGAAAACAACATGCACAGTCGTCACGGTGGTCAATGACAAAGGTGAGTATTTGTCTCTTGAGTTGAATGACCAATAATTGCAGTCGAATGCCCACACCTTGGATCTGTAATTTGCCCCTCTTCATTTTTGTGAAGGCCTACACTTTCAAAAGTTGAATGGCTTATCAGTATATCCATATTTTTTTATTTATCCATATTTTTCAGTTTTTTACAGATAGCTACTTGTTGATGTCATATTATCTTTCGCCCTCGACAATGCATTAAATAGATTAAATAGGTATGCCTACAACACACCAGAACATAGACATCTATCGATTGATAACACATACACCAGTCACTCAAGCAAAAAAATTGACCGCGACATATTGTTAGGACCATGCACCTTTGACATTTAGATAATAAGTTCTTTTAGACATGATAACGCTGGGTAAAGTTATGTAATCAGTTATTTACGTTTATGGCGATGCAATAAACTTTCTTTGCAATGCAATTTGTGTGTTATGGTTGCCTTATGTGAGCATGTGTGCATTGTCTACTTGCTGTGAGAAAGGCGCATTTGAGAAACTTTCATTAATGTATGGTGTGTGTGTGTGTGTGTCATCGTTTATGCACGCGCACTGTTATGGGTCAGCAATAATAATATTGATATTCATTATAAAATTGATCATTGATTTGCTTTGTTCCATGGAGATCATCAGATATCTGTAGTATTGATACATTATAGATATCTATAAATACAACCCATAGTTAGGTATTACGTTGAAAATCTGGATCTAAACGTTCAAAAGCGGATTTAACGCGCACCAAAGTGGCTCGCAGACGGATGTTTGGTCGCGCGATAAGTCTTCCTAGCGTGAGATCACTACTCTTTGTTATGCTACAAAGTCGTCGGTACTGCTTATTCAACGGAATATCACTTCTGAAAATTCTTATGAAACAAACCGACCAGGGTGTTGTGGAGCATGATAAAAATCTGCGCCACAAGATGACCGATTCCGAGAGAGTAGGCCTACTGTTCACGACAGTAGTTCCACGACGAAAGCGTGGAATTAATAATGCGTCACGCACTGTTCAACGAGGGATGCATGAAAAGGACTGTTATTCCGAGCGGCCAAGAAAAGTACCATAGCGGTTCCCATGCATGAAGCTCTAACAGGATTACTTTTGCCAGTTGCCATGTCGATTAGACGATTGGCAAAAGGTAGCATTCAACGTCGAGCTGAACTTTGAGTGTCAATAGGCTGCTCGTCAGCAAATGTGGCAGTCACGTAGATCACTTGCTCTTATGTTTTTAGCGCATCAAACACAAATCAAAGGTCCTGCTATGGTGACTGCTTTCCTACAAAGGAACTGGTAGGCTTCATGTTTGTCAGTGCTCTATGAACTCTGGTCGACTTCTTCCCTGCAAGTGCTTCAGACAAGGATGCTTCCGTACTTCATGAGTGGTTTCCGGAAAACAACGGAATGCTTATGCAAGACGGAGCTCCTTGCCACACAGTCTGTGTTGTGAAGCGATGTTTAAATGGCATCAACGGCACTTTGCGGGAGTGGCCATCTCCGACGCAAGCCCTTCAGGAAGTTAATGGGCTATCAAAAGCGTCGGTTACATAAGATATTTTGGGTTGCTTGTTGTAAAAAAATAACGCAACGCTATCATGTCCAAATAAAATTTCTTATCTAAATGTTGAAGGTGCATGATCCTAATAACATGTCGCGGTCAATTTTTGCTCTTGAGTGGCTGGTGTATGATATTAATCAATAGATGTGCATGTTATGGCATATTTTTTGTATACATGTCAACTTAATTGACAAAGATGAAATGTAATATGACATCAACAAGTAGCTATAGCTGTAAAAAGCCAACAAATATGGATGGTCCTAATTAAATGTCGCAGCAATTTATAAACAGTAGCTGTATGATCCACAGGGCATATAAATGTAGTAAAATGTGAATATCTTGTACTATGTCTGTAATTGTTCAATGGTTCAAACTACGGTCCGAGGCAAGGAAATCCGACATTCTGTATTATTAAAGGACTCAAATGGGTAAGAGTTTTAATGAATGATGACTTCCATTGGCCGCATTATTCTTTTGAATGAAAGTTTGAGGGTTGGGTACCAGTGCCTTCCTTATTAGTTTACTTGTATGAGCTCCTTGATCATTCTCATTCCTCTTTAGGAGAGCTTAAATAATTGTTTCTCTTTCATGATCATAGAATTTGTTTCGCAATCCTTTTTTCTAGTGGTGTTTGCTAGAAGAGTTTGATATTGATGCTTGAAAGATTGTATCAACTAGTTCGGATTCAAAAGTATGGGTCTGTCCATCTCTCTCTCTCTCTCTCGTGGTATTTTTTGAAAGCCGTCGAGATATCGCAGCGTACTGATGCCGTGGTTGGCTTACCTGTAAAATAGTAGCTAAGGTTGTTGGGTTTATTTCTAGATCGTCATTGATAACACTGCATTTTGATTTATGCAAGACACTGCATACTCTATTCATTGGTGAATAATTTCTACTCAAACTACATTTTTATCGAAGCTTCATACCTGATCTGGAAAAAGTTTTCATAAACATGTAGACCTAGTTTGCTTGCCGTGTTGTAGATACTGTAAATAGTCATAGGGGGGCGATCAGTGCCTGTTATGACGAGCATATCAGCTACATGCGCTTCCTACAGTAAGCCTTAAAACAATCCTTCTTCTTCCAATTTGATAGTAGAGCTGAGACAATATTATTCAACGTAGAACGTTCTTATACTAACAACGTAGAAAACAAGACATGTATTCCTAAACGTTTCTTAAGACATGATTAATTCCGAAAAACGTGTTTTTGCCTCCCTCGACCGACGTGTGACGACTCAAGTAATCTGTCGCGTGCCTCCGCTTTAATTTTCACGTTTCTGATTTTAAATATTCCAAAACGTTTTGAAAGATTTTTGAATGAAAATTGATCTGTTGAGGTGGAATCTTCAGCTTGAATTTCAAGAGAAAGGGATAATATAACAACACTGCTCTCTGAATTTTAGAAATTCGAATTTATGATTGTCTTCATCAGTGGCGATTGTGCATTTTGCGATATTTAGAATGTCAGAAGTTCATACATTCAGATTACAGACGTGAGACGCATGATTTTGGGGTTTATGCTATTTCTTTGTATATCAAATGACAAGCTCCACCTTCTTTCATCGTTCGCTCGGTTCCAGTGATGACTCGCTCACAAAAGTATCAAACAACGATGAAGTGATTCGACTCCCATTGTCTCAGACAGCTGCATGGTCCAAATCATTTATGACAACTGGTTAAATTTTCAAGCAGCGGTTTCTGCCTCAAGTAGCTATATCAGCTGATTTGTTTTTTGTGGTATTTGTTGTTATTTTTTCTTGTAATGAAGCGTTGTTACTTTCAAATGCTGTGTGTTCCTCGCAGATCACGTTTCTTGCTATTTAGGAAATTTGATTATGTAAACGTTATTCTATTCCATACACTATAGAAAAATATTATAAATGGATAAATTGGTTAAGTGTGAAGACATCCTGCCATACTATGCCATGGCACTTGGCAATCCTTTATGTCAGCTACACTCGAAGCCAGGATGAATGTAGAGAAGTCCGTTGTACAGTCCTTTATCTTTTTCAATCAATGGGTAAATCCATAATAGATTACACTTTTTAATAAAATTCTGTCCCATTGCCTAGTCGAGTGAAGTTTAATAGTATTTAATCCGATTTGCTCTCTATCGTGACTCATATGATCCATAGGACTTGGTCACGTAGAAAATTAAAAGTAATTTTATCATAACTGGTGCACAGAGATGTAAAGGTTTGAAAAAAGTCCGAAAATACCTTGTCGCATGAAGTAAGTTGCGATCTTGGACAGACTCGCAGAGTACAGAAGTATTTCTGTAATTGATTGCTTTTCTCGCATTTAGCTTTGCCATGAAGTGAAATTGAAAGAAAAATTCGATTGGAGTTGAAAGTCTCTTCACCTACGGTAACAGAATTGATTATGATGCTGTCGCATGGAACTAGTACTCGTAGCTAAAAAACTCGCGCAATTTGTAACTTGAGGGACGCCTTGCTTTATAAGATGCAGCTGCATATTGATGGAAGTAGTTACTTGTGGTAAACTATCATATGATCATGAAGCAAGGAGCGCAAGAAAATCGGTCTCATTGCTCATGAATGAATGTTGAGAATGAATTTAAGGTAAAATGAAGGATATTTGACACCACAAATTCGTCTAGGGCCTATGCTTATTCTAGAATTTTTATTCATTATTTTGACATTATGAATGCATCACGAGATAGGCCATAGGCCTATACACGTCATTTTTATTTTCCCCGTGTGTCACGCTAGAAATTGCTTCTTTAGGCCTGCCTATATTTTCATGCTTTCAAAAACGCTTTTCGATGTCATGAGCATGAAATTCAAAATTTCAGGTATTTCGAAATGTCATTACCTAAAATGGTCGGCTCAAAATGGATATCTTATTAGAGACATGGCTTGCCACTGCAAATCCTCTTGTGGTTGCTTCAGTCCAAGGACATTTAATTACGCAAATAATTGCAGCAGTGGTGGACTTGACACGTTTGACAAAACAAATGGAAGTGATCTCACAACGTGTCCTGAATTGTCCACAAGCTCATCTCCTGTGGTTGCAGTCCCACTCAAATCCGATGATTGGATACTTGTTGGTCGAAACGGGTGACAACAGGAAAAAACATTTCGTGGCTCAGATTACCAGCAGATTTGAGAATGGGGATTTTCGTGTTCGTTTTTTGAAGCAATACACGTTTAGAGGACGATTTAATGAATTCGTCGATTCTCTTGTAACTGATTGTTCCGTGATATCTCCCTGGGAAATTGTGAGAAAGTTAGATGATCCAAATATTGATAGAAGAGGGATAAAAGTGTTCGCTGACATTGATATTCGCGAGTGAATATCGCTGCTTTATTTTTCATCAAAAAAACTTGTAGTCCTGCGATAGGCCTGTGAATAAATGCAAATCATGCAGTGCCCATAAAGCTGCATTTTTTATGCTGGCCATTTAATAAAGATAGAACCCATTTGGATATCATAGTTCCACAGTTCTACATAGAAGTAAACACTAAATCACGGGAAACACTGAGCAGAGCAATTATTGCCTTCAAGGTAAACATAAATTCCAAAAATGCTTGCTCCAGATTACTCAGATAAATTCGAAAAATCACCATTATGCATTTAGTGGACTGACGTCCAAACAGAAATAAGTGCTAGAACTGCAACCTTTTATGTAAATAACTGTTGATGTTATCTTGATTAAGCTTCTACGAAAATAAGGTACCTGAGCAAAATAAATTGAACATTGTAACTTGAGGGACGCCTGGTGTAACTTGAGGGACGCTTCATTTTTTCTTCGAGTCTGATATATATGGCCACATGAACTTCTTGTGGTTGTCACTATGCCAATTTAGTTTCTTATGATGTCACAGACATTTTTAGGGCAAAATTTCAAAATTCTGATACTCAAACCCCTTGCGACAAAAAAAAGAGTAATCTAATCTGGATTTACCCCAATCTAGATGTCATAAACTCAGTTTAGTTTGGACCATTCACACCCGTCGTGATGAGTCCTTGTCGGTTGAAACACAGAGTCTGCAGCTGCTAAGGAATTTTGTGCTTAGAGTGTTTAAAGATGAGGATATCGTTCTTCAGTGCTAATTGAAATATGCCCTTAACGAACAAGCTTCCAAGTCCAATACTTCCTTGTTTATGCCCTGTAATGCATTTGTTTAAATTTCAGTCTCAAAACAGGAAATTCGAGTGTGAAATATTATTATGTGCAATTTATAATGTCATTGCGCAGGAAGGAAAACTATTAGTGTCTTTTAAAAAAGAATCCAACTGTATTAAAATGCAAGTGACCGCTTCTGACAATAACTAAAAAAATGTGGCGTTAAAAATAAAGAGTAAACCAACACCAATTGGTGTTTTTTTATCAGTAATCCTCAAAAGTCCGTCCTAGCACAATGCTCTCTTAACTCCGCCTAATTTACTATTTATTTACATAATCTATGTTTTGATCAGTTTTCTTCATAAACATTAATAGATCCTTATAGCAGACCTTTGCATCTTTCGTGAAATTTTCATTATCCATTGATATTCAACATCAGACAATAAATGAGCATATTTAACAATGAAATTGGAATATCAAAGCATCTAATAAAAATTGAAGAATAAATAAGAAGCATAAGTCTTATCATAGTCCTTTTGTCTGTGTGGTTCACTTGTCCTGAAGTTCCGTCTAATAATGATTTTACCGGCAAAGGTCTGTCGTAGTACATTGAATATCTAAAGAGAATGACAACTATTAAGTCAATAAAAGACACCAACACCCTCGATTCCCCGACCGCACTCGCCTGACCCAGGATTCGAACCGAAGTCCGCGGTGGAGACGAGCTCGCACCTTCTTCACTAGGCCACGCTGACGGTACAAAAGGAATGCGTGTGATGGCAGAAGGCATCTAGAAGTGATGTCGACAGTGTATGGTTGACCTTATGCGTCGTATAAATATCAAATATCCTAATTGATATGAATTGATGTTATGGGACATTTTCTTTTTTACGACGTACAATCATATTGATAAGTTCTTGACGAGTATCTGACCTGAACTTGGTGCTGGAGCTATAGTTAGTATCCTGCTGTGTCCCATGCATAGTTGAAACTGCTGTTAGCATCTCCGTCAACTCACCCTCGTGAAAGTGCATTTTCAAAGTCGCTTGACATTATCTCAAAGGATTGAAGTCCCATTGACGTTGAAATGGATTTTAGTCGTTGCATTAGCAGTACCAGGAACTTCAGTTTGCTGAAGTTAATATAGTCTGAATGTTCTCACTGATTTTCAATCCCCTGAGTTATAAGTTTATGATGAAAAAAAAATTTTCAATTCTGTCTTGACGTTACTTTCTTTAAGCCATTTTATGAATGACGAATTTCATGCTTTATGAAAAAGATTCGTAATAACAGAGAGAGGCTGAGCTGCTATTAAGATAATCTACTGGTACAACGACATTTGTGATAATTATAATTACTGCACATGTGAACAAGCTATAATTTTACTATGAGCAATGATGAAATATCTGAAAATAGAATTCAAATAGAAAAAACATTCTAATTTAAAATCAGTTAAAAAAATAAAGACTCACGCAGTTTTGTAGAATTGATGTCGAAGACCAAAATTAGTTGGAAACTGAAAGCAAAGAGAATTAACATTATAGGTACAGATAAGTAAGGAAAATGTCGGTCGTACTCAATATGATAATTTTCTGTTAAAAATATCAGTTGTAATATAAATTGCTCGCAATTTTGACGCAATGCATATTTCTCTCTCCCCATTATTGAAATTAAATATTCTTGTTTATGTCTAAGCTTGATGATCATGCTGAAATACTAGCGGATATTTTAGTTTGTCATTCATTATTAATTTTCGTTTTAGAATACCAAGGTTTCGTTGAGCGCTTGATGACAGCAGCTCATATGGATATTGACGCAGTACGTTTGGACAGAGGATCATGGAAGGAACAATTTTTCAAGGCAATGAACGTCAACGGTGGAGAACTTGACGATGCATCTGGAGCAGATTACGTAATGCATTTTGTCACCTTTGGATGGAAGGTGAGATGACATGGGAAAATTTGCATAAGAGAGATTGCTGTCTGGATAACTATATTTAAAGATAATGGCTTTTAAGCCTGCACATGAACATGAAACAATACAACTAGAAATTATCAAAAATACCAGTATAAAATATAAGTTAAAAAATGGTAAAAAAAGACAGTTATGAAACACGAAGAATGGACTGAGCATTGCCTCTAATAATGGCAATGCCAAAGCGTTGTAGCAGCCATTCTCTTTCTCTGGGATCGTCCTTCACCTTACTCAATCTTTCCCCTAAACCCAAGACTGTCTTCAGCGTTCTCGGTCCCATGGCACAAGTTGTTTCAAACGCCAGTGGTTCAAAGATGTACCTCTCAGATAATGCAGCGTATTTCGACATTTTGCATTGTTCTGCACGCGCTGCGGCTGATCCTGGATGGATGGCGGATTCTATGAGAGATGAACCACTGTGCGTGCCGGTGCAAGTAGCATCCCAAATTAAGCAGCGACCCATGCGATACGGAAAAGTCGTCATTCCGTCAGGTCGTTTTCCATCACCTCTGTCAAGACCGATATTCTCGACAAACGGGTTCAAGAACAGATGGAATAACCATCTGTTGAAATATTAGTTGAATTATTTCATTAATCAGTTTTAATTAGTTGGAATATTATTCGTTGAACGTGAAGGTTGTGTCGTCCGACAGCTCTGATCTCATTGCAGGAATTTGTGCCTAAATACTGGTTTTATTGAATTGAATTTTGGACTTCGTTATACCATCGTGATCGTCATCATCTGCTCTGCATTGTTATCCGCATTATTTTCGTCGACGTTGGCAAGTTTTTTCGTGGTAGCCATTTATATTTTTATCTAGCTCTGGAACTGAATTGTGTTCAAATTTGTTAAGATACAATGGTCGGCTCACGGAAAGGTAGTGATGTTGGAAGATCTATCGTCTGCGGCACATGTAACGTAGCAATCGAGAATGACAGCATTCTATGTTCTTACTGTAAAAGATCTTTTCATCTGCGGAAGGAATGTGCAAACATCGCTGCTAACATCGGCAAAGCTGTAATTTCCAGTGAAAACATTGCTTATCTCCGCAACGGATGCAAATCTTTTAAGCCATGTGATTTCTTTGATCGGTTCATAGCTATCGAAAACGAATTGCAATCCTTACGGCAACAGTTAAATGCAAAAATTGAGTGGTATTGTTCATAATGCGATTCAAGAACAAAAAAATCGCGCAGATAAGAAATGCAACATCATGATGACCATCAGAATCAGCTGTTGATGATAGGTCGAGCGAAGATGCGGATGAGAAAGATCGCAAGCGTGTGGAAAATATCTTGGATGTTGTGAACAATGAAGCTGATGACAATGTGGTGGCATGTGATAGACTTGGTAAACGTGATCCCAGTGGTCAGAAGGCCAGACCTATACGCATCACATTTAAATCTCATGCAGATAAGGTCAATTGTTTGAAAAACTCAAAGAAACTCAAAAACGATGCTCGATTTGGTGATGTCTATTTGAAGCCTGATTATACCCACTTACAACTGAAGGAAAATAAACGAATTCGTGAGGAATTTCTTCGGAGGAAAGCCAACAGTGAAGATGTTGTGATTCGTAATAATCGAGTTGTCCGAAAGAAACCGCCGTCATCTGATTGAAGGTGTAGTAATTTCGCGCTACCTTCTTTATGCTATTTTGATGCGCGCTCAATTAACAATAAATTTGATGAATTGCCTTTGCTAATCTCCGACCTCACTCCAAGCTTCATATGTGCAACAGAATCTTGGATGGACTCAACACTGTCTGATGCTGCGATTTCTATTTCGAATTATATGCTACATCATGCTGATCGAAACACAGGACAGAAAGGAGGTGGTATTGTGTGCTGGATCAGGTCCGACTTCTCATCTTCTACTCTGTTCCGTGATTCTATTCATTCTGAAGTTGAAATGCTCGTTTTGAGAATAGTGCATCGAAACTTCAAGTGCATTTTGTGTGTATTTTACTTCCCAAGAGGACGGACGTTGAGCAATGCAACAAAACAGTATTTAGAAACTTATATTTGCTCTACCATTGACGGATTCTTCTCTCGCTTCGTCGATCATGTTGTATATATCGCTGGAGACTTTAATATGGTTGACTCATCTTGTTTTGAAATATCCTATGGACTTGAAAACGTCATTACTGAACCAACCAGATTTGATGCTGTTCTGGACTTAATACTTATTCCGGATCATTATGTTTCCCACTACAAATCGCCGACATTGTTATCTCCGCTCAGTACTAGTGATCATAGAGTAATTGTTTTGGAGTCCAAGAAGCAGATTCTATATAGCGATGATTATTTTCCTGTTATGGACTTTCGAGAGTCGAAGTGCAGAGAAACCTGGATTTATCTTACGCAAATTGATTGGTTTTCAGTTTTTGAAAATTCGGCCTTGGATGATGCTTGCGAGGTTTTTTATGCTCATCTGCTAGAGGCTTTGAGCTACATTCCTCGGGATATGGTGAAAAGGTCTGGTTTTGATAAACCTTGGATGAGTAATGTTGTAAAAGTGCTCATCAATAAGCGCTATAAGGCATACCGTGCCAAAAATTGGAGTGCGTATGCTAACTTCAGGGAAAAAGTGAAGCAAGCGATATTTACGGCTAAGAGACAGTGGAGTTCAACTTTATTGAAGAAATCCGGTCAATCTATTTGGAGTGTGTATAAAATTGTCACAAATGATTCAAAGTTGAGTGAAAACTGGCTGCCATTGTGTGATCCTAATAGACCTGTCATCGAAACTTTGTCAGAACTCAATTTGTCTTTAACTCGTGGTTTCCTCGACGATCCTATTGAGTCGACTATTGACGATGAGCCTTTTGCAGTGCCTTTTCTTTTCACTGAGAATGTGGTCGAGCGAATTCTGGCAGGTGTGAATCCTAAGAAAGCTTGTGGGTCGGATGGTATATCCTCGATAGTGTGGTCCAAGTTCTCAAAGGTCTTGGCAAAGCCGGTCACCTTGTTGTACAATAAATGCCTTGAAAATGCTACTGTCCCACAAAAGTGGAAAAATGCCGACATTACGCCTTGCCCAAAGAAGATTCCACCTACTTTGACCAATATTCGTCCTATATCACTGCTTCCACTTCTCGAACGCCTTTTTGAGAAACATTTATTAAAGTTTATTGGTACCGAGTTTGTTGATAGGTATGATAAAAGACAATTTGGATACAGGAAAAAGAGTTCCACCGCATGTGCAGTCATTGATTTAGACAATTTCATTTCTTTGAGTTTACAGGATCGGGAAACTATAGATTTTGGATCTTGAGAAAGGGTTTGATAAGTTGCCGCATCGTTTATTATTGGAGAAAATGAATTCTGATGGTTTTAGTAGCTTTACTTTGACTTTCATGAAAAATTATTTATGTTCTCGTCACCAAAGAATTCGGTGGAAGGGATATCATAATGATTACTTACCTGTTCGTAGTGGCATCCCACAGGGTTCTTGTATTGGTCCCATGGCTTTCAGCTATCTTGTGCAGACATGCCCTTGCCTAATACGTCTGATGTTTTTATTGTCAAGTATGCGGATGACATTATAATTGCTGGGAAAGTGAATCGTGATGCTGTATTAAGCCCGGTTGTGCCTATTTACGAAGAAATTTTATGTTGGGCCGCGGACAACCGTATGCCAATTAAAGCTGAGAAAAGTCAACAAATGCTTCTTCGTGCTCGCGACTCCATTGATCTCAGTGATATATTGATTCCTAATATTCCGTTCGAGAGCTCTATTAAACTCTTAGGTGTGACTTTTGATTCAAAGTTAAGCTGCAATTCACTCGTTTATAATGTCACAAAGAAAGCGTCCTCAAAACTTTATGTTCTTCGACAATTAAAACCATTTCTTCCATTTGACGGATTAATACAGGTCTACAACAACTGCATCCGCAGTATTCTGGAATATTGCGCACCGGTTTTGGTCAGTACAAGTGCTGCAAACACAATGGCTCTTGAGAGAATACAAAAAAGATCTCATAAAATTATATGTGGAGACTCTGATTGCTTGTGTGGTAATTTCATACCATTGAACTATCGCCATGCTATTATAGGCTTCAATATGTTTTCATCATTGATTGAAGACAGTGACCATCCACTGCATCACCTGACTCCAAGACGTCTGCGACATTCTAAGAAATTCTGTGTGCCAGTGTGTAAAAGTGCCTTGAGAAGCAATTCATACATAGTGTCGATGATACGCCTCTACAACAGTGGTTTTACATGTTGAATGTTAATAATCTGTGTTATTTTCTGACTTTTTTTCTTTTTATCTGTTGTTATGAAACAATTTTTTGATAATCATATCTGTAAATGATTTGTAAAACGCCTCACGATTTTCAGTATTGAGGCTAGTCTGAAAATAAATGACTATTATTATTATTATTATTACCCGCACGATCTAGGGCTCGTTTAAAAACGTCATTCAAAGCAGCATGACGAGGGAATCTACCAGCGGATCGTTTGCATGATAGAGGATGATGGCCGAATGTGTCCACCGTCTTGCCGCATTTACACGGGTGAGCTTCACAAACCTTAGCACCTAGTCGCAGAGCAACACCGATTCTCAGACATTCATCATCAAGGTAAGTTCCAATCGTTGGATTTGGCAGAGCTTGAAGCCATGAACCTGTGAAAGGAGCGGCTGCACTCACTAGGCAAGCTAGGTGAACTTGGTCAAGCTTGGATTTTAGATTAGTTTGTAAAAGATGGCATTGTTCACTGTCCCATGAATGCTGTGATTTCGGAAGTTTGGGCATCTGCAGACCCATCGTAAACCATCGTTCCAAGCCATCCGTGTAATCTAGTTGTGAAGATTCGTTTAGTTTGGTTTTGGATAGAATTTCGTCAACCAAAGAACGACTGGAGAGGACCGATGATAAAAAGGCTGGTAAAGCGACTGCAGATGGTAATCTAATATCAAGGCCTCCGAAACTAATGGGCAGCGTAGCCTGCTCCCACGAGGTATCTTCAAAAGAAACATTACATATTTGTGTCGTAACACTTCTGATCGATTCATCATAGAACGCGAGAGAATCAGCGAATTTATAGCAGGGGGATGCACGAAGCGTGTAAATCAGCTTGGGAATAGCCAAACAATTCCGTAGTAAAAACAAAGCCAGATGTGAGTCGATAAGTATCAAACGACTACACATGCGCGCTAGTTCTGCCTTTTTAGCATCCAAAGCTTCTTGAACTCCTTTATTGAGAATTGAAGATCCCAAGAGGTGCAACTGATCAGGCTTGGTTTCTCTCACTGGCGGAAGAAAAACTGAAATTTCGTCAAGATGAAGTTTAAATGAGTCAATATCATATCCGAGATTGATCACCTCACACTTGGAGGGATTGATTTCTAAACCAATATCGGCCAAACGGGGAATTATTGTCTGTAGATCCGTTAAAATAGTAGAAACTGGGCCGGCAATTGTGGCATCATCTAAATACCAACCATTAAAAGGGCAAGTGACTAGATGTGCAACTTCATCAACTCCAAGAGCAAAACACAGAGGCCCAAGGGGATCTCCCTGTTGAATTCCTGTTGATGAAACAAGAAAACGTTCACCGAAAAGTAAAAGAGTTTGCGATGAGTAAGCTTGTTTTGCAAAAGCAAAAGAGCTGGGTACTCTTTCGTTCAACACTTCCAGCATATGATCTCGACGTAAAGTGTTGAATGCGTTTTTCACATCCAGTTTGATCATAATGTACGGTTCATTGGAATTATCAGATAACTTGTTGCTTGTTTTGTGTTTGCATATAGCCACAATTTAGAATAAATCTATTAAAATGGAATTGTCACATGGATTCATAAGTCATAACACACATTGCAAATATCAAAAGTATATGTCGAAAGGAAGGTTAATAACGCATAGAACTGATAAGAACAGGCCCAAACCTCACAAGTCACTTTGTTCATACGAGTTGACAGAGCAGACTGACATAGTGACATGCCAGTAATGGAATGAGGCCTTTGAGATTAATGTGCAGGAATAATTTGAACAGAATTTGAGGCATCCTGGGCTTTCTCCATAGATACACTTAAACACTAAGCAACATGCTGCATGTCCAATCTATTCATTGGAAGTCGGCGGGAAGGGCATCCGGACTCGTGTATCACAATACGTCAAAAAGTCTGACTATGTCAGCACCGCCCAAAACCGCCAGTATGGAGAGTAGTGCGTTAAAGATTCAAAACATAAGTTGTCGTTGTAGTTATGGTAAAGACAAAGTGAACTGTGTGCTGCATAACAAGCATCTTCACATTTTCTTCAAAATTGAATGGGGACCTCCCACCTCCAATTAAGATAAGATCAGCCGTTTAAGATGTGGAATTATTCTATTTCAAGAAATCTTCATGGAATTCAAAAGATCTTGATTGCAAGGAACCATTTTATTTATTCTTTCCCGTCTTGTTATCGCAGTACCTGTTGGGGAATGTCACATAATCTCCCGTTGCGCAATTTGCTTTTAGACACAAATTCACAAATTGTTAGCGCCGCATTACTTCCTTAGAACAGGTTGCCGAGATCATCTCTATTGTTTACTTGCTGAAATATTCAATCTCAAAAACGTAACTACTTCTCATTGATGTCGCTATGGAGATATTGTTGTTCTCGTATATGGTACAGAGTTCACTTGAAGCCGTGCTTGACTTTTGAGATAACCTTTCTAGAAAACAATAAGTTTTTTAAATAGTTTAGAGAATAAAGTTGTTTAAAATCATTGAGCTACATTTGAAATTCATTTTGAAAAAGATGCTTTGTACAAGAATTCGATTTTTTGAAATGTTGGATATAAATCCCTCAGGCCTAAAAGTAAATTCATTATCATTGTCATGAAGGTCAAGATGCCGTTACTCAAAAATTGAAGCATTTTATCAGTTCCGCTCTGTATTTTAATGGTTATCAGAAAACTAGGCCATTTTCGCTATAACGTCATCACACTCTCAATAAGGGGGCGTAGACGATTCTAACGTAGTTTGACTTTTATGTAGCGATGCCTCTGTTTTCTGCCTACTTCCTATGCCATCATTCTCAGGGATCGACAGCACAACCATTAGATAATCAGACTTAATCACTTAGCCATGTAAACATTCGTGGAATGTAAGATGCTACGAGAATGTTTATTAATCAATCCATCTCTTTTTTGACGGATTGGCTCATTCAGTAAGTTTTTGAATTGACAACTGAGTGATATTTCAACCTTTCTTTACCACATCATGTAACATACGATTTGAAATTTTAGCACGATTGTGAAAGTTCAGTGACTCACCCTACTCCTCTTTGTTGACAAAATTGACTCGTGTCAGAAAATTGAATCAGACGAACATAACATTTGTGCAAATAAATATATGCATGTAAAACATAGAAAATATAAGAATATACAAAATATACAATGTATAATCAACAATCGAAGTGAACATTGGGACTTGTGCTTCATTTTGTATTTTTTTGATTACAGGTTTTATTTGCGTTGGTTCCACCACCAACATATTTGGGAGGATGGCTATCATTTGGTGTTTCACTTGGAATGATAGCCTTGGTTACAGCATTTGTTGGGGACTTAGCAAAAATATTTGGATGTTTAATTGGTTTGGATGATGCCGTCACAGCTATTACATTTGTGGCACTCGGAACAAGCCTTCCTGACCTATTTGCAAGTAGACAAGCTGCGATATGTGACAAAAACGCTGACAATGCTATCGGTAATGTCACTGGAAGCAATGCTGTTAATGTTTTCCTTGGATTGGGAATACCCTGGTTTATGGCTGCAGTTTATCACACTGTACAGGTGAATTTATCATTGACTATGTGATTTTGCCTATTGCCCATAGCTTGATGATTTTATCAAATGATACGTGGGCCTGTTTGTTTTGTATATTTCAGTGTGAACTGCTATGCAAATAAATGCGTTGTACGACATCGAATATATAATAGAAGAATTGGTTTCATTTGATTGACAGAAGAATAGCATGCACGGAGAATGAAGAGCAAGGCAAAATATGCTATTTTCAAACAGAATCAAGCAAATTATTTGCGTATTAGAATTATATATTCAGTCATCACAATTTGCATATAGATCTACTTATTCATAGGCCATTACCCCTCACTATATGAGAGCATAGCCAGTGTACAGAGCTGCCTCATACCTAGCACGCTGGTTTGACTTTGTGCCATTAATGAGGCCAGGATGATTTAAAAAAGAGATTGAAACTCCCAAGGGAACACATGGTCAGAATTCCTTTCATGCGGAGCTATTTTAGCAGTCTTAAAGCTTAATATTTAGCAATTTAATGTAATTCAATGCATGCAGCTTGCGATCGTTTAATTGAATTTTTTTCGATTTATCTCTGTCGAAAGAGTGGCATTTAAAGAAACATAAATACCATGAAACCTGTAATAGGCCGCCACCCTGACGAAGTGTTTGAAAAGCCACCCTGCAATAGAACGCCTACTGTAGTCTGTAATAGACTGCCACTTAATTACTATATTTTGGCAGTATGAGTGGTTACTTTCAAGATATTTGCTTGTGTAAGACCTGTCTGATATGTGATGTGTTATTGGCAGTAATTATTCATTTGTCTTCGACTTCTTCATTGTTAACCATTGCTTTAAGTTGATCATTAGGTGCCTGTGATGCTAGCCACGATTTGTGTTGCTGGATATCATGGGCTCCGGCACCAGGGGGACAGCAGCTTTTTTGATTACGTAGTTAAAAAAACTATAAAGATACTAATCATACGACCTAAAAAATGATCAGGATAAATCAGGAAATAATTTCGATGTTTCTTTCGCTTTCGAATCTTGCATATTGAATTGTCTTTGCATTATTTTATATTGTTACAGCAACATCTGAACTTGATTTGCAGAAGCCATATCGATTCATTTATTCCATAATAATCTTATTTTTTTCAGTTTGTCCGATTTACGTAAGCAATTTCATCTGCTGTGGAATCACCGCCAGCGTTAGCCATTTTTGAATTGACTTACGAAGTACCTCAAAATGGTCAGCAGTGCTGCATCGAAAAGTGCTTCAGCAGATGAAATTGCTTTTGATAAATCGTGCGAATAAAAAATAATGCCTCAATAAAATAATGTGATTTTCACACAACATACCTTTAGTGCCCGTTTTTGCAGCTATTATGTTTTAATCGTTGCTAAAATTATGGTTCACAAGGTAAAAAGTATCCTGAAAGATAGCACACGGAATTCCTACCTCGATATTTTTATTGTTTTTCTGTAAGATCTTCTATTTTCAGTCTACTTCATTAATGTGTCTCTTAGTTTTCGTGAATTTGTCTAAAATATTGAGTTGACTTCCTTTGATTATCTGGGAATGAAAAATGTTGAATGCGGAACTGATCTGTGATGTGACTGAGCACAAATAATAAATTTTCAGATCTACCTCACTTCTAGCGCATTCCCCCTACCGGGTTCTACTTTATTTTCACTCTCGTTAGCCGGGTTGTGTTAGTGCATCAGCAGAAAATACTTTCTTTATATCTATTTTATATTTTTTTTTACTTTCTTTAAAATTAAATTGTGGAAGATAGTGGCGACAATTATCTAATATTCTCAACTTTTGAAGATATAGTTGACGTGAATGACTTTTACACTTTTCCATTCATGATAAAGTGAACATAATGTCATTGCAAAGTTAAAGCTTTCTTTAAATTCATTTGATAAAACATCAACTATGCTTTGCCCCTTTCACGCCAGCAGCCGCACCGCTCCAGCCCCGATGATTGCCGGCAATTGCTTTAACCACCAGTAGTCGCGAATGAAAGTTGATAACTAGCAAGGATGTTGAAAATCAATGTATACTATCAATATACTGATACTCCTTTCTCAGAACACGCTATTCTTTCATTTCATTTTTGCCGCCTTGAGGGTTTGAGTTTGGCTCCTCACTGACTATGGAATCAATTGGTATTAAAATTGGTAGCAGTTTCAACGAAAACTTTTTGAGGTCTGTTAACATGTAATTACCGTAGAGTTCGGTTATGGTTGAATCAGTATCAGCAACATTGGATATCATGGTTAAGGCGATCCGAGGTATTAGGGAGAGATACTGCAATAATATTTTTTGCTTTTTTTTAATTTTGACTGTCATCATCCGGGTTCTGTTGGAGTTGTTGTTATCGCCAAATCGATAAGATCTCTTTGTTTTCGTTTGTATTGTTAAATAAAATTGTGCAAATCCTCGCATTTTCTTTGCATGCTTCCTTGCTGCAGTGATCGACTATATTAGCTGTTTTCTTGCTTTTAGACAGAATTTTGTTGTAATAATGCTACTGGATTTGCTTTTATGAGTAATAAGCTACTTAGAAAATCAAAACGGAAGCAATAATGAGTGCATTAACAGTTTATTTTAAATTCATTTCGTTTTATAAAGTTTTTCATTTTACTAAAATGGTCTGTGTGTTTCCCATCAGAGTTGGATCCGGCCGGGTTGTTGGTGACCAGGGCCGGACCGGTAGCCGGCGTGATCAAAACCTGTCACATGTATGTCAATGGTCGACATACATGTAAGCCAAATTAGAATAACCAGCCGGTCTTCCAAATTTATGACCGGGCCCGGGCCGGCGTTGCTAAAACCGGCTGAAAACCTTGGTTCACATTCATTTTAATTCATGGACCGCTGACTACAGGTTGATATGCAAATATGTAAGACGAATACATGGACCTTGCTTCCATCAATGTTCTTTGTAGAAGATTTCCTTTACTTTAGTTAAATTACTTCAGTGTAACTTTTTAGACATTTTCGGCGCACCGGTGGGAGCAGGTGCGGCTAGCGCACAGACCCAGCAAATAGTTTGTAATATATAAATGTACCATTACTTTTCATTTACCGTGGTACCTAAAAAGTTCATTCGTTCACAATTATCTATCATTATGACTACCATTCTTGTTAAATTTGTTTTGTTCTTTGTTACGTCCTCTGAATCAAAGCTCTTACTTTTGGCATTAAAGAAGAGGATGAATAAATTTTTTTTATAGTTGAAAATGCTGACTATGCACTTCACGTCAGCTGCCATTGCATTGATAGCATTTCAGTTGAATATATTTATCATGTTATAGAAAGTTGAATAGATGTATGTCGAGTGTAAGCGAACATCTTTCCATTTCAGGGCAAATCATTCAATGTTAAAAGTGGCAACCTGGTTTTCAGTGTCATATTGTACACTGTCACTGCTGTTGTTTGCCTCTCTATCCTTATGATACGGCGAGTTGTATCATCTGGGGAACTCGGTGGTTCAAAGTTTTCAAAATATTTATCTGGTAGTGTAATGATTACTCTCTGGATTCTTTATGTATTAATTGCTTCATTGCAGACCTATACATACATCAAAACCAGCATTTAGTGATCAAGGTTTTTCTGCCCGTCCAAACTTTTTTCCGTCCACTTTTCAAATCAATATTCATGAGATTGCTTATTATGTTTATAATCTCGAAAAATGTCTATTTTGTTTACTTGCTTCATATAATTAACCAAAGAGATGAAAGATTAATTATGTAAGCATTATTGATAGAACAGAGTAAATTGCTATTTGCTTTCGTGTGAATTTGATCTAACTAGTCGTTTCTTGTTTGAAATATGATTAATAATGTCTCTTTTAATATTTAAACTTCTCTGATGACTTTTCGCTCATGTCTCAATCAATAGTGTGCGATGAACTGATGCCTTAGCATATATTGTTTATATATAACTTTCTGAACCAGTGACGAAGATACGAATGTTTCAATGATATTTGCTTTGTTTGCTAATGATGATGTGATTTATGGTGACTTTTGTCAGTTATTTTTGAAGCATTTAATACTGAGCCTTCAACTGAGATCTCATTAAATTTCTTCAATGTTTTTTACTTTCTCTTTTAGTCCAATGTCTGAAAAGACAAACTAGTTCACTTAATGGACTCCCAATTAGAGTTGGATCCAGTTCGCGTCGATCTTAGAATGCATGCCTTTGGGCGCTGGTCACCGTCCGGGTCAAGTCAAAATATTGTACAGCATCTGACTGGCCAGTTATTTGCTGGTCGATAATCGATACTTACTGGCAAAGCAATTTTAACTCAAAATATTCGGCATTTGAATATCTTGGTTTTGCTCAACGTGGTACACGCAAATGCATGTGACTACAATTTAATTGAATTACATCGTCGATCAAGAAAAGAAATCAATGTAGGCACTCCCTTTAATTACGGCTGTTTCAAAGTAAAATAAAAGAAATTAAAATAGTTTACAAAACAGCAAACGTTTCGTGACCCAGTCACAGCGTCAGTGCTAGAAGAAGACCAGCAGTGCAGTGTGATTTCCTTAAATAGCAGCCTTTGACAAATCCCGACACCGCATAGCGGAGTATCGCTCAGGCGACCAGCTCGTGTTTGCGATTGAGCTCCGGTCTGTTCTCGCGGATAAAGCGGGCCTCAGCTAATCTGTTTTCTAAAGGTGATTTATGTTTCGCTAAAAAGTGCACACTAAAGTCAGAAATGGTCAACCTATCGCTATGTTCATTTTTAGAGTGCTCCGCAAGAGCGCTGGTTTTATTCCTAAGGGCTAGGCTACGCTTGTGTTCTTCGTAACGAATTCTAAACGGCCTATTGGTCTGACCAATGTATGATTTGCTGCAATAATTACACTTAAATTCATACACTACAAACCGGACATCGCACGGATAATTACAGTCGATCGTATCACACAGTTCACAGTTACTATGCTTATAATTAGTTTTACGAGAAAAGTATTGACTAGTAGTTTTATTGGGTTTACTTATCAACGTTACGGGCAACTTATATTTATTAATCAAACGATTCAATTTTCTATTACAGCTATCATTAATAAAATTAATAGAGAATCTTACATTATTTTCGTTATATCTATTGTTTCTAGGCTTACATTTAATTCTTGGCTTAAGGTCACGATTACTGTAATTATTTTTCCTTAATCTATTTTTAAATTTGTAAATGGATTTTTGTTTTAGGGGCGATGAGGAACATCTACTAGAAATACGACTCGTGGAAGTATAAACATAGTTGTTTTTAACGTGTTGCGGCAACCAACTGTCCTTATGTAAAGTGATTTCGGAATGGGTTGGTTTCGAATACCAAGCATAACAAATTTTGTTGTCGGTAATGAATATAGAGATGTCAAGGAAGTTTAAAGTGTTGTTCTCAGGAACTTCTATGGTAAACTGTATATTATCATTGATTGAGTTGAAACAGTTAAGGATTTTATTGTAAATAGACATATCATGTTCAAAAGGTCCCATGATTATGTCATCTATGTAACGGTAGTAGATAGGTGGTTTTATCCCAAGAATTCTAAGCCTCTTTAACGCTTCGCTTTCAATAAAATGAACAGTTATAATAGCAAAGGGAGGCTAATAATGCGATCCCATAGCGCAACCTTTAGTTTGGGCCTCCCTTTGCTATTATAACTGTTCATTTTATTGAAACCGAAGCGTTAAAGAGGCTTAGAATTCTTGGGATAAAACCACCTATCTACTACCGTTACATAGATGACATAATCATGGGACCTTTTGAACATGATATGTCTATTTACAATAAAATCCTTAACTGTTTCAACTCAATCAATGATAATATACAGTTTACCATAGAAGTTCCTGAGAACAACACTTTAAACTTCCTTGACATCTCTATATTCATTACCGACAACAAAATTTGTTATGCTTGGTATTCGAAACCAACCCATTCCGAAATCACTTTACATAAGGACAGTTGGTTGCCGCAACACGTTAAAAACAACTATGTTTATACTTCCACGAGTCGTATTTCTAGTAGATGTTCCTCATCGCCCCTAAAACAAAAATCCATTTACAAATTTAAAAATAGATTAAGGAAAAATAATTACAGTAATCGTGACCTTAAGCCAAGAATTAAATGTAAGCCTAGAAACAATAGATATAACGAAAATAATGTAAGATTCTCTATTAATTTTATTAATGATAGCTGTAATAGAAAATTGAATCTTTTGATTAATAAATATAAGTTGCCCGTAACGTTGATAAGTAAACCCAATAAAACTACTAGTCAATACTTTTCTCGTAAAACTAATTATAAGCATAGTAACTGTGAACTGTGTGATACGATCGACTGTAATTATCCGTGCGATGTCCGGTTTGTAGTGTATGAATTTAAGTGTAATTATTGCAGCAAATCATACATTGGTCAGACCAATAGGCCGTTTAGAATTCGTTACGAAAAACACAAGCGTAGCCTAGCCCTTAGGAATAAAACCAGCGCTCTTGCGGAGCACTCTAAAAATGAACATAGCGATAGGTTGACCATTTCTGACTTTAGTGTGCACTTTTTAGCGAAACATAAATCACCTTTAGAAAACAGATTAGCTGAGGCCCGCTTTATCCGCGAGAACAGACCGGAGCTCAATCGCAAACACGAGCTGGTCGCCTGAGCGATACTCCGCTATGCGGTGTCGGGATTTGTCAAAGGCTGCTATTTAAGGAAATTAAGAACGTGTTGCAAACAAAATATGTTTACATATTTGTAAAGTGCATTTTATTATATACATACGTGCCCGTATATCACTGGAGTTATGCGTGATGCTTATGAATGTAGTCCGGATGGCATTACCCTTTACCTTGCTCTTCACAACATTTTTTATTAATAGCACAATATTGCACAGTAATGTTCAACATGCATAGCATGAGAATTCTTTTAGCCAACTTGAAAGTTTACAATATTTAATAGCCGAAATGTTTCACTTTAATCATCTACATGCTCTATGCTGATATCTGCTTTTCGGTAGATGGACTGAAATCACTGCATCAGGGTAACGCATTTTAAACGGCATTCCTGCGAGTTCCATTTTGTTACCTGTCAAAAAGTCTCGATGACCTCGGCCTTCAATTTAATCCCGGTTGTCAGAACAGCCGTCTGTTCCAATCCTCTTACACATGTGGATAACAATTTATAAGTTTGTCTGGTCTTGATTCAAATTACATGTGCATATAGATACAGAAACTAAACAATGACTAAATTTTTTTCATTTAGATAAAATTCAATAAGTCCATATGTTGCTGACCGTGACCATAATCAACTTAGGTTGCATAGCCCACAGAGCTATGAAGCATTATAACCGGTGAGAAACCGGTTAGTAATTGAAAATATAACCATTTGATCGGTCAGTCATCAGCCGGTCGAAAGCTCGATCAATGGCCAGGTCCGGTCGATAAATCAGCGATCGTATCCAACTCTGCTCCCAAACAAGTTCTGCTTTTTTGCATTATTCTTGAGAGTTATTCTGATCAATTTTTGTGTTGTATTCTACTTGAAATACTTTGTGCAATAAATCATGTGACAATGCGAATATGTCTGTTTTCCTTGTTTGAAGTTGTCAGGCTTTTCATCCAAGGTATGTCTACCGAAGTAATTCTGTCGTAAGCATGATGAACTTCACTAAATTCGTCGTCATCAAAGGAATATGCCCACGTGCATTGCCGCTTGCTGCATCGAAATAATCCATTTCCTAAAATCAATTGTGAAGAGTGCAGTAGGTGAGTAAGTCCCGCCTTGCAGATTAAGTGACGCAGGCTCTGTAAACATTAATGGAATTTCAAACCTTTATATGTTTATCTTACGTAAGATCATTTTGATTTGTGCGAGTGCTTGAGCATGACAGCAAAAATTCAAAAGTGTGTCAACTGACCCTATTACTGGCATAAACGGTTAATAAGACACTTTCAAATAAAGTTGAATCTCTCGCAAAAACATAGAGCAAAAGTCATGTATGGATATGAGTATCTGTAATATTTTTCCGTGTCATCTCAAGTTCCATAAATTACCGGTAGTTCATAAGAATAAGCAAATTAAATTTTGACTACCGTAAAACGGGGTTGTTTGGGACAAAATATTTTCAATTCATGTTTGACAACTAAAAACCCTTTTCATTATATTCATAATTGAATACGTGCATTGTGAATATGCAGTAGGCCCATCAGTCAGTGCAACGGCACATGTAGGTTGAAAAAGCATGCTTACGCCCCATAGGATGAATAATATAACAAGCTATGATGGCACTATACCTGCAATATTCAAAACTAATTTAATTACGCATTGCTATCATGAGCACCATCATAGAAAGAGGGCCATGGGTGGTTTAGAGGTGCTGAAGAATATTGCATGTAAGCTTTAGGCATTGGTCCGCTTTCCAGAATGCACTGACAATTTCTATCTTCAACGAAAAAACCTGAGACTGAGAGGTGGGATGTAAACGGTCAAACTCCAGGATTATAGATTTTCCCACTTTTTTAATGAGTTTTTGTCATAATTTATTATTCTTTTAAAATGATGATAACTTAACAGCAGATAAGCACAATAAATGCAATGATCACTTTGCCACGATATGTCGGACCATTGTTCTATTCAAATTGCAGTCTGGACATCATGTTAGTGTGAACTTTCAAGCGCTTGCGCGGTTTTCAAGTTACGTATTTCTTGTAACTGAAGCCGTGGATAAAATTAATTGCAGCCATTCTTGGCTACAGCTGCTAATCAAGGGCCATTACTATCAATTGCGATCCGTCATGGAATTTGTTGAACATTGGGAATTTCGGGAAGTATTCTCAAGCGATTCTGCCATCATTGAACATTTCACCCAAATCACCGCAATTCATGTTCCATGAGTTATGTCACGATAATATTTAGCTATGCATGCTACAGACTGCACTATAGCAAGCAAGACTCGAAAGCCATCAGCGAGACGCTTATACATAGAAGTACGAGTATATTAGGCGAGGACGTCTCTCTTTCATGTGGCCGAGTTTTATTTACCTCACTCTACGAATCCAATTGTGCTGATTGCATAGCGAGAATGCTTATTCAAAAATCTCAGGTTTCATCCGACCTATGGTTGAATCACAGATCTCCCGGACACAGCGTACGCTCAATGACATAGAGCCGGTTAAAGCGGTCAGAAGTCAAGAGCCCGTCGATTTCTTGTAATCGAGTCTCATTGGATGAACGACTTGCATACTGATTCATATTTCAACGCCCTCAGGTGGTCGGCGTGGTTCTAGTGGGCCTATTCTCCCACTAACTTAAAACGAGCGGAAATTTGGATTGCCATGGTCAAACCAATGATTCACCTGACATGTTCATCGCATGCTTTGACGGATCGTAATTGTACGTAGGCCTACTAAGGGCGACATCAGTACAAAATTTTGAATTAATTAACCCTCAGAGAGCCGAAGGGGTTCAGTGGACCCACGGAGACATATTTTTCTATTTAAATTGTTTCACTGATGATGTATCAGCAATTCATGTCCATGCAAAATCATCATTTTGACCTCCATGTGATATTTCATTTTAATTGAGTCATTGGAATGTGGACACCCTCCCCGTTGACACTGACGTTGGAACACAGAAATCGTCAGTTTAGATAGCTCTATTTGACTTTACAATTGTTGAGCACTCTTCCAATTTACAGGTTGTGTCACCTAGATCAAAAAATGGATTCTCAACGAAAAAATCTTGGTTATTCCACAAAAAGCATACCAATTCCTTCAAAAACTGAATATCTGAAAGTATTCATTCAAAAAGTCGAAAGCTTGATAAAGAGAATGCGATGGAAAGTTAAATTTTTTGAAGACAGAAACTCTCAGAATGATGATATATCAACTAATTTTGGATTCAAGACAGATCCATGCCTACCGTCTAACGAACTTTTGAATCCTTTTGAGAACGACATGTACAGCATGATACAAAATATTGAATTTCGCAAATATTCCAATGAACTACAAAATAAGCTAAAAAAGATAAAGAAGACATAAAGAAGTCAAAAAATATGTTTGTTTTTGCTGATAAAACAACAAATTTGTACGAAATTCCGAAAGAAACTTACTGCAAATTACTCACTGAAAATGTGACAAAGTCATACAAAAAAGCAAAAACTTCAACTGAAAATCAAATCAACAACGAAGCCAAAACAATTGAAGAATCGTACCATCTAGCAAACAGAATAGAGCGCTATCCCCCACGACAGGCATTTATAACTCTGAAAGATCACAAGGAAAACTTCGCGAGTAATCTCAATTGCCGGTTGATGAATCCTGCAAAAAGTGAGATTGGAATTATCAGCAAACATATTCTTGATAACATCAACACTACTATACGAAATTCAACTAACCTGCTACGATGGAGAAACTCAGAAAATGTTATCGATTGGTTCAAACACATTCCTGGAGAGGAGAACTCTTCTTTCTTGAAATTTGACATCGTGGACTTCTACCCATCTATCACTGAAGAATTATTGGACAAAAGCATAACCTTCGCTCAATCAATAATAGAAATCCCGAGAAAAGATGTTGCTGTAATAATGCATGCAAGAAAATCTCTTCTTTTTGAACAAAACACAACATGGGTGAAGAAAAACAATGATCTATTCGACGTTACAATGGGCAGTTATGATGGAGCCGAAATCTGTGAACTTGTAGGCTTATTTCTTCTTCAAGAACTTTCCGATAGATTTGAATGCAACAATATTGGCTTATACAGAGATGATGGCTTATGTGTGATACCAAGCACCTCCGGCCCACAGTGTGATCGCTCTAGAAAAGATTTAATACAAATCTTCAAAAGACACAAACTAAATATAACAGCAGATTGTATTATTAAATCAACAGATTTTTTGGACATTTATTTCAGTTTGGAGAACGAAATATATCGACCATATATCAAGCCAAACAGCAATCCATTATACATTCATAAGCAATCAAATCACCCTCCTTCAATCTTGAGACAAATCCCAAACATGGTGGAAAAAATAGTATCCAAATTATCATGCAACGAATTCGAATTCAATAAAGAAATGATGACTTATCAAAAAGCTTTAAAAGAAAGTGATCATCCATGCAATTTAACATTCAATCCCACTACAACAACAAAATCAAGGCGGAAAAGAAATATCATATGGTTCAATCCTCCATTCAGTGCAAATGTGAGAACTGACATAAGAAGACAATTCTTGTCATTGATCAAAAAGCATTTTCCCACTCATCACAAATACCACAGTCTATTCAATAAAAACAATATGAAATTGAGCTATAGCTGTGTTAACAATATGAAAAACAATGTAAAAAGTCACAACACAAAGATATTTAACAAATCATCAAAAGCAGAGGAAGCTACAAACAAAGAAACAAATTGTAATTGCAGAAACAAAAATGAATGCCCATTAGATGGCAATTGTTTAACACAATGTATCATCTACAAAGCTGCAGTAACCCACCAATCAAAAGAAACTACCTACTACGGCATGTGTGAGGGTGACTTCAAAGGCCGATATAATAATCACAAAAAGTCATTCAACAACATACGATATAAAAATGAAACTTCGCTGTCACAGTACATGTGGTCACTGAAAAACAAAAATATCCCATATATCAAATGGAACATAGTCCAACAAACAAACCCATACTCATGTGGAAGCAGATATTGCAGTATATGTCTATTGGAAAAATATCATATCATCACTGCCAATTCTGAAACACTGATAAACAAGAAAACTGAAATAATATCAACATGCAGACATCGACGAAAATTTCTATTGTCCACTCTTGCATCATAGATAAAGTTCGAAATTTGTATAACCATGATTTTGTAAATTGACTTCCTTTTTCTATATTGTTGTCTGATGATCGGTGGCATTCATGTCATCCGTGAAACTTTAAGTAATAGCAATAAATGATCTAGCTGAAATTTTATTATCAAAGCTCTATTCTCCTACAATATTGAGCACTATTAACACTGACGTTGGAACACAGAAATCGTCAGTTTAGTATATATGTAAATAATATTACAAAAGAAAAAACAACTTTTATCAGCTGCCGATCGATTTCAGCCGTTTTTGGCTTGTCAAGGCAATCAACTGATTTATTCAACGAAATTGTACAGGAATTTCAGATATCATATCTAAATCAAAGAAATCAGACAACGTTGAGGAAGGGATGAAATAAATTAATGAACATAGCTTCCTTGGACTCACGGTCCAAGCGATTAGCGCCCGTGGACAACTGAAAGAAAGGAATAACACTAAAATGACCGCCACCACAGCTCGCTATGTGTTTACTGACACTTAGCACACAGTATCTACTGTCTTTGATTTGCTGGCGATGTACCGTCAGCCGATGTCGAAATACATCCCCCGTTTGGCCGATGTAGAATTTTTACATCCTCCACAAATCATCTTATAAATTACGTTTGTTAATTTACAATTCATGTTTTTTCGAATGTTAAATGTCTTTATGCCAGATGGGGTTTCGAAATCAACTTTGTTGCCTTCAATTATGATACTGCAACACTTGCATCTTGGCTCGCCACATTTCGACACTCCACTAATTGTCATCCGGTTATTCTGTGACAATATAGATTGAAAAGATCTAGGTTGTTTGTAGGCTCTCATGAAATTACAATTTTCGAATGGAGTTAGAAGATTTAATGTATTTGAAATAGGACGTATAACTTTATTATATATGTCTGGGTTACTCCTGTTGAACTCGTGTACAAATGGAAAATGTTCTTTTTGTTTTGCTTGTTGTTATTGCTGACATCAAAAGATTTGGCTTTATCAATCGCATCATTAATAAGCGAAGAAGGGTAATTCAAAGTCAGTAGACGAATTTTTAATTCATTGTAACGGTTCATTGTATTGTTTTATAGGTATATATATCTTATTCATATGCCAAGATCCCGAAAGGAAAAATGTTGCTAACTCTCTACAATAGGGGATACTGCACTGATGAAAGTCAATAGGGCTTCCGCAATGATTTAAGTCAGATTTTGTTCTCACCTCTTGATTTATATATAAAAGAGAAATAAGATTAGAAAAATTAATTAATAAAAATTTTTTTAGACGATATTTCGTATGACACTTCATCACGTCTAAAATTCGTCTGAACAAGTTATCTGAAAATCACATCCAAATACATAGATCTGAGATAAAAGCTTTAATACTATGGCAGGATAAAATGCCTTTACGATTAGAGGAAATAATTACTATGAAAAAATTTAGACTAGATGGATGAAGACCAGGATAATGGAAAAACAATTTTGTACAATTTTAATTTCAGGTTTACGAGATTCAATAAAAAACTTTTCAGCTGCCTATTTTTCACAAACGTTCTTAAACTTTCTTGCATTATTTCATAGTCAATATCTTCACTTGTTGGTTTCATTTTATACTTTAACTTAAAATGTTGGCAAATCATACTTTCTTTTTGGTAAAATACAAAATAATCATACCAAGAAGGAAAGTTTCGTGATTTCGCGATCGCGGACTACCGAAATTCGATCGCGATCCCGAAATGAATTTTGACTATAGTCCGCGATCGAGGATTAACTTTAGACTTAAGTCCGCGATTCCGCGATGTTGATTGAAAAAAGTAAGAAATGTTGAAGATATTTAATTTTAGTCGACATTATTTATAAGTCTAAAAACATATCTTTAGTTTTTCTTCAATTACCTACTATAACAATCTTCTAGCTGTCTGACATTCAGATAAAGCAGTGTTGGGCATCGCTATAAAGAAAGCAAGTTCCGTTAATTAAAAAATGTAGTCCCGTTAACAATAATCCGTTTATTTGGGAGCAAAGTAACGGAAGTTGCAGTTAATTCGTTAAATTTTATGTTATCTTTAAAATCGTATTTTAGTTAACATTGTGTCTTCACTTCACAGATAAATTTTCTTCTATTCTTAGTTTCTTTATTTTTCTTCGGCTGAGGATCCATACACCTCTTGTGAAAACTTATAAGCCTACATCTTTGCTATCCATGCAGCTTTCTCGAAAAAGAGTTATATCACTTTTAAACAACTGTATCGAAAATCTGTAGAAAACAAATGAACTGTAGTTATACAGAATGAATAATGTAGGAGGATAGTTATTAATTTCCTTTATTATAATAATTATTATAATAATTAATAAAATTTATTAATTTATTTGCCAGTTTGGTAAACAAAAGTTTACTCAAAAAACAGACTGTATTAAATTGGTTGAAAATTGAAAAATCAATCAGGATTAATGATATTTACACTTATTCCACACTTTTGATCACAAATGTATAAACGATGAATCGACGAAAATTTCGTGGCACAGCTTACCTTGACTGAGCATCCAATCGACTTGATCGGCGTTGGAAGCAAAGCTTCTGCATGATTCATTTCACATTTGAGAATATGTGCAATTTCTTTCGATTCGCGAAATGTTGACAATTATCACAGAATGTATTTTTCCATTCACTTGGAATTCGGTCCATTTCGTTGAAGTTTCAGTTGTCGGACTGTGCTTTTCGTTGAGACGATCGAAGAAAATTCTTAACTTAAATCATCTCACAGCAGTTCTCAGGCCAAGATGTTTCTTACAAAATGTAAAGTCGTTTGTTCTGCTGAATTAATCCACAAAGTTTTTATCCATCAATCTTTTTCATTCGAGTCGTTAGGTAAAGAATAAAACATACTTGCACATAAGGCTGCACACAAGGCTGACATGTTCTTCCTGCACTAAGGAAATTTGTTCGGCATTTCGTAGCATGCGTGTAGACAAAATGAGACCGCATTGGGGAACAGAATCGATTCTTGCGACCTTGTATGACTGCGCTCCTGACACTGTCTACCTCATTGTGTGAAGAGAATAGCTTCACGCAAATACCAATGCGAATTCTGTATGATGCCGCGAGTTGTTGTCAGAGTGCACGATGAACGAAGGTGAAGCAAGTTAACTCAGTCTTCAAAAGTCTGTATGTATAGTTGACTTGACATCATGAGCTGAGCTCTCAGCCGCATATTTATTAAAAAATGTCAACGGATTAACGGACTTCCATGAGAGTAACGGAAGTTAAACTAATCGTTAACTTTTTTTTAGAAAGTCAAAAAGTTAACGGATTGTGTCCAACTATGAGATAAAGATAGTGAAAAGTCAACGGTCAAATCAATGCGTTCATAAGCGGTGAAGGGCCCATGAAACAAGAGCAGCTTTCGGCTGTAGGCCTACACAGAGATGCGGGATCGCTATATAAATTTGAATAACATTACTTAATTGACTCGAGAGATGAATATATTCATACAGGGCGCATAGCTACTTCCATAATTCAAGTATCGATCGATCGAATTCAACGCTGCTATAGCCCTGTTTGAACTTAGATGCCCATATAAGAATAGAGCGTGTTTATTGATTTGTCGAAAACTATCTCTCAGGTAGCCTATGTTAAAGAATTTAGAGTGTCTTGCTAAATCATAGTCTATGCTCCTAGCCTACAAATGCATCTAACCAGATGTCTATGAATAAATGATGTGAACATTTATACCATCCGCTTATACCAACAGAACGCTTATGTAACAGGGTTAGGTACTTTAATAAATTGGGTTTGATTATATGCTAGATTATCATATCACCGGTAAATTAACAATCGAATCTGTTAAGACTTTTTCATAAACAACCCAGTCAGATAATACACGTTTGAAGAGCAGTTGTAACCCAAGTCATATCGTTTGGCAGGGGTTCTTTGATTTTTGTCACGTCGTCTTTTGCTGGCCTGTCATTTGTGACATAAACAGATCCCAGTTTAAAAATCTTGTAAAACTTGATCGTGTGGCCCGTAGATGGGCATCTATGTCCGAATGTGCATCCTGTTTACAGACGATGTTAGATAAAAGTTGTATAAAATTGATCAAGAAAATATCAAGAGACAAAGACATTCATCCCCTCGCAAACTTTTTGTTACGCGCAATGCCAATAATATCAGGCACACAAGACAATTACTCCCCGTCCGTCGACGTTCTGCAATGTATAACAACTCTTTTGTAAAGTACTCTGTCCATTCGTGAATTTGCCATTTTGCCTCTCATGTGTCAGTACTGCCCTTTGTTCTGACTAATAAAGAATTATTATTACTACTATCACTTATCATTGTTCATCTAGGCTGCTATTCTGAAGTATTTCTATTTTTTCTCCATCTATATCTTGTCATTCAAATCTTGAATTTAATTTTAGACAATCAAAATCAAAACATTTGCCCGAATTCTTTTCATATAAAAAAGTTCACTGTATACAGATACCTGCTTGAGTCGACACTCTACCTACTAGCCTATATGCTTGGTCTGTGCCCTGGACCATAGCAAATAGTTTATTCGTCGAAAATTCTAAGCGACTTCCAGGGCTGAAACCAATTCTGTTCGTTAAGAGGCGATGGCTTCAAAAATAAAAGGCTTGACTGTAATCCAATGCGCTGTTTGATGACGACAGCTCCCGAAACGAAGCAAATAATGGCTGAGATCTCCATTTGGCTAAATTATCTTCAAATTTTTGATTTTCAACTATGGCACTATTGGTCCATCAATAGAATATCCACCTGACTATTACTATCAATCGAAATTTCGGATTTTTTGCCACAATCTCAACTGTTTTGCTCTTTTTGGATTATTTGCTTAGTGAGACATAATATGCAATGCAGTCCAGTTTTGCAGCTCTATAGAATAAAGCGATCATTGGTTTGCATTGATATACTCGCATTCCATCATTGGCTCACGACTATTTAAGATCGCTTCACTGCAAATAGCTTGCAGAATTACTCATCGGCCGATGGCATCAAAGTTTGACTGGAGCCGTGGATATTTCATTCCTTAGCAAAATCGATGGTTTTAAGCGAGACATGTTTAACGGTGAAATTAGTAATAGACTAGATAACATCATTGGCACCAGGAAAGGTGCTTTTTTATAATGAAAGCTCTTTGGACAAGAACTGATCAAAATTTTGGAATTACAAGACTACACGTGTAACTAATAGACTGCGCACAAAGACAAAAAAACAATGAAGAAATCTGTCGAATGTATTTATAAAAAAATTATCTCCTCAATAGAAAAACAATAAAGTACACTACTACACTCTTTGATAAAAATCGGAAGCAAACACCGATACCCAATTGTACAAAATCAATCCCAATGATCAAGTATGTAACTCGAACTGTCAACATCTTCTAATTGAGCGATATCTGATTCTCAGATGCAAAGAAATACAATTCATAGATCAGGCAATGCAACGCGGAAAGAAATCATTCAATCTACATCTGTGTTTCAAATAATATTATTCAAAAAGAAAATAGCTTCAGTCATTCAGGAATAGCTTTTGCTGGAGTCAGCATCTTTACCATTTGTCTGGTCAAGTGATAAAATATTTATTTTCATTTCTGTGCAAATTAAAAGGAAACTCACTTGAGAAGACCTCTCGATTTCACTTTCAGTCATGTAAAATTAATTGTGCGTCTGACAGTAGATTGTGATAAGCAATTAAAAATTGTCATGAATAAAAGATGCTCCAGTTCTTAATTAATTAACATCTACCTAATTAAATCCGTACTCATACAAAAATGTTGCTTTTCAAGAGCATTTTTGCATATTGGTGCTTCCTTTTAGTACAACTTGGAATCACTACCTAAAATTTATTTCAGCAATTTCATTTTTATGTCCGTTGTAAATGGGCCATATTTATTGAAGAAAAGGTTGTCATCATCTAAGCTCGCTATTGATTACATGCCTGTACCGCACACCATCAGCTATCTATAATATTGGTTTTGATAGATTACGCTTTAGTGAATACCGCGATACATTCTGTATAACATCATAACTATTCGATGTACGGTACTTAGTCAGCAGCATGCCAAGAAAAATACTACCTCTTTTTCAATAAAAAGGACCCAACAAACTTTCAAAAAATCATATTACTTTAATTAGGCTACCATTATGATAAATCGTATACTGCGCTTCACATGTAGTGCAAGACACCCTTAGCAGCTTAGATATGTGCAACAAATTTTTACAGGAAGGTATCATAATTTGAATTTGAACTAAATTCGTGTAAATTAGTGCATTACTGAACTTAAAATGATAATTAATTAGTTGATCATTCGATTATATGAGGCTTCGCTCCGCCTGACAATCGAGTGTTGACCAGTTCGATGACAAAGAAAAATTATGAAACTTGAGTGACTCGACAACATCAGCTATTCTGATATTGTTGAATGAGCTAGATAGCGTCTGATTGTCCACGATATAGTACTGGTCATGTAAATGTTGATTTTTGAGTACACCAGTTCTTTACATTGCATAATACAAATACTATGACAATGGTGGAAGAAAAAATATGTTCAGTAACGGCTTGCGTGAGAATTCACTGCGGAAATTCATCGGATCGTTTTCTTTCGTCCACAGTCCTCACAGGTATTTTGACCACAATCACTAAACACCCGCAAGATTGTGCTTCATTACACAAGTTAATGAATGTCAATTATCTAGAAATCTTTATCCCAACCGGTGACATCGTCCACAGGAATATCATCGTCACAAGCGTATTCATCAAAATTTGAAACATCGACTGTTGATGTAACCTGAAACAGAGAAATCATGAAGTTAAAATCTTGGTAGTCATACCAAGTGTTAATCACATTTAAATTCACAAAAAAATGTCTGCAAATGTCTACAATTTTAGAGAATTACTTGTCTTATATTCACCTCACATTAGCAGGGAATTTATCAAACGATGTCATATTCTTCATCAATCTCGGGCAGTAGCCTATAAGTTGAATTCTGAATGAATCAGGCATGCAAGGAGAACACATAATCAGCTGAATTAAAAACAAACCAGCCGGATGCGTTAAACTTTCCAATAATTATTACGAGCTGAAGTCATAAAGTATCATATTAAGGCATTCAGTTACACATCATATATTGCAGATCTGCTCTGGTTTCTACTTGCAGTTGTAGAAGATAATGCTACTGAATAATGCATCACGTAATGCTTATAGCATGTAGTCTATCCTTGCACATATTCTTCAACATTAGGGAATATAGGTAGTCTATTGAAACTTGCCGTTCGTAATCCCGTAGCAAACATGTCATAAAATTTATTGCACTATTTCTACAATAATTGCTATAAGCAATCATTATCATCATAAGCAATCAAATCCCTTCCATAGTTAATTAATTTAACTATATATTTATAGTTCATTAATTCTTTTGCATTAGGTTATTGGAAGTCGCGTTCTTCAAAGAATGTTGCTTTCAACTGAGTTGCTATCCTAAAAGATACCTATGAAATAACTAATCAACTCAAGCAGAAGAAGGTGGCACCATGACTTTGTTCTGTGATAAGCAATGCAGACGATTTTTCAGCACTTTTTGAATGTAGCCTATACTACGCATTTTTTCAATTTTCCTGGTTAAACTATCAAGCTGACTCTACATTTTCGTCCGGTGATTGACTTGTTAAAAAGGAAAGTACGTAAAATTTATATTTATATCAAATTGAAGAACACATAGAGGATGTGATATTACTGCTGGTTGACTTAATTTATGTTGTTTTGAGGTGTTCTAGTATTCGATAGTCACCGCAAAAATAGGGATGAAATCGGTTAAGAAAAATTCAATTCGTTTAACTCGATTTATCGTGCCACATGCTTTGATAACTTACGCGGAGCTAGTAAACATTTCATATCTGTTGCCCTTACCCAAGCATGCAGTTATATAAATCGGTGTGTATCAGCTTTGAGATCAGAAAATGAGAAGAAGAGACATAAAAAAGACAAACTTCTGATTAAGTAAAAGAATGAGCAAATATTTGAAATCGTATTGCAACCTTTTGTGAATGATAGAAGATACAAACATTTGAGTAATCCATGAAAATGGGCATCACAGCCTGATTTGTCGAGTTGTCAGGTCAGATGGTCGAGTCAGAACAAGTTTTCCTGGTGCATGTGCATCTCCCTCAGCAAAGATTCAGTTAGCTGCTCAATGGCTATTTGACATCGCAATTTCTGAAACTTCTTGCTATTTATGATCTTTTATGTCTCCGTTTTAGGCTTTTGGTCTGTTTGTCCCTGCTTTGCTATCTTTCTTGTATTCAATGCACGAGACCTTGCAGTCAAGATCGACAGATTTACTATATTCATTGTTTTCAGTTTACTAGAAGTTTTCAGTCATACCTTAAGAGAAAAACGTTAAAGCAAAAGCAGGAGGAGTACGTGAAAACGCTTGCCCAAAAAAACAAAAGCGGAGAAAATTAAAATCCAGTATGCAAGGACGAAAGGAAAATGTGACATCTATTCATAGATACTGTACATACAGTCTTAGTAAAGAAAAGCCTCAGGAAAAGCAACTTTTTGTGCTTGCGATTCATGGGAATGAATTTCTGACGAAGAATACCAATTGATCCCGTGGTTCTCTTCCAGAGCAATAATTGGTCACGTAGGCTATATGTGGATAAACTTGTAATGAAAATTGCATATGTTTCATGAATGCTGTATAATAGCCATTGGTGAATGTCACTATCCTCAAAATACAAACTAAAAATAAAAAAGCTTGATAATCCTTCATAGGAATGTTCCATTGATGTCATAGAGTAGAAAGACTCAGATGTAATGATGATTGATGCAAAATCTACTAGGGCCGGCATTTCTGGGTTGAATCACTCAGTATTTCAGTAAATGATGAGTACCGGTAGTCTACTTTACTTTTTGTGAAGACATGTCATAAATGTCATAAATGACATTCACTTTTCTAATTTAAACTTCAACTTCGAAAAGATATTATTCTGACCAAGCACGACGCATATACATGAAATTCCACGAAAAACGTAGAATCAATATACTCGCTTCAAACATCAATGAACAATTCTGTAATATATTGATAACATTGTTTTTTTTTGAGAGTGAGTCTTATCACGTGCTCGGCCTTACATGGGACACCTGTCATATTGATCGTAGTGTCAGATATTTGAAGAATGTAATTATTAATTCACACTCACTTTAATGCAGCTTCCTTTTCAGTAGCCAGTTTTGCCTCGGATACTTACAATGAACACCCTATTTTGACAAAATTCTGAAGCTGTGAATAAGTGCATTGAATGATAAACATAGCCTTGTTCTTTTAAACAGTAGAGCAAACATTCTGAGGCACAATATATTCTGTTAGCATAAAATCGATCCAGCTAGGGAATTGTGCACTCACTTAAACAAGTTACCTCGTAATGTACCCAGAAAGCTGTAACCTGACTATTGTTTCAATATCAAGAAAAAAAGTAGGCATGTAAACATACCAAAATTGAACTTACATGAAAATGATATGATTGGTCAATATAACTGGCCTCACAGCACGAAGGAAAGTAAAAGTAGGAGGATAAATAAGTATTAAACATCAAACTTGAGAAACCAGGAAGTCTGTATTCTTTATTGTATTCTATATCGTATTTTATCAAATATATATTATGAAATAGACCAGCCTTGACGGAATGACCTAAATCGTCAGCAGTGTTTGCACATTATCAAATGACAAAATCTGTATAATATCTTGCATTTCTTAAGGAGACTTATGCTGCAAAACTTTATTAAGACACTGATAATTAACATTAACAGATGAACGTAATAAAATTGAACATAATCAAAAAAGTACATGATACATGAATTTATAAATCACGCATTTGCTTGCATTGCTCAGTATGACGTCATTTGTAGACCAGACCAAAGACAACCTGGTGACAACAATTAATAATTTGAAGCGATTTCAAATCGGGGATCACTCATCTCCCTTTGCAATTTACAGTTCTGTAATTCATCATTTTTTGACAAGAATTTAAGAGACGAGACAGTGGTCGACAGGCATGGTCAATAATTGATTGCAATTTAACTAGACAGAGAAGTCAATGAATTGAAATTGGAAAATGTGTCGATCAATTAATTGGGATTGGAATGGTGAACCAATCAATTAATTGAAATTGGAAAATATGTCAATCAATTAATTGGCATTGTGAACCAATTAATTAACTGAAGTTGGAAAATATATCAATCAATTGATTGTAATTAGAATTGAGAACCAATTAATTAATTGAAATTGGAATCCAAAATTGAAACAGTTTCTGTAACTTGATAGCATTAATTATCGCTTTTGAGTCTCTATAAGGCCTCAACTTCTGATTTTTTTTTTTTTTACAGAACAGTAGTAACATTTATTTTGAAAATACATAATCAAGTTCTTTTTACAGGCAGAGTAAATTTAAAAGTCACAAGACATAGTCAATTTCACTAAGAGGTCTCGATCGAGGTATGCATGACATAATGCTAGTTGCATTTCCCCTTTGAACGGCTAAGCTCAGACGTTGCTTCAGAAACTGAGTTGCTCTGGTCTCTCCGGTGACTTCACTTATTCTTCTTCCGAGCATCCTCACGAGGGCTCGAGCGTCAGTTCCCCATGCTCCGAGAGTCTCCATCGCAAAAGGACAAAAGCAAAAATCATGAGCTAGACTCTCATACTTCCGTCGCTTCTTATCTTCTGCTTTCGATGCCAGAATTCCTCCACCTTGTCTTGAATTTGGGATGTTGCTAGTGGCGAGTGTATCCACGCATGTGAAATCCCACATTAAAGCTCTACCGGACTTCCAAGGTATCAGAGTCACGCCATCCGGTCTTTTGCCGTCATCACGACTAAGGCCGTGAGGTTCAAGGACAGCAGGTATCCCGGCGGTGGCAAATGATCGTCTGATAATGTCATTTGCTTCACTGTGTCGAATAATTCGTCCACTGTTCAGTTTACAACTCAAACCGTGATTGCCGTAAAGATCGACGTCGGCACCACATCTGCATTTGTGAGGAAAACACACAGGAGCTCCTAGTCGTAGAGCGATGGCAATTCGCAGATTCTCGTTGTTGAATTTGAGGCCCAAACATGAAATTGGGATTGAATTCAACCATGCACCCGCGTCTGGAGAAGATACGCAAAGCAAGCGACTTCTGTTTACTGGGTCGGATATTTGGCTCAAAATTTTCTCAAATTTGTCGTCGATTAATGGTTTGTCCCATGAACGTTGTAAAGACCTCAATTGATGTTCTGGCTCATTTTGACTTGGAAGCTTTACTTTCCAAGAATGAAGGGCGTCAAGCTTGTCCTGATCAGATTGGAAACCAGGTAAAACATCTCGTAGAAAAGCTTCTACACCGTGTGAAGATGCCAGAAAAGCCGGAAGTGCCACGTTCGTTGCCCGTCTAAGACCCAAACCTCCCTTTGAGACAGGGAAAAAAGCTTGATCACAGGACCGAGGAGACAATGAGCAGTTGAGTATGTTCTCTAAAGCACTTCGTTGAAGATCATCGAATCTAATTAACAAATGAGGGAATTGATAAAATGGGAATGTTCGCAAAAGATATAAAAGTTTCGGTATTGAGAAACAGTTTTTCAAAATGTAGAAAGCACTGTGGGAGTCAATATCACTTAGACGATCAATGAGTATATTGATAGAATTGAGTTTGTCCGTGAACACCGACCCGGCACTTTGAGGGAAAAGAGGCGATCCCAGGAGTGTAGCATCTATCATTGAAATAGCCTTCATATGATGGAAAAAGGAGGATGTGACAGAAGTTGTTAGAGACATTGGGTCATACACCTCACACTTTTGCAAGTTCATGCTTAGACCGAGGTCCGCCTGGAGAGCAATGATTGTGTTCAGATCCTTTGTCACTTCAGCCACAGTGCCTGCGATACAACCGTCGTCTAAGTAACAACAATTGACTTTACTTGTCAAACTTTTGACCATATCATTTATCGCCAAGGAGAAACCGACCGGACCCATAGGGTCACCCTGTTGCATGCCTTCCCTCGATAAAAGGATTTCACCATCAATAAAAAGGTTAGTGTCGTTATTGTACATTTGCCACATAAAAGGAAAAATACTGCTGGCTCTTTCTTTGACCTTATGCAGAATCATATCCCTTCTAATAGTATTGAAGGCGTTAGAAAAGTCAACTTTGATCATCACGAAAGGTTCGTTGATCAACAATTTCTCTTTCAAATAATTTCGTATTGTGTGTACTATGGCCTCCGCACCTTTTGGTGAGCCAACACCCATCTGATTGGGATAAAAGGAGTCTTTCAATTCTTTGATGGTCTTTCGAGCTGCAATTTTACTGGTAAGTCTGCGATACACAGTTCCCACTGCAATAGGGCGTACGTCATTGTTTTGTTTTGACAGTGCAAAAAGCGACGAACCATACAAAAAGGGAATGATTTCAGTAGGAACCATGCCAGCAAGCATCAAATTGCTCAGTCTTGTAATTGCCGCCAACAAACGACTACCTGGATCTCCACAAGTTTTTGCAGTAAGGTCTTTTAAATGTTGAGGTTCGAGCAGGTCCGGTCCACTGGCAGAACCCGGAGGAAAACTAGATATAGCTCGACGAACTTCAGCTTCATCACATTGTAAGGGATTGTTGAAATCCTCATTTAGATTGATAATGGGTAAATCGGAATTAGATTTACGTGGAGGGTGCTTTTCTATTATCTTATTGAGAGTTTCTTCGTTGCTTGGTAAGATATTATCGTCTGAGGAAAGAATCCGAATAGCACCTTTGACATCTCCCTTTTCTATTTTCCTTTGAGCCAATTTTGTGCGCTTCTCCTTTGAAAAGATAGATTCTTTATTGCGGGGAGAGACCTCTGTTTCGAATTGATCCAGAAAAGGCTGTGATAAATATGAAGCAATTCGTCTGTTGATGATAGAGGAGAGGGACCGTTGATGTCGGCTAGACGACTTGGGTTTAAATAGACATTGAGATGGGAAACGTAAAAGACTTATCCAAGAGTCAACGGTATTCATATCACACACCGATGCTATCAAGGTTTGAAGAGCGTTTGCTGCTTGAACTCTTGATGCTTTGGGGATTCTGTATAGAACAGAACCTCTCTGGAAATTTTTGAAAATAGTCATCAAGTCACGATTGCTTGGATTATTTACCGAGTTTGAAGATGCAGGTAACATATCATGATGAGTTTGTCTTGAACTGACGTTTATATTCTGTGAACTATCGATCTCAACAGAAGGTCTATCATTTGTTATCAAGGTTGCATTAGAATTACAGGTATGCTTCCGTAACGTAGAAAAATTCTTGTTGCAGGTATTGCAGACAACTCGCTTGTATTGACTGAAAAACGTATTGGGGATAGTATTTCGATCTGCCAAATGCATATTCACATGTTGGAAAAGGCTTTGATCTGATGAATAAGACCGGTTGCATTCCGATACTGGGCATAGGAATGTTAGAGTGGAAGACATGATACCAGAGGTTCGTGTTGAAAATATTAAAACTAGAGAACGTAACAGCACGGATTCGAACCAGTGACTTCAGTGCAGTTGCGTCATGACACTAACCACTCGGCTACTTCAGCTTTGGACGATTTGTATGTACACGTCGAAGATAATCCGAAAAAACGAAAAGTCGGTGCATAAACAGCACGATTGATTGATGGCAAGATTTGACCGGCAGACAAGGCTGCTAACGTGTACACGCTTTGACGGACTGAACAGTTTTCAGCCAAGAGGTCAATGGGAAGATTGGCGCGATGTAGACGGATGAGATCGGTGCGAGAATAGTACTTCACGCGTTCAGATGTCATACACGGGAGATGTGTAGAGAAAACAGCGGACTGTTAGGGAAGGTAACGCCGACCAAGGCAGTGAATGAATAGAGAGATGCAATGAGATGCACACAGTTGATGAGTCAGCTGCAGAATTTAAAAAATTGAATTTTATGATAAAACCGTTGGAAACGCAAGAGCAATCATGGTCAGATAATGCACAGTATTACACGACGAATCAGATGATATAACTTTCTTCGTGAAAGGTGGCGATGAAGCGAAGAAAATTAGAGAAATCTCATAAACGCAGGTTGTCTAATAATTATTAAATCATTTGATTCAGGATTTGTTTAACTATACACGTTACACAGCAATAAGCAATCTATGGTCTTAGAAATTTCCTATGTATGAAAGTAGGCTACATCGCTAATACAACAACTAGGCTTGCCATTGTTTTTATGTCTTAATACTGCGATTAGTCAGACCAATCAGACAAGCGGATAGTTTCCTTAGATTCTCTCTCACAGGCACCTGTATAAGATGCCTTTGGCATGCCTAGTTTACACAAGCGTTCGTGATTCTCTCCATTGTTTCCATCAGTGACGATTGAGTAGAGAAATTCTGCCTGCATTTTAGAGCTGCGTGGTCTACTCTGGTTGAAACAAACATGAATTTGTGACTGTTCATGAATCTAAACGTACGTTGTTGCTGCTTGCCAACCTGAAATGTTTGCTATAATTGTGAATTGTGAAAAGTAAAGGAATACAGAGGCGAAATTAGATATGCAATCTAGGCTACTAACAGATAACAATTAATTGATTGGAATTGGAAAATGCAGCAATTAATTAATTGAAATTCCATATTCTAGACAATTAATTTATTGAAATTGGTTTATCAAACAATTAATCAATTGGTTCCAATTACTTAAAAATTAATTGAGGTCAACTAATTTTTGACCATCCCTGGTGGCCGAGACTCTACACTAGGTTGAGATGAAACCTGAGAAGTGCATGTAGTTTGACAAATCAGCAGATACCAGTTATATGGTCACGAAGAATGCTACGCTAAGCAAATGATGTTGCAAACATAATCCCAGTGTACCAGAAAGGCCTACATTATGAAATCTCACAAAATAACAAATTCAGACGGTTATTCTTAACGAGTAACGTCAAGGAATTCAACTATCCTAAGCACCAATTAGTATTCTGTGAAGCTTGCTCATAAATTTGTTGTGAAAGCTTGTTTTTCACTTTTCACTGCACACCACAACCACATACAGATCAGCCATTATCGTCAGGGCATCATCTACTTAGGGAACATAAAATATAGAGAGTAAGAAAGTAATGACTCATATAGCAAATTTTGAGATCTACAGACAATAAGAGCTTTCAATAGGCAACATTGGAGAAAAATGTTTGTAGGGTCAGAAAATAATAGCAAATAAAAGAAAATTTGAACAATTGAATGGCCGACGCATCCTTTTGTCAATCTACCAAAGTCCCAGTGTTGAGTATACACTGTAAATCGCTCAATACCAATCACATACGAAGGATGCATACCAAAATATTTTTTTGGTATATTTCTGTATTCTCTTGGTATATATTTGTATGCTTTTCGTATGTTTTTTCAAATGTGGTATGCTTTACATTTACTAAAGCCATACCAGCACAATGTTAAAAGAAACCATAAATCATTTCCAAAGTATGTTGATTTAAGGACTTTTGACAATAAAGATCACACTAATGTTACTACTGTTCTGTAAGTAGTTAGATAATGACATTCAAGAGTGATACTTTTAATGCTGAATTCGATTTTAATACACGTAAGTCTAAGGCATTTCATGAATAGTCAATAAGTATTCAACCATCAACAATTATGTATCATGTAATTTTGAAATAAGGCATATTATCAATCCGAAGTAAAAACACATTATAATTCATTAAACGCAAAAATAGTTATGTTTGAGATATATAAGTCAACATGGTTGCTCGAAAGTTATTGTTTGAATGAATTGACGTTAATCAAATTGGCCCGTAAAGTAGAGCTAAGTAAACGTCCTGATACTGTTGCTAGACATGTAGCATCGACCGCATAGTCGTGGAACATAAAATTCACAATAGATCTAATGTACTCAAATATCACTCTATCAGACAAAAAATTATTCACCACTTGTATTACCGAAAAAAGTTATTTGACAGTAGTATGTAATACATACATTTTTTTGCTATGTGACTTAAAGCTGCACGTACCAAATGGATACCAGAGTCATACGAATAAGGATGAATTTCCATCGGGTCTCATATATAAAACATACCAACAATTCGTATTTCAGTGTAAAACATCCAATCACAAATAGAATAGTTCGTATCGCTACATACCAATCACATACGAAGGTAAATGAGATTTGGTATGAAAAACATACGAGATCTCTGTAGACATACCAGAATCTCGTATCAGATGTTAGTTTCAAATTGTATGTAATTTTGGTATATGTTTGTATGCAATTTTCGTATCCAGCGATTTACAGTGTATGATCAAAAAAATGTTGTTATTTTTTAACATCCATTTCTCCTGCTTGAATGGCTTCTTTACATGAAACATTTTGCTTTACACAAATTAGGAGGTAATTTTTTAATCTAAGCACAGAATTAAATATTTTGTTTATCTGCGTGCGCAGATGAATCTTATTCTGTGCTACTAAGAAAAACAGGAATAAGTGGAATTCTAAAAATAAGTGTTTTAGTAGAAAACATAGGTCAATATACGTCTATGAAACCAGAAGAGGATGTTTTTACTGAAAAATAGGATGTCTCTAAGGCCTGTTATCTTTTGTGAATATTCAAAAAAGGAAATTGGTGACAGAAAATCCTAACTACAAATGAAACGGCATCCTAATTAGTTGAGGCACACTGAAGTTTTCAATGTACTGGTGATTAATTCAATTTGCTGATAGAAGTTTTAAAAGCGACAGTCTGTCAACATTCAGCCAGCGCTTCAAGAAATTGCCTGAAGTCTTATCCATTTACTCTACAAATCCATTGAAGAAGAAAATAGATGGCTGAAAATATGAGATAACAGTAACTAACTGAGATATGAAAGCCATGCCAGAAAATGCCAAATATTTTCCAACAGAAGAATAAATCGGTACCAATATTGGTTGTCCTGTAGTCTTCTTCGTGATGCCAATTCTTGTGATAATCCTGATACTGATTCTTATATTGGTGCATGTGCAAAGCCTCAAATTAGCAAGGGCTTAACTTTAGCGAAACACGATTAATAATTATAATTAATTAATTAACAGATCGTACTATACAGTAAGTAAAACCACTTTGAAAAATAATAATAAAGCATAAATATGAATGTTAATAATATTCAAATGGTAGGTATCCTGTATAAATATCAGTAGAATAGGAAAAAAATTATTAACTTACACGAGAAATCCTACCAGTCTGCCACACTGTGTGTTGGGCTGTGCAGTAATTTCTACATTTGCTTATATTATGACTAAATCTTAATGTATTAGTGAACACTTGATTATGATGTTTCTACCTGATGTTCAAGAGTTGTGCGGGCACGGATTCAAAAAGTCAAACGAGTTAGTCAAAAGAGATGAGTCCTCATAACGTCTCTTCTACCAACATTTCCTGTAGAACATGTACTTATACAGTAAATTGTTGTTTTCTGAAGCTCAGTGTATTTTTTAAAAGCATTGGCAGAGTAAACGCGCTCACTTAAAGAACAAGTCTTTGTGCGCATGAAAAATCTATCGAATTAGCTTTGTGAGACAAATTCTCGTGACCAGGGTACAAACAACCGATTTCCGACAACCTCAGAAGCCGCTTGCGCACCTCTAATGTTGATATTCTTTTTGGGATTGACCAAATTTCTTAGTAGTCTAATACTTTGTGACCACCTTTCTAGCAATCTATCCATAGACAGTGGGATTGCTTAATCATTGTATTAAATCCTCTCTCTCACTGTGTCGACAAAATTCAGGCGGATATCAAATGCTGATACATCGATTAGGTTAGGGTTAAAGAAGACATAGCTTAATTAATTTGTTCAATTATTTCCAAAGACACGATTTCAAAATTTGGATTTTCAGAAACACAGGTTTTAATGATTTTCAAAGGGTATTGACTGTTTCGCTGAGTGAAACAATTCCACAATATCCATTATAAACTTGGATTGTATTGAGTTTCTGTTGTCCTTGCAACATTGGAAAATCAGATACGTATGTCAAAAACCAAACTCTTACCATATTACAAGAAAGTAAATATGACCTGAAGCTTTGATTGCATGAGTATTTCGAATATCAACATCTTTTCAAGGAGGACATAAAGAGGAATGGCGCATTATCAATTTAATATTTTTCCAGTCATTATCATATATACTCTATTATCCGCATTACCCTATTGGCATGGATGCGCGTCGGAGTCAAAGTGAATTGCTACAGTATGCCACAGCAGCGATAATAATTAGACGAACTTCAAACTTCGTCATGGATGAATAAATTTGTTTCTTCGTTAAGGATGTTGCTAAACAATTCTGCGGTAAGCCGAAGAATGTCAAGTATACATCATGAATGCATCACAAGCTTTGCTACAAATCCTTGGATGCAAACCTCCCGAGCGCTGCCTTTTCAATACGATAATTCTGCACGCACATCAAACTGCTCTACAATTCGACCGATTCGTTTACCTTATTCAGTTATTAGGTCTACTTGCGGTGCTTCGTCGACAACACTGCAATGGCATCAACTCATGTGCAGAAAAGGCCGACTTTTCGACATCCCGAGAGAGCTTCATCAATTACCATTGAGAACACGACAAATATGTGTGAGATAGAAGAGAGAAAATTCATATCCCTTGCTCTCACAATGCAATCTTTAAAACACCAGTTTTTGAATGAAAATTTATGATATAGTGCGAGAAACTTTCATCTCATTCAAATCTCCATTTCTTGTTTATTTTGACTGCAACCTCTATGCATCTGAATAAGATTTTGCAACAAGTTAATTACACGCTGTTTTTGGAAAACAATTTTGAAAAATATTCAAGACATCAAATTAAAATGCAAGACATTCACAAGTCCACCTATAGCGAGAAAGATAAATTGAAGATCTGTGTGAAAGATACATTGAAGATCTGAGAAAGAAATTTAGAAAGAGACATATAGATAATCTGATGTCGGAAGAAAATTTCCTAAAAAATAGCAGAATGAGATTTGCAATTAGCAAGTTAGTGAAATTTCGACGGGCATTCATTAAATATCACTTTAAACATACTACTGGCAAATCGCCTAGGTTAGTGCGTTGAAAATATTAACAAATGGTGCTTTTTGTAAACACAATGTAAATAGAATAATTACATATTAAGGTGCATCCTCAGTTGAAAAATGGAAACAAGCCTGAATAGCTGCTATTTCATCTATTATCAGGAATCATCAGCAGGCCTAGTTCACATCTCTCAACATCGACACAACTCCCTATTTCAAGTGACATTTAATGAATGCCCGTCGAAATTTCGCTAACTTGCTAATTGCAAATCTCAGATTTACCCGGGCATAGCTGCAACTTTAAATAGGGAATTGTGTCGATGTTGAGAGATGTAAACTAGGCCTGCTGATGATTCCAGATATTGGATGAAATAGCAACTATTTAGGTCTGTTTCCATTTTTCAACTACGGATGCAACTCAATATTTAATTGTTCTATTTACAGTAGCAGAATATTTAGAATACTTATCAGTAGAGATATTTACACTGCACAAATGCATATAGTTATCGAATACCTCCAATGATTTAATAATATTTTATGAAGTGATTGGATGCATTTAAATGCTATTCATGCTATAATTTACTGTCCTCTCCTTCAGGTATCCAGTCATTCTCTTACTTCAGTTATTTGGTGCAAGATCATTTGCATTCGACCTATTGTCATATCATGGAATCTTCGTTCATCATATTCGTAATCATTCATTGTAATTTCATCACTCCACTGTCCAATACCATCATCATTTCATGCATCCTCTTAACTTCACATTGTATAATCATTGTTACAAACCTCATGTTTCCACAAGTTCGAGAAGTAAACGTGACAGTGCCATTTTGCTGCTTTACTAATGATCTTCTGTAATTATTATAACATCCAAATTTGATGCGTTTTATACTAATATACCATTTACCCTTGAAATCAAACTCCCTGACATTATCAATCAGAACCATTCAAAATTAATTGCATTGCAATTAATTGGTCGCAATCAATTGATTGATAATCGCTTCATCGGATAATTGCTTGATTGGTGTCAGTCAATAATTGCAATTAACTGATTGATTTGTGTTGCAATCGGAAAAGAAATCAATTGACTGATTAACTTGCAATGCCGTCACTACTCACCATCCGAGGAAATACAATGGCCTTCAGTGACTTACTCTTATCTAGATAATAGGCATGTCTTATTCACAAACTGATCGCTTTCAGGATTCTAATCAGGAACTACGTATTGAGCATCTCTATATCACAATATTTTTATGATAACTTTTGAAACTCTATTTTATGTTATGTTAGGCACGTGTTCATTCACTTGCTTCAAAATTTGATTATCATTATAACTATTATGTATGAACTAAGTCTGTAATGAAATTTATCAGTGATCACATCCAATTAAGAATATAGTTATATGTTTTTCATGTGATGGTCTACGTAATAGAAAATCAAGAATTGGTCTATTCAAACAATGATGACAAATAATTGCAATAAATTTTTGATGACCCCTGTTATCAATTACGCGTCTGAATTAGGGGTGCACTGATTAATGATTTTCATAATCGGCCGATTACCGATTAATCGGGCCGAATAATTCTTTTAAATTCATCTATAATCGATGTTTTCCATGTGCTAAAAGTACCGATCTAGTTAAAGGAAACTTAATAATAGTAAAGTGCGCCAAATAAAAGGTATAACAGGTCCAGAATGTTTCATGCAAGAAGTGTTGCGAATCTAGTCTAGTCCTGCGCAGAGTTGAATAATGTTGAATTTTTGTCAATTGCTTTGGATCCTAGTAGGCTACTTGTTGCTCGTAGAAGTAATATTGGTGACCGAAATATACAGCTAGAAGTTAATTTCATGTGATTGCATAAGCTTTCCGTTCCAAGCAAAATCTTGGATCATAATCACCATCATTAAAATAATGAGACGTGGATGAACCGATCCATTTTCTAACCATTGATGGCATGAAAGGACAGAGCCCACCCTTGTTATTATGTCGAAAGGGTATGAAATGACTCGTAATTACTTGCTAATCTATAGGACTCCACTTTGATAGATGATAATTTCATCCGTTATTTACTGAAATTCATGCAATATATAGGCCGATATTCCACGTTTGAACTCGAACCCAGGTATTCCAGCTGCACTAGTAAGTGCTCCATCACAAGGCTACAATAGCAGCTGGTCAGCTTAAAAGCGAATGGTTGCATGTCGCAGTCAACCAGAGACGAGATCGTAACATGGATAGGGACCAATTCGAATTTGAAAAGCATGAACAGTTGAGTTCAGCGTTTCTTCCAGAGTGGAAACCGAACCCTGGCCTGGATATTTAGAAACACAACCGGTGGCTCGTTCTTCAGGTTATTTTCCTTGTCGTCCTCTAGAACTTGATATTTCTACATACAATACATGTATTGCGTTGATGCGCAATCGAGTATAATTTATGCGGTTTACAATCATGTATATCACGGGGAACGGTGATCTTGTCGTTGAAATCTTTTCGTTCCATCAGTCACCAAATTTGAATGAAAATCAACAAAAATCTTCAAAAGTCCACTAATCGGTAAAGAATCGGCCGATTACCGATTATCACTCTGCAGCGTCAATAATCGGCCGATTAATCGATGCACTCCTAGTCTGAATAACGGTCTCATCACACATTTTAGAATGAATATTATTTATTGGACCTTCTTAAGATCCGAAATCGGCATTCATGTGGTACATCGCGCACCTTCGGTGACAATTATATTTGAGAGAGCGGTTCGCAAATAAATTCAATCACTTAGACAAGCTGGACCCATGGCATTTTTCATATCACACAATGATTCTGATTAAATGAAATTAAATGTGTCTGCAGCATCATTCAGCTACATGCTAGGGAAAATGCATGGTTATATGTTTGTTGTCTAGATTATTGAAATGCTTAATTATTATATTAAGTACATTGTAACTTTTAGACATCATGATAATTAGCACTGAAGACAAGACTTAACATATCATATTATTTAGCTTTATTTGCTAAATATGCCAAGAAGTTCATTAGATAAAATTGAGCAGGTGGTCTTAATATCGCGAAAAAACAGAAATTGCTTCACTTCTACAAGTTAGTCGCTAAGTTACGGCTAAGATGGAAGCATTTAGTTTATGAACTAAGGTGAACAACATAAACTCAATATTTACACAGAGTTTCAATACCTACTCCTCAACGCATTTCATATTCGAAGACTTATGATCCAGGCTACGACAAGGGACAAGAGCGAAATGGCCATGTGCAAGAAGACATTAGAATAACATCTACTTAGTCTTTCATCCTCCTTAGCATATTGACTTTCAAGTTGAAATATCGATTGCTGACATTTTTCTTGGTATTTATGATGAATTATTATTTGTTTCATTAAAGAAGATACCGCGTTCACTTTGAGAAAAGAAATATATTGATTTTATCTCGTATGATTCCCTTTCGCTTGACGATGGATAAAATGGCAAATCTTCATTGAGTTTCATCTCTTGTCGCATCTCCTCCAGCGTTCAAATTTCTGAGCCGTTTGTCTTCCAACTACGGTGCACTTAAAGTGAGCCACTATACACTATGGTAAGTTGCTTGGGATTTTCTTTCCTCAGTCAATGGCCTAGCTCTCTTTCTGTTTACGTAGAGACTCAATGCTCATTTATTTTCCATGAAGCGGCAATAAATGCATGTGAAGAATTGAATACCCACGATACTCAAACAAGCGATACTCCAACTCAATAGAAGAAAGGTTTATGCTGAAACTGAGTTTCTCCGCGCATCTTTGCGCGTTGTAGCAAAAAGGAATTCATTATCAACTGCACATGCACAGAGGATTGATGCGAAAACAAAGAAAAAGCAACTGACCTTTAAGAGCGAACTACATCACTGAAATGCACAGCTCGTGAGCAGATGAAATGAAATGTGATCTGTTTGTTCTCTAGAAGATTTTGTACAAGTAGGAAAGAAAGAGTGCAGTTAATCAATTTTAGTACAGTATTTTCTTGGATAGGGTTCGGCCTGACTTGTTGAACCCGGCCTCGAATAAAACCCGCACATAGAACTATCAATTGCTATCGAACTTTCGCATGTCTACTACTATGAAAGCATTGTCAAACAAGATGCAAAACTATCAAATTATTTACGTTAGCCAATATCATGTAGGCTTCATGAGTGACTTCGGTGTCACAGTGCTTAACCCAATGATCGTTTAGTCATGAGATCGAACGCACCCTGCGAGTGTCATTGGAAGTCAGCAAGAAGACATCCGGACTAAAAGTATCAAATCTCCCAGCAAAATTGTGATTATCGCATCTCTTTCATTAAAACCAGGGGCAATCAAGAACTAATTACATTGCAATAGACTGGTCACACTTAATTGATAGGTGCTGTCAAGACATTGGAATTTATTGATTGCTGCGATCAAACACTTGCAATTTATTTGGTGTCATCGTCGAATAATTGCAATTAATTGATTGATTTGTAGGGAGGAAGTTGCAATACCGTCAGCACTCACAATCGTAGGAAAAAGATCGCAGCGTCAGGGATTTTTTGAGATGATGCTATCTCAGGGTGTCCGCGCAAATTTGAATGAAAATTTCCAGGTGTTGTCCACGATTTTCAGGGTAAAATTCATTTTCCAGGGAAATTTAACAAAAAAACGGGGGGGTTCAAATTTGAAAGAAAATTTCCAGACTTTCTGTAGGGAAATGCACGCGTCAAATTAAAAAGAAAAATTCCGGGAAAAATCTACCCAAAGTTCTGTGGCTAAAGAGCTTACACACCATAAAATTAATATCATTGAAGACAAAAATTTGAAAAGTGACGTAAAATTGGTTGAATTTTTAAGGCGCAGGTGATTCTAAATAACAAATACCAATATATGCATCAGACGGCTACATTATATTTATAAAAAAATGAAAATATAATCGATCACAACAAATTTAAAGCTTGCGGATTGAGGAGAGCTAAATAGAGAAAGAGTATAACAATAAATAACGAAAAATATAAGACTAAACAATGAAATGTAACATTAACGGAATATCTGCTAAGTCCACTCTATAATAAAATGCAACAAGGTGAACGTCAGAGCGTTGTCATTCAGATAAGATCATTTGAACTGAAGCATTGCAGCGTGAATCCGCGGAAGGTGGAAGACCAAGAGCCAGAAAGAGGAACATAATGGCTGATGTGCTGCATATGCATGAGAGTAATCACAATCAGTTTAAGAGAATGACACAGAGAATAATTGACCGAGGAAAGCTCATTGGCACACGACGTGTCGGGAATAATGTATCTACATATTGAAAACCTACTTGAAATGTGTTTGAAAATATTCGATATTAGCCTCGGATCATTCGGAACAAGCCTAGTGCCTAAATGAAGTTTACATGTTCAGCACCATTTTGCGTCAGTAGATTCTGCCACACGGTAATCAAGTGTTTAATAGCATTAATCCTAGACTACGGCTCCTAGTTCCCCATACCACACGACGTTAATGAGGGAGTCTACGACTCATAGTCCACCATTCCACACGACGTTAATGAGGGAGTTTACAGCTCATAGTTCGCTATTCCGCACGACGTAGTTGTTATGCTGATGCCTATAAATCGTGACAGAATGATCAAACTGATCAAGTTTGAAATTGGTCACGTTGGATCTTGGTGTGAGTCTAATGGTCTTAAATTAAATTGCAGAAAAACAAATGCTACTCTTTTCAAAAAACAAAGTCCAATCAATTTGCACTGTACATTTGATTTGTGTGATCGCTTGCGCATTCTGGGTATTCACGACAAGATGGACTTATCTTGGGTTGCTCATATTGATGATATCTGCAAAAAAGCTTCTCAAAGAATCTATATAATTACGTACACTGAAAAATTCAATCAATAAAGAAGCTCTATGATGCTATACAACGCATTTGTTTTATGTACGTTGGAGTTTTGCAGCCCTCTTTTCGTAGGTATCTAATGTCTACGAATAATTCTGTCTAATGAAATTGAAAGACTACGTCGTCGTTGCCATCGCATTGTTTGCGGAGGTGATTGCGGTTGCGATAGTTTTACTCCTGTATCCATACGAAGATCATCAGGCAATGAAGTTTTTCAGTTCCATGAAGCAACCCGACCACATTCTGAATTTCTTGGTTCCACCACGTATGGTCAACTCCGGAAAACGCCTCATGCCCCGAGCTAAAACTGTCCTTAGACTCAACTCTTTTGTTCCTTACTGTACACGTCTACATAATCGTCTTTGACTTTGACTTTAATATTTTATATTGCGTCAATTTACATTACTTTTGTGTCTTTTCGTCCATTGCTGCGTCATTTTCTTTCTGCTAATGTATAGCCTTGTACTGATGATTTTCATTCAATCAATAAACGTTTACTGCTACTACTACTACTACGTTGATAACGGAGTTTACGGCTCCTAGTTCCCCATACCACACGACTTTAATGAGGGAATTTACAACTTCTAGTTCACCATACCGGGCAGCGTTTGTGAGGGAATTCACAGCTACTAATTCACCATACTGTACAACGATTAGGAGTTCGACAACAGTTCATAGTTAACCATACCACACAGCTCAGTCTCATTCATGTTGTATACGTTATGATAGGAGATTCCAGTCACTGAAATATTCTAAAAACAAAAAAATTGTATGTGAATGAAGGTTATAATTGTAATAAAGAAGTAGAGATATGAAGAGTAAAATCTGGAAAAATTAAAAACACTTCAAGAGTAAGTATGACTTCAACAACTTGCAATTAGTCTCAAAATTTCCAGGAGTTTTCCAGGATAAAATTCATTTTCCAGGTGTTTTCCAGGTTTTCCAGGGGGCGCGGACACCCTGCTATCTTAAATATGTCTTATACACAAATTGATATGCATTCACAATCAATTTTAAAGCTCTAATTTATGATCAATCATCTACGCACGCATAATTTTCATTGTCTGGTTTCAATGATTGATTATCACTATAATAATGAAGCTTGAACTGTCAATCAATCAAATTGATCAATATTCACGCCCAATTAATAAATTCAGAGATCAGGTAATGACGTGATTATGGAAGTCGGTGGCATGTGAAATGCATTGGATACTCCGCAATTGAAAGTTTTCAAATTACACCGTCCATCTGATTTACCTTGTCTCCCAAAACTGATGCAGCATAACCAGGAACAGAATCGGGTATATGTGATTGCTTAATGTGACTCATCATGTTGTGGCACTCCGTTTCTCTTAAGTGAGCTTGTAATGAGCGCGAATGCTTGACGCAGCGCTGTGTGCTCATAATTTGATTGACACTCGTACAGTTGTCCCTTGAAAATTACGAAACGTCCGCGCCGAGAACATGAAAGATGTCTTCTAACAGTGCTGATTTTGACTGTATTTGACAATATTGATTTACTATTGTAGCTCAATGATATTGAACTTCCTTTCTGCATTAATTATTCACAGTCACTTCAAAGCAGTGACCAATGAGGCATTTTGAATAAGGCCAGTTTCAAAATTAAACAAACAGCAAACAAACTTGAGAAAACAATAAACGGTGAAAATGGACGACAAATTGAATTTTTGACTAACCCTTTCCATTTGCATCAGCCGTACCACCATGCAATTAACCTACAACTCCTGAACACATATAGATTGATCAGAACAGGAACGACGAAGCAGTGTAGAGACTGAATCTTGCGGTATAAGAGAAGCTTGGAAAAGTTGGCTGACTGAGGCAGTCAGTTTCTGAAACTAGAAACTTACATAATTGATTTCTTCTATTAAGTTGAAATGTGCAAATTGTTTGCTGAAAACAGTGGAACTGAATATTCATCCATATGATCCCCTGTATCAACATTTAAGACGTTGAAGCGAATATTCAGGTATTTGAGCAGGTTTGGCACTCTGGTTGAACGCACACTCTTTGTTCTATTAACAAATTAAAATATTTGCACTACTGTGCGTCGATCAATTTTCATTGCGATTCAGAAATTCAAGTAAATTGCAAACGCTCAATTTAATTGTCTTTCGATTAATTGTAATTTCGAATTAATTGTCTGCTCAGATATTTCAAGGTCTGGTTACACTGTTTACAACAGAGTCACAATTTTCGATTCTATAGGTTAGTGAGTAAAGCAGCATACTTGTAACTACATAGTCCTTGTGGTCTACATGTCAAACTTGATTAATTCGCTGATTGGGTGGGATATGATGAAAGTACACTGTACAATGATGAATACGCACAAACTAATCAGAAAATGTTTCAATAACATATTTATTATATCAGTGTCAATAATTAAGGAATTTGCTCACGTTTTTTAATATCTGCGCAAGATTTCGAAGAGTTTATCCTTTTCACGTGGATTTGCGCAGGTGCGGCAACTAACATTAATATCTAATTTGTTAAAGACACTCGATTGTCAAAAATATTTTGCCTATACTTAAATGATATACAGGGTGATTCAGTTCAGCCCGCCGGTAATAAAATGAATGGCGTTTAGACATAGGTATTGCTATTTATTAGCATATATTCCAAAAACTTACAAAAATGTATTATTAACAAAGTTAGAATCATTTTCTGCTCACGAAGTCACAACAAGTGTTCGAAATGAGCCCCCTGTACTGATACACATGGGTAAATCCAATTTATTCCACAACATTTCTGTCTTTTCAACTTTGGGTCTCAGATTTCCGTGAAAATTTGCATATATATTCATTTTTTTACGCTGAACACGAAAATCGTAGCGGCGACCACACCAAATAAAAACTTTCCATAGAAATCTAGCACTTTTAAAAAAGTCATTTTTTCTACATCTCGGTCAGAGGACAAATTGATCTCGGTCAGATAGATGTCTAATAGGAAACTCTTCGGCTTCTCCATTTGGGTTGCTGATGAAACTGGGAACTTAGGATGAATGCTTGCATGCGCAAAGCGAAGTGAACAAAATGTAATGTATTGCACATAATGTCCATTGACCGTGACCCACCTTGTCCTCTGACCGAGATTTTTAAGGTCTCGGTCAGAGGACAAATTGATGTCGAACAGGAAACTCTTCGGCTTCTGCATTTGGGTTCATGAGACTACGGGAACTTTGGACGAATACTTGAATGCGTAAAACGAAGTGATCTAAATGTAATTGCATACATTATCATGTCTTTAGACCGAGACCCTTGTACTCTGACCGAGATCTTCAATTTCAACGTTGTCCTCTGACCGAGATTTTTTAGGGTCTCGGTCAAAGGACATTTTCGTGGTTTTTGGAGATTTTGAGAGGGTTAATTGATATAAATAAAAAATTTCTTTTGCATAGATGTTAAGAGCATGGATCCCTCCTATGCTGTGAAATTTCATCGATTCCTGACAAAATTTCTGGTTTCAGCATCCATATGAAATTTTTGGGAATATTCAAATTCTCTGGTCGAAAAAACGGATAAAAATATATTTAAATCAATATTGCACACTTGTAACGGCATCAAACTGAATTTTCTTTACGGATTTATAAACTAGCACACTAGAGGATTCGTTTGGTGCAAAACGTTTAATGGAAGAATCAATATTCTTCGAGAAAAGGTACCTCGGTCAGAGGACAGAAAACGTCTCGGTCAGAGGACATTTTTTTCATTGGACAATGGAAACCCAGTGAAAATGCAATGATTAATATTGATTATAATATTTAAAATTAGACTGTCTTAAAGAGCTGATCTTCTTCTTTCAGATGATGTAAATATTAGTGGGTGTATTTGAATGTATCTAATCGAAAATCCGTGTTGAAGTGAGAGTACTGCAACTTTGGACATGCTTTTTTGGTCTTTTTTCGGCAAAAAACGGCAACTTGTGAAGAAGGTCTTGGCTTTGTGACTTTTTAAAAACCATGCCATAATAGATGAGATCTTTACGGTTCGATTGAAAAAAAAACTATTGAAATCGGTTCAGAAATATGGATTTTACAAATCAAAGACACATTTTCGTCAAATGTTGTGGATTAAATTGGATTTACCCACATGCTTCACAGCGCTTGAAGAAATTGGTGTACACGCGTCTTATCGTAGGCTTGTCAATGGAATCCAACACTGTTTCAATTCGATCTCTCAGCTCATGTATGGATTCTGGCCTTGGAAATTTGTAGATATGATCCCGGGCGTATCCCCATAACCAAAAATCGTTCATCGCTAAGTCAGGACTACGAGATGGCCAATTCCGTGGACCACCTCTACCAATCCAGCGATCTTGAAGATTTTTGTTCAGCAGTGCTCTTGCAGCGTGACTGAAATGAGCCGGAGCTCCGTCTTGTTGGTAAATCAATGTCCGCTTTCTCCGAAGGAGTGGGATAACAGTTTGTTGAAGAAGATCACAATAATTTTCACTAGTTACTGTTCCATCAATGACTTGATGAACAAGGCCATAGTCAAAAGTAATCATTGCCCAAAAACAAATTGATGGAGATTTGAGGGGCTTTGCGCATGTCTTATGTGGGTTCTCCATTGCATAATAAATACAATTATGCAGATTTACTTGTCCATTTGAATGAAAAACTGCTTCATCACTAAATGCAATCTTTCGATACCAGCCAGGATTTTCGTTGTTCATCTGCAAAACGGTGCGGCAGAAATTCAACCGAGTCTGAAATCCATTTCCTTCAGTTCTTGCACTCGACTAAATTTGAATGGTTTAATCTTATTATTGCATAATACTCTTTGCACCGATGATTGGGATGTGTCGAGCTGCGCCGCAACTTTCCGCTGTGAATTACACGGATTGTCTCCAAACGCTTCAACAATTTCTTTTTGTTTTTCTTCAGATAGTCGACTCTTACCAGGACCACCAGAATGCTTCATAGGAAGCACACTAAGAATTTGATTAAACCGCATTCTCCAATCTCGAATGGTTCTCACAGGTGGGGCTTCTTTTCTATATTTTTCATTGAATGCTCTTCGTACTGCTTCGCAATTATCAAACGTTATATATTATTATATATACTTCATCATACTTTTCTTTTGCATCTTAAGGATTTTTGGTTCTGAAAGGTGAGCATTCACCGAATATGAAAAGTGACGGAAATAAAGTACAATAAAACATCATAAATTATCTTTTAAATTTCCTGTTTCTGCAAATTATTATCACAGTGCAATTATTATCATCACATTATTATCACTTTTGTAATTCGTCATGCTGAATCTTTCGGAATTGTAACTACTTTATGCACTTCACTATCATGTCATCATTATCATAGAATTTCAAGACTTATACTCGTAGTCATCGTATGTGCACATGCACTGTGCGAGATGGAAAACATAATTATATGCGAAATCTATGGGAATGGCATGGCTGCATATATTTTGTGTTAACAACAATGTTCTCAAACTGACTGCGTGATACAGATCTCATCATTGTATCCGTAAAATTGAAGGAAGAGTTCGTGCTATTACATAATTTTACCCATGATAGAAAACAACCGAAAATGGAAATTCGCATTTGTTCATTCACGTCCTTGATTCAATGCGCGTTGTCACAACTTTACATTTTCATCTTGATTTACTCATCATTTGTAATTCGATATTGCATTTTGTTATTAATTACCATCTCTCATCGCCTCATCACACGAGTAAACTTTAACCAATTTCAAATGGAATTGAGTATACATGAACTGCTGCAGCATTGCAAATAAATGCAACCGGGTGCATGTGAGACATGTGCATCAGCGACTAAATTGGAAAGAACTTCAAGCGCCGCTTTTTTCATCTCAGATGACATAAAAGCAAGCACCGTACAGTAAGCTCAAAAAATTAAGTTTTATGTACTTACATGAGCCTAGCTATAAAGTGAGCCAAGTAGCTATTAATACACAGCATCATCAGACACAATATTATCAGGTTTCTTTGAAGTCCTAAATTGAATCAGACGTGTGCAATGAGTTTGCTTGAGTTTCCATTCATCTTCACGTCGTTAAAATAAGCAAAACCCATCAGAGTACTAATAGATTATTTTAATATCAGCTCACGGTTTATCTGCTCCATAATCCGATGTAGTAAAGTTGTAAACGGCTGATCACAGATGCTAAATGTAAATATGGAACATAGTTCCAATTCAAATTCAGGTTAAGAAGATGAGAATTGTGGCACTGATTTGTGGATCTTAAACAATCGTTGAGAATCAAGGTAGAAATTGGTTCATTATGATATTTATTACTGTCTTAAGGATTATGATCGCATTGGACTAGAAATTGTTCGATGTAGAAGGGACCGGACTATTATAGCTGTTCATGAGATCATTGATTGAAATCAAACTTTGAAAATTTTGCTCACCAAAAGTTTGATTAATTTTCGTGAATTACACTAGATTTAAGGATGCTATGGCATTTCATTTCATCGTTCCTTTTAAGTTCAATCAATTCACTTTGCTCACGACTGATTTATTGAATGATTTAAGAACATTTCCCTTTTGGCATCGATATACGTGCGTACATAGTGAGAGCTTTTGAAAAAAGTTTGTATTTTCTCAACAGACTCATGGATTTTCATCATAGGATGAGCAATTAATTGCCGGTATTAATTTCCTCATTCGTCGATGAAACTCATAAAAACCTGAAGCTTGCGACTGAAACGACGACAATGAATAGAAATACGGAAGTTCAAGTCATCATCATATAACACTATTGACTCAAGTTGAGACTCAATATCTTTGTTTGCTATATTTGCTCTTGAACTCATTAAATTAATGATCAAACGATCGTTATATATAGTTTTGGCATGGTTAATCAGCGAATGATCTGTAGAAAATTATTGACTGAGCCAACTTTGCTGAATATTCAATGAATTTTGAAATGAACTGTTGATTAACTGCTGATTGATTTACGAACGTTTAATGAAATTATGATAATGACATCAAACATCTAACAACTACTGATGGCAAATAACACGATGTGACAATTGCCATTTGAGATTGATTCTCGCAACGACATCAGGTATATTTCCAGGGTTCTCCGTGAGTATGGGCTAATGCGGCGGTCCGTGAACCCAAGACAAAGTGCCAGTGACTCGCCCTATATCACTGAAGACATGATGGACTCAATTCGATTTTACAACAAAACTTAATTGTCACTTTTCATCAGACGGAAAATAACTGCGCGGCTTGATGGATTTGAAACATCGACCTCTGTCAATCTAGGTCAACGCTCTTTCACCGATCCATCGATTAGTGACGGTCCGACCATAGTCCCTAGTGAAGAATTCGAGCAACCCAGCCAATGACACTACAATGCAATGGTTAGAGCTAATTGACTATATCTAATTGTGTGCATCGTATTGCATACTTCAGCTCAGCACATCCGTTAATATCGTTTTGCATATAATAAGAGTAAATGTATGTGCAATAAAATACCCTTGAAGACTAATTCTTTAGAACAATTGAGAGAATTTCACATCGGACGTGTCAAGTGCAAGTTTGTTATGAACTGATTTCGGAGATAATTCGATGAAATGCATTATTTAGTCAAAAAACAGCTGAATAAACTGCAGAGATCATCAAGTTGACAAAGAGCTCTATATCAAATACAGCAAAATTCGATGATGCTCATATTCCATAAGTATGCATCTTTTTGTATAATGCCTTGATAAATTAGGATGAATCATAGAATCGCCTACAATTCAATAGCATAGAATGCATAGTAGCAGTACATTTCAGTGATTCATCTTCGAAACGTGAGTTAACTTCTTCGCAATTGTAGAGGATTTAGAAATAATATCATTATTAGATTTAGAAGCAATTGTAGAGGAAAATTGTGCTGGTAACTGAAATTTGCAGTTTATTACCAGTCATAATTCATTGTGAAATCGAATTGTTTCAATTTTTTGGCACCCAACTTCCAGTGACTCTTCGCAAGTTGCACAAATGAATTCATGTTTCAAAATGCATATATAATGGAATTATATTGTTACCTGTGGCAAGATTGGTGGCGTGAGAACACGGCGTCGAAGACCATCCCAATTGAAACCTTCAAACCAAACATGTTTCTGCACTTCACGGATGCCACCCTTTCCGTATCCCAATCGCTCCGATGGATTGTCTCTACAAAGTCGATTTATGTGGTCATTCTTACTTATGGCCAATTATGTGTGAAGGAGATGCATTCATGGATATTCAACTACAACTCAGTCCAGAGAAAGACTTATTGAGGTGCACACTTACGTAGAAATGTTACAGGAAAAAACGTAAATAGTGCAATAACGAAAATAATTACACAGGCAGTTGGATTAAATGAGTAATAAGTAAATATGCAAAGTGGTTGCACAATGTAGCTAAGCTGCTTTTCGGTGAATGTCTATCTGTCATCCAGGACACACAAAATTATATCATAAAAATATTTTATCAATTACCTGCACAGCTTCTTAATTAAATTTTGAGCATTCCTTGTTACTTTACGTGGAAAATCGATGGCATCAATGCCCTTCAATATGATGTTGTAAGTCTTCATGGGATCCGATGCCGTAAACGGTGGTCTGAAAAAAGCAAATAACATCCAATTTTAGAAATGCATGTACTCAAAGATTGCTGATGATTCAATAGCATATGAATTCTATAAATTCATTTCCATGATTCATGAAACCATAAATTCGATTAGCACCTGAAAAACTAATTCACCGATAAGATACAACATAAAGATATGACAAGTAAATCTCTCAATAAGTGCATGATAAAATATTGATTGAGAGTAGGAATCGCAATCCCGGGATCCCGTGGGTTTTCGCAAATCCCGGGATCAAATTTGTTGTCATTTATGCAGTAATTGTTAGACGTTTCAAAAGAAATTTAATAGCTTTTTAATGTTTTGCCAATGGAAACTAAATATGCTGTGAATGCTTTTTGAAAATTTTCTTTGAATTGCTGGTTAAATATTGTGCATTACAGTCGTATCGAGTTGCCTTGCATGTTTGATTACATGTTCACGCCCAACACATTTTCTAATTATAGGTAAGCTACGGGAACTGAGAAAGTTTCAGGAAACAGCAGAACTATTTCTTGATCTTCCAACTTCGATTCTGTCCAGCAATTGATAATTAGCAAAGGAACAGAAGCAACTAATAAGGTCTGCATATTGCTTGCTGCAATCTCAATCGAACTGCTCAAAAGTTTTCTAATCAAGTACAATTTGTTCTTTATTCATGGAACTAACTAGAATTCAATAGTGTAGACAATAGTGTCAATAGAGACAATAGTGTAGTTTGTCAATAGTGTAGACTGACTAAACCATGAATTTGGGATATTCCATAACAATAATACGACAGTTTTTGAGGGAAGTTAACTAAGTAGGGGAGTGAGCTTTCTGAGAAAGGGAACATAAGCGGGAAGGTTACTTACGCTTCTCATTTTTTACTCTATATCTTATATAATTTATGCATTGTAGGAGCAATTGCTTAGATGCTTCAATTTAGGCACAACTTTGCATTGGGTTTGGTACAAAAAGTAAAATAAAAGCAAAAAGTCATCACTTTATGCGATACAGCCTTAACTACAAATGCCTGCTATCATTACAGAAAACAGCTTGATGTTGAAATCATGCTAAGTCTTTGCTCTTTTTATCAGCAGCTTATCGATTTCTTTGATGGAATAGCTGTTATCGAAAATTTCCAGGAGTGAGCGGCAAACTCATTTTGTAAACAGATGCAATAACATCTATCTCTAAAATAATGGTGCTATCTTGCACTGTGAGAAATTGGTGCTTCTGATTAACTAAATCAAATATTTTGAGAACAGCATGGCAATGAGAAACTTAACTATCCTAATAGAATTTCAACACATTTGATGAATGCGATTCCTTCCGTATCATTTTAATCTGGGAAATTTTCTTCCACTCATTCGCTGTTTTAAGAGAAGAACAATCTCAATTTTGCGTAGGTTGGAACTATGTCTTCGAGCTTTTATCTGAACAGTAATTTCAGAGCTTTTGACGGTTAATTCGATTTTTTGAAACTGATACATACAGCTATTAATGAATTCGAGCTGCTTCTCCAAAATGACAACTTTATCTCATAAACTTTTTATTCACACACAGACACATCAAAATTTGAACAATTTTGGCACTCCAAATAAGCAAGTATGTTTCATAATTCTAAATAAAGACTCGAGCAACACAAAAATAATTTTTATCATTAATTCGATTACTTGGAATTCCATACAAGATGGATTGTCTCTTCTATTACTTTTCAGTTTTCAATGAAACCCAAGCAGCTACGGCCTGACACTATTTATAAATGATGATAAAGTGTCAGACGAAAGTTTGGAGGATTATAATGTTTTGCGAAAGACTTTGTCTTCCTCTGTAGCATTGACGGAAAGTAAATCGCATTCTGCTTTCGATAGCTTATGATAATGTTTTTCAAATGATCGATAAATTGACTTGACTTCAAAGCTAGAAAACTAAGCTTTAGCAAAGCATTTGATCGCAAAAATATTTATACCGGCGCTTCGGAAATTTGCACCATCCATCTTCGGGGATTGAAGTAGTTAAGACATATTGCATTTAAATAGGAAACAAATTTCAAACTACATGCATGTCATTGTGTGATCCTATATCTCGCACAGTCATGACATAAAATCAATAAACACAGTGAAAATGATGAAAAAGCACCGAAATAATCAATGCGACCATGCACCGAGAAACATAAATCAAATCCATACAGCCTTATAAGTAATTTATTCATGTAGGCATAAATGCAGATAAAACAATGGATTGGTCTCCACGCCCATGCCTCAAGCAGTCAACGCACTACCGACTGCGCCGACTACTCAAAAACAGAGGAGAAGAGACCCATCCAAGCAGCCCATGACCGCAGTTTTAATATATTTATCGTTGAATTTCCCAGGTTATTCTAATACAACTGAAATTCATCATATTCGAAATCTTCTGTAACAATCAACAATGAAACAGCCATCGAGCAAATATATTTAAACATAATTTCAACTTACGTTCCCGTTAAGAGTTCAAACATGAGTATACCGAGTGACCAGTAGTCCGAGGAGATATCATGACCTTTATTGAGAATTATTTCAGGCGCCACATATTCTGGCGTCCCACAGAATGTCCATGTTTTCCTCCCGAATCCGATCGTCTTCGCAAATCCAAAATCAGTCTGAAATTATACATGCTTGCTGAACTATAACAAGTGTGGCACCTATTGAATACATTATTTGAAACATCGTACTGGCATCTTATCTGCCTCACTCAAAGAAATGCATACCAGGGTGGCGACCAGGTTTAAGGATTCAAAAGTTACGGAGATTCCAGGGCGATTTCATTACATTTCCAGATTATTCTTTTGTATCGACCAAGTTTGCTTTTCTAATTACGTGTACATTCCAGTATGTAATGATATCTGTATATTACAATTATATCTCTATGGATTGCAGCATCGTTTGATATCTGCATTATTAGGCAATCTCCAAATTTCATCAAGAACAGAGAGTTCGGTTATGACATTATTTTGCACCTGAGTACGTGCGATCATGCAGAAAAAACGCAGTCTTCTGTCGGTGAAATATTAACACGTGAATTTATCTATCATATCAATCAATATGTTTATCGAGAATCGCTCTCTATATGGCATCTGTGCTGTTTCTTCTAAAAGACTATGCTGCAAAGAACAGGGTAAGCGACATTAAATGACATTAATTTGTATGTTCATGCAGCATTATTTTATTTCCTTAACATAGATGATCCAGGACAGGAGATTATCCGTTTATTCGATATATTTTCCAAAATTCTTAGACTTGACTCCTAAAGACTCAGCAACTGCCCCCAGAACACTAGCATTTTCTCCATGCCTTTTTCTTTTGCTCATTCCGTGGTAGGTATCTTTCTGTCACAAAAAATTAAACCGAAAGGCATGTGATTAGAAGCTTAGGTATCAATGGATCTGTCGTCTTGCGACAATTGAGATATGTGACATGTTTCTATGTAAGCCTTTATGCTTGAAAAAGTATGACTTTGAGGGACGAATGTGGAAGTCGACTTATTTTAGTCTACTGTAGCCTATATTGTTGTGAATTACGGACAGTGATAACATGTGAAGCTACAAACAGTGGTGGAATGATTTAATTTAATGATACAATACTTTAAAGATTTGCTGCAAAAAATCAATTATTGCTTCCTGAAAATTAAAATGAAAATGAATGAATCTATTGATTTTCAGTTCATGATAATTCGTGCTCAGATCCCGGGCTCGGAAAATAGGTATGTGAAGATTGATTGAGGTTACGTTTCCAGTCACGGATGAGATTCAAATGACTTCCACAAGCCTGAAGTCACAAACCTAGTTTCCATCATCAAATTTGTTGCAAAACAAGGCCATTGTGAAGTCGCATGTCAAATCAAGATCCACTGTCTAACATCAAGCCAACTAATCATCAACATCTAATGAGCCATCTAATCAGCCAAACATCTAATCAACTGTCTCATAATCTAGCATCAATATATCATTCAAAATAATTCGTTATAAAACTGAGTAGTCTATAATTATCTCAGAAAAGCAAAGACACGTTTATCTGACTGCTTATTTCACTGAGTGCCATGGTGTCAATGTATCTTTCAATACTTATCCAAAAAGCGATTTAGGTGTGCCAAAATGCATAAATTTTTATTAAAAATCCAATTGGCTACTGCTTTTGGCCGGAGCGTGAGGATCATGACATGGCCACCTTTCTCCATTTATCTCGATATTTCGCTGCTTGATAACACAAATAGATGATAGTTTTTGTTTACCTATAGCTCGTTTGACGTCCACCATTCCGGTGGTTACAAGATTTGCATCGTACTTTTTCATATACCAAGTGTCTTCTGATATAAGTCAACAGCTGCCTATTGGTGCTTGCAATTCGGAAGACTTGTTCGGTGCTCATGTTAAGAATCCACGAGATTATCAATATCCCTCGGCTAAGCAAATCGCAAATCAAAGAGTTAAAGATTTTTTCTAAGGCTAATTAAATTTTCAATAATTCGATCAAAAATTTGCCGGTTTGCAGGTCCGTGTTCATTGCATGTCATTGTAGGTCAAATAAACTCAAGTTGCCCTCCAACCGACATTCTCCAATGGTCTCAAGCTACACGCGATCGCGATGTTCACTTGACAAAGAAATAATTTCGGATCATATAAATGACAGTTATAGCAATACAGCAATGCGACCGTCGGATTTTATCCTCGCTATGATAAAGTTGTCCAACAACGGTTCTGCACGTCAATTTTCGTTATCTTTCAATCGGGTTTTCCCTTTTCTTCCTGCAGTATGAAGTTTTACGGATGATATTACTTGAACTGCCATTAACCAGTATGTTACGCCTCATCATTTCCATTAAGGAGGTTGATATGAACAAATTTGCGTCTTTAACATCATTGCTAATTTGTTATGTCTAGATTTATGTCTTTCTTGATTGATTGTAATTTCCCAAATGCTGCCATCTACATCCAGCGCATTAACGTCAGAAAATTTGCTAGACAATTACTTTTCCAATGAGTCTGCCTGATGAAGAGATATGAAGCGTCACGCATTCGATTCATTCCAGGTCATATAATAATTTGTGAACCCAAATCGTAAATGAATTCAGTAAGTAGAGCGATGATCAATGCCGAAATTGTTTAGTAATTTTCATTCCAGTCGGACAAATTGAAGATAGATGGAGAACATAAAATATCAAAGTCTGAACTCGTGCAGTGATCATAAATCATGAGGAGAAACATGAGATTAGAATTGAATTATTCACGATGACAACATAGCAACTTTAACGATCTAAATGACTGAAAGATGGTAAATAATTTAACATAACCTCGCTCATGAATATCAAATGAATATATACAATATACAAAAATGTCATTCCAATATATTGCAGTACACTGTTTGACAATCAGCACTGAATTTTTACCAACGACGTAAGGAAAATATTTGCCTATGATGCGATAGATAATAATTTAAGTGACAAAGAATACCATATTCTAGACGCAAGTGTAACATTAATCAACTAATTACAGGCTTCGGATCCTAGCTTTCAGACCAGATTTGACAAAATCAATGATGCAAAGGGAAATTCATCCAAGAATATATGCAGCATGAAGAATGTGAAGAATGTCCTCTTCAAACAGTAAGTTGTTTTCTTATTGCAAACTATTATACTACAACATCAAATCGAAAGAAAGAGTAATATTAAGATACAAATGGATGAAGATATATAATAATGATAATAATAGTGATAATAACATCAGTTCACTCCAAAGACAGAAAATCAAACAATTCCATTCTTCGATATCATGAGATCTGACATACTCGGAAAATGACTGTGGATAGCATGTGCGTAATGTGCAGTGACAGTCCCAACAAAATGTTCAGTGAAATTTTTATTTTACTTCAAAATCCATTTATCCAATAAAATATTCTTCGACTTCAACAGGGACAATGTGCACGAAAACAATGAATTTGAAACATGATGCACATGTTGCTGTCCTGCAAATATCAAAGCAGATATTTATCAATATCGTGCCTGATCAGGCAAATCTTCGTTCTCATTTAATCACAAACAAATCTAAATAATTTATATAAAGAGCGGAAAAGCTACCGCCTAAGTCTCAACTGCGGAGAGCATTTTCATCAGTATCTGAAAGGCATTCCGAAAAGATGATCACAATTTGTAACCAACTTAGAACTGACCATGTTAATCTGTTCAATAAGCTGCGTGCAAGTTGGAAAATCTGCCCTTGTAGTATTGAGGCTAATACTCGTTCATCTCAAAAGCCTTACTAGGATTGAAAAAACAACATGTATCTATTCTTAAGCGGTTCAATATCAATGACTCCACGAGAAAAGCAATAACAGGCATTTATTCGAAGTCTGGGTCATCAGATATCATCGCATAACACACTATAGTATTCTATTTTTCCATCAGTCGCTCATCAAGTCGGAGGAAATAAAATTCTAAATACTGGCTTCATCATTCTCAGGAGAGAAACAGTGAGTAATTTTAAGTGATTTCAATTGAATTGGCAAGTAAAAACTTGGATATCAAGCTGCTGCAATTTTAAAATGTGTGAGATAATGCCATTGAATGTAATTGTGAGATCTTTTGTCACACAAAAATTAACTGGTATGGCTTTGTCAGTTAAGGAAAGAAAGAACTGAAAATTCTTGAAATCTTGAAAAATTGAAACCTTGGAGCCTCGCAGTATTCTTCATTTTTTAGTGAGATATTCCATGCTATAGGCCTAGATCATTTTCGTGGGCCTATTCAGTAGAAATTGGATAACTCGACACCTCACGGTGCCTCAGAAAAATGTCGACTTAGGCGAACTGTCGAGATAACCGAACACGCACATATGAATCCGTAAAATATCCTGCGATGAGTATAAAAGGCTTCTATACGGCAATAAAAATCATGCTGTTATTAGAAACAGACACAAAACAGTTAGCCCATACGTAAATCACGCTGTAAATTAACTGTAAATTACATTTACGTGTAATAAACTGAAAATCACGGGAAATCATGCTCAACTTACTGACCATCGTTCCGTGTACCATAAAGTAGAAGTAGGTACGGCCTACGGTATCGGTACATGTTGGCGAAGGAAAAAATCTGATGTATCATATGACATTTGTATGTACTATGTGATCAGACAGACCAAAAGTGAATTCAGTTTCTCTTCTTGAAGAAGTCGGTTACTTTTGACTGCTTGAGTGACAGCTTCTTGATTGAAGCATCTATCAATTTATTTTCGATCTGTCTGGCATAGTCAACGAATACAGAGTCCGAATCAAGGCACTGTAGAAGATGTTGTATTCTGCGTATCATTAGAGTACCCTCCACAATAGTAGGTGGAGGTTCGATTGTTGGCTCATCATCATCATCAACATCCTCAGGATCATCTGCAGGAATCAAGCTCACCTCTATTTCATCCGTCGTGATGATCTCTCGGCAATTGATTTCCTCATCCGTATTGACGTAGTCGTCGAAGTTGAAGTCTGCTGGAATAATTCCTTCGTTGATCATACAACTCCAGATATTTCGATGATCCACCTCATGACTTTCACCATCAGGCAACAATTCGATGTCCCTTGGAGGATGAAATCAAACTTTCTTGAAACAATTTTGAATAGTCACTTCAGACACATTGTTCCATGCTTGTTTCAATATGTCCATGGATAACTTTATGTCAACCGAAAAGTCCAGTTTGTTTTCGAATGCGAATATAAAAGCCTCTTCGCAAGATCGTGACGATAATGGGCTTTGAGACATCTGATCACACCAGCATCCAAGGGCTGTGTGTTTCGAAGTTGTGTTCGGTGGCAGATAAACAAGTCTGACGTTTTGTAAGTTCGGGACGACCGGATGAGCAGTACAATTGTCCAACACCAATGCGACTTTCCTGTTCTGTTTGGCCACCGTTTGATCCAGTTTTCTCAGGTATTTCTCGAAGATCTCACTGGTCATCCAGGCTTTCTTGTTGTTTTCATATTGTAGTGGAGGCTTCTGAAGACCTTTGAAGCACCTTGGATTTGCGCTTTTCCCAATCACCAACAATGGGAAACGCTCCCCAGTCATGCTTGCAGTGACCATCACGGTAACTTTTTCCTTCGATAGACGGCCGCCAACACACTTCTCTTCTTTAAAAACATGCGTTCTATCAGGCAGACATCGATAGAAGAGACCAGTTTCATCACAATTCAGAATGTTTTCTGCAGCATAATCCTTCAGTAGGAGAGGTAGACGGTTGTTTAGCCAATCCGATGCTCCTTGTAGATCAGCCGATTGTCCTTCACCGTGAAGTTTCTTCGCGACGATGCCGTTTCGTTTCTTCCATCTATTGATCCAGTTGATGTCAAGATTCTCGAAGTCAGGATATTGCAAATTTTCGGTATATTTTCTTGCCTTGGTGAGCAACATCTCACCGGAGATTGGTATGTTCTGTTCGCGAGCCAAGTGAAAGAATTTTGTCAATGGTTCGTCCACTTGATCAAAGTTATGAGCCTTGAACCGTTTCGCATCGATCGGTCCACCTTCTTCAAATTTCGAGACAATATTCTCTGCTTTCTTAATGTACCCTGCGATCGTACTTCTAGGAATACCTTTCAACTTCGCTATGTCCGTTTGCTTCATTCCACCTTGGTGTAGTTTCACGATTTCATATTTGAGTTTAAGAGTACTCATTGTTGTTGTTAAAAAAGGAGTAGACTAGCGTAAAAAAGAAGATGCACGTGTAGGTCGATGACAGCCGATTGATAGTGATGACCAACAGATAATGATCGAGTTAGCGATCAAGTAGGAAATTATAAGATCAGGTGCTCTAAGGACAGAACTCAATTAAGCCTATGTTTGATGCCTTCGCAAATGACACAAACAGATAATGAGCGAGTTAATTAACGATAAGTAGAAAATTATAAGATGAAGTGCTCTAAGGAAAAATTCAATTAAACCTATGTTTGCTGTCTTCGCAATTGATACCTTTCACCTTCCCTGAACAATGGACAAATGTAAACAAACTTAGTCGTCGATCCGATCGCCGCAGGTTACTACGGGACGGAATTTACTTTTGATGCCAATTATGAATTACATCACAATGGAATGATGAGACCAGATAAGCGAATGAATGCCCGATTAATTACCGAATTTCATGTTGAGTTAGGCAAATTGTTGACTTACGCGAAGACGAGATACACAAATTTTCTTGTGTGTGATAGATAGGATTTTTGGCGGGACTTGAACAAAATGACGATTTAAGCGAATAGTCGAGTTATGCGATGTCGAGTTATCCAATTCCTACTGTAGTTATGAAATGACAACAATTCTTGCCATTAAAGCCATCGTTCTTACATAATCTTGATATTCTGAATGCAATTGGCTTAGTAGTTTCTCAATTAATTATCTCATTCACAGGAAAATTGACAAAAATTACTCCAGCAGTAAATATTAATTTAATGTTGTTTACTAACATGATCAAATATAATAAACAAACTCTGAACAATAGCATGAAATTTTAGCTGATCATATATAAATCCCAACAAAACATTATGAGAAATGTTTCTAAACAGTCCAACTCCTTCTGAGAAACTTAGAAAATACCAGTACGTTATGTGTATTCACTCGAGCCCAAAAAGTGAGCCAAACAGCTATCATAGTAAGTTATGAATTACATGAATTTAATTGCTCTATTCAATAAAATAGTGAGCGGCAGATTTTCGATCATTCCAGCAAATTTCATCACAAAGCATCACTCAATGCGTTTCGAAAATTCTTTATCATCTCAAAATATACAATAAATATGGCCTTAAAGGTGGCAAGGTCCTTATCACCTTTAAGATATTTATGCACCTCTAATATCCACTGATGTCTTCGAACTGTCTGCGGTAGCTGGGCTCAACTCTCAATTCTGAGAAATAAAAGAAGAATGAAGCAATAAAAGTTCGAAAATATTATTGCTTTACGGAGTAACCGCATTGGCAGTTATAGGCATTGTATTGTCCGTCATATCAACCAAACTGAAATTAATTATCATTGCTGTAAAATCGAAAGATTCATTCATCTGCCGAGGTATTTCCATCGTGATTGAATTTCATCAACAGAAGTAAATACAAATGATAGTAAATAATGCAATTGAATGCAACACTTCGAACTTGCTGTCATAGAGCCAATTGCCCAAGTCAACAACCGCAAGGGTACCGACATAGAAGACGATTGAATGCTGATTTCATGTTATTAACTGTGTTGATGACTGACCTAATGTCACTATTTTGACGATCCCGCAGGGATGCTAGTTTTCCTAACTAGTCTTTTAAGACTTTACATATTTTATTAAACGCGAATTTTGCTTCCGTTATCATTTAGGACAGAATCATGCTGGTCAATGAACTTTTAGCGATCTTCGTCTGACCTTGCACGTCTAGAATAACGTATGTCACGTATATAGCATCTTTGTTCTCCAGATTTTACCTGTAGATGGGTTGATACCTGCTGAATATAGTGCGAAAAAGTTAAGAAATTGAAAAATGATCATTCACGATTCTATAAGTCTTTAATGCTTGCCGCATATCTATTTCAGCCTCTCTCTCATATTGATTAACAATTTTTATATATCCATACGTTTGTTGGTGTCAATGCGATTTGAGAACACAACCAAAATATCTTAAGCTGAGGCCCAAAGTCAATATGAGACACATACAATGTAGTACCCTCGCATAAGTAATAAATGTTGAAAAATCATGCAGAAGGTAACAATGTTTACATTTCATTCTGTCCATGAACGTCATAAGACAGCAGTCACTAACAGCAATTACATAATTGATAGAAGTTACATCGTCAAAGAAGGTGAAGTGATATCAGTCTCTGCCGCCTATTCAAACTATTTGCAATTCGTTTTTATCGTCTAAATTTACATTTCTTAATTGAGAGATTCCAGAGTGCTGGCTCGCCTAGGGATCTAGATTGGAAAAATATCAGTCAAGTTTTTAGATGTCTGTGAACCCAATCTAGACATTATTCATAAAGTTCCGGTGATATTGAACGCACAAAGGATGAAGAAACATTTTCAACAAATATGTAAAATGGTGCGACGCATTAGCACATGTAGGGGCAAAACAAAAAAATACTTCATTGTGTAGCATCAGTATCACAATCATCCATAAAGTTGCTGCGGAATTACGAACTTACTAATTTACAATATCCATCAGTATCTAGCAGGAGATTTTCTGGCTTTAAATCCCGATAAACAACACCTTTATTATGCAAATAATACAAAGCTTCAACCACACACGCCGTATAGAAACGCGTAGTCACATCATCGAAGGAACCTCTGAAATGAAAAATGGTAATGTATTACATAACATTATTCCCTTTATTGTTAGACATAAAAATTTTCATCGATGCAAAACAGATACCCGCTATGAAGTTTGCAAGATCTGGCCTTTTGACAGATCTAATTATACCCAGAATACTTTTTTAGAAAGTGTAGGTAATGTGATTGAAACCACAGTTGATAGCATATTAGTCCGGCAGGCAGAGCGAGTTTCTGCTGGGAACGTAGCCGAAAATGAGACTTTCACAGAATGATGTACATCCTATGCCCGCGAGTCTGCGCGTCTGCCGAGATCTAGTTAGTTCCTCTTCTTGTCAGATAGGATCAAATTAAAACTCATATTAATCCAATGAGATGCAGATTGTAGCTTTTGTCAAAAATGAAATTTCATATTTTTCATCTTACTGAGTGAAAATTTCAGAGTCATAATTTTAGATATGGAATGTCTTCAGGTCATTTCCTATCATATTCATGAACATTTATCTATGAAGCTACACACGTTCAGATTTGGCAAGCGTCCTACTATCGGCAAACACCAACATGTTGGCCCACTTTATCCACATCGAAACACATTCTCGCATACATCGCCGATTAAGCATGATAATATCACATACACATGATAGGAAATATAGGAATGACCTGAAAACATTCCATGTCAAAAATCATGGCTCTATACTTAATAGGCCTACCCTTCAGTTGAAAAAGAAAACATAGAATATTTCATTTTTGCTAAAAACTGCAATTCTGCGTCCCATTGGATTAACATGTGTTTTCCTTTGATCCTGTCTGACAAGAAAATTAACTAACTAGATCTCGGCAGACGCGAAAGTAGGCATGGGATGTACATCATTATGTGAAAGATTTTATAACAAAACTAATTAAGCGTACTTTCATATGCATGCATGATGTATCAGTGCATCTGTAATAATTAATAAAATACAGGACATGCCAGGAATGTGGTAAAAGTAGCAATAAATAAATAACCGCATCAATTACATGCTAATTAAGTATATCAAATTCACTCCGGATACTAACAACGACTGCATGGGTATTCCTGCAAATGTGAAATAGGCCTTCTGCTGATTCCTGATGTTGGATGAAAATGCAGCTATTCAAGAATGTCCCCCTTTCTAACTGAGGATGCAACTCAATATTTAGTAACAATTTACAGATTACTAAGATAATGCCACTTAACAAGTAGAGCATCAGTGTCGGTAAATACTCGTATGTCGATATAGTTTAGTGATTGCTTTACATGCACGTCGACATTGCATTAAGATCAAAGATTAAAATCAGACTTTATTGGATCGAGGAATAATAGAGCATCAGCGCTGGATATCCTCAGAATCAAGATGGCTGCTCATTCTCCATCTCTCAATCAGAATCATTGTGTAGCTAAATGGCTTCACCTTCGGACCAAAAGCTTGGAAATGCTGACAAATGCATGTATTTCATGAATTATTTGATGCTCAGGATGTCTCCATCAGATGTTCAGGACTGAACCATGATGAAACATCTCTGCAAGAATATCTTTCACTATGATACTGCAAGTATGAATGTTCGGCACATTCCTCGATTGTTCGATATTGCACTGGTTGCAATTGATGACCTTCCAATGGAGTCCAATGGAGTTTTGGAGTTTCCCCCACTGCCTTAAGGTTGCGAACGGATGTCCAGTGCCAAAATGTGAAAAGCCTACATCGCCTGAGAATTACCGCCCAATATATATATATACTGCCGGTGCTTTCTAAGATTTTCCAATAGCTTTATTCTCCCATGTATTAAAGATATTGTTGACAAGTCACAATTCGCTTTTGTTGTTCGACCAGGGTCCGGTACAACTTGTGCCCTGGTTTCTGTTCAAGATAAAATTTTGCGCTTTCTTGACAAGTCATCTGATGTGGTGAGAGTTCTACCTATTGATTTTCTGAAAGCTTTTGATAAGTTGCCGCACCAAATAATTATTGATGCATGTAGCAAGTTTCATTTAAGCAGTAATGTCATAATATGGATCTGTGAATTTTTGCAACAGAGAACACAACTTATCACAAACAGCACTTGTTTTTCGACCTGGCAGTATATTCCAAGTGGGGTGCCCCAAGGCAGTGTCCTTGGACCCTTACTATTAGTGCTTGCAATTGATGATTTGAATTCTGTATGTAATAATAATTCAATGATAAAATATGCTGATGACATAGTTGTTCTTCATTTCATGAGGACACATGAAGATCGTCTTCAGCAAGAGTGGGATCACGTTAAAGCTTGGACGTCTATGATTATTTGCCAATTAATAGTTCAAAATCACTTGTTATGGATATCATTACAAAGTCCAATTTAATAACTTCAAATGTTTGTGTGTCTGATTCTATGCTTTTCTCTAATGTTGAACATTTCAAATTCCTTGGTGTTAATCTTTCCGCCGACATGAAGTGGAATAAACATGTGACCTACATGTATATCGTTAAGAAGGTACCTCGCAGAATTTTCATTGTGCGCAATCTTCGACGCTGTGGTTGTCAAAAGGGTGTAATGTTTCTTGCCTATACCGTATTTATCTGCAGTGCATTGACATATGCATTCCCGTGTTTTTGAAATGCAACTGATTACTTTCAGCATGATATTGTTCGCATTGAAAGAAGAGTTTCCAGATAATTGTTTCTTCTCGCGATGGATTCTGCCAACAAAATCTGTTTGAAACAGTTTTGTTCTATTGAAAAATATGATACTCACCCACTTAGGACGTTGTTCAATGCACGACCTATTAAAAATATGTCAATGAGATCGGCTGGTACACTTCAGCCACATGTCACAAAAACTTTTCGTTATAGCAATTCCTTTATAAAATTTTGTTGATAATTTAATTTGCCTCCTATGGTCGTACTCTCTGTTTTGTGTCATGATATGAATAATCATTGCACTTCTTTACTTTACTGTCATCGGATGGAATTTATTTAATTTGTACGGTTCACAGAATTGTATTTGCATTCAGAAGTGAACAAAATAAAGTGATCATTATTATTATCTTTCCAACGATGAATCAAAACGGATGCTGTAGCCTACCCCGTACGACACTGTCATTCTACATAAATTGGGGCTTATTATACAAACAAATTACCACATTGATTCGGCATTATATGAACGCAAATTCGATGTAGCTATTTGCAAACTAATTTCATGTTCGGAATAGATGAACGCTAGATGAAATTTAGAGCGAATTAGTTCATTATAAAATGAGAGTAGTACAGTACTACAAAGACACAGACGCGACACAAACATGTATTGCACGTGTGGCACTCAATGTGCATAATAATGAAGTTCGTAAATAATTGATGACGTGAATTATTATTATGCATGTAGCGTGCACATGCGCATTGTGCACTCAAAGAAAAAATTAGGATAAGAGGGAGATAACGAAAAATAATGCCGATCTGCAAAATGAGAGACTGGTAATATTGAGATAACGCATTTCCAGTTTATGAAAGAAACCAACAACTTTGAATCATCGACCAAAGGTGTCGGCATCCTTTACTTATTTAAATCGTCACTCCCTTGTAGTAATACAACTACGGCAGATATATTTTGTTGATTTAAATAATTCTTCCACCATAATTGAGTTTTTGACTCTTCTGGGCGATGCAGTGTAAAATATACTTTTATCAATAGAAATCAAAGAATTCTTATACTAAACCTGCTGAAAGTATGACGCATTAACCTATTTGTAGCGCATATTGAGGAAACATGATCATTCATTCACGATCTAGTTTATAGAAGTAAACTATAATTCCAAAAATTACCTTTTTGTCATAACATGCATAAAGCCCTTGTAACTAATCAAACTATATCTAACTCATTTTATGAAAAGGACGAAGCAAAAGTTGTGTAATGAAATGGCACACAGGATGCCAATAATTTAATTATTAGTTGAGGTCATCATTGTACTCGGACTTTCTATATGTTTCCAATTATTACCTGTCTCTCAAAATAGTCCACAATTCTCCTCCAAGACAGACTTCCAATAGCATATACAAGTATTTCCTATCTTTGAAAGTGCGATACAATCTGAAACAAGAAAATACGATATTTTTGATATATCAAACATGTTCGGTATCATGATGGAATTATAGAAGTAACAGGTTAACATATGTATAATTGCAAGTACTGCCATTTGTCAACCTTTATTGTGTTCGAAGACGTTTGCACAATCAGGAAATATTGAAGTTGAAGGTGTATTACATTTCATTCATTGATAGTGTCATGCGTCCTACTTCCTTCAAAATATAAAGTGATTGCAGTTTCCCTCTAGTAAGATTTATGCGACTACGAGACTTGCTTAGATAGTCATTATTGATCATGTTAGTTGAATATGGAATTCAGTTTCATATTAGGAATGCCAGATCCTGCTTACACTTGTATACACGTTGTTTTGAGGAAAAGGGAACCTATGCCGCACTTTGTCAAGCGTTACTTGAAGGAATAGTCACTCAATAATGGTGTGCCTGTGTTACACTATACGTTCTCCTTCTACCTCATTCTCCGACCGGAAACTCTAACTGTCTCTTACGATTTCTCCCCGGAAAACTACGAGTAAACGACGGTTTTAGTGCTGAAATTGAATTGCCGCATTTACCGGATCTTCTTTTTCTACCAAAAAGTTTTTTCACAATCTCGTGTCTCTTCTACCCCTGATATGTACATTTTTGCAATTTTGCTGACCGGAAAAAGTGCATCAGAAAACCGCTATTATCTAATTTCCCCTCAGATAAAGGGAAGCAAATAAATTCTTCTAGAAACTACAATTAAAATCTTTAAACAAAATACAAGTCAAAATCTTAGTAAAGGTGCAAATTTAGTTAAGCCTCCTAGGAGCCTATAAAACCTCGATATCTCAGCATCATGTCTTCAGTTTGAATCTTTGAAAAGTCTTAGTTCTAAATAAAGAAGGGAAACACATTGAATAACACGGAAACTAGGAGTAAAACTTCCAAAAATTGCAACTGCTTTTCTCCCGGAAATTCGTAGGTACAGTGCACCTTCTGCCCAAAAAATGAGTGCATGAGAAAGTAGGAAGAGTAACATCGGGAAGCCTAATTGTCATCCTCGCTGTCCTCATTTTATTTACAGTGAAACGGATAAAGGTGCACATAACCGACCAAAGCTAGTACCAGACCGTTTCTTCGGTGTACATTGATCTATATATATCAAGACAACAAAACTTATCGTTTTGCACACTTAACCATCCTTCATGAAAGCATCGATTACGTGTATTGAATGCAATAACTTAAGCAATCAATGAAATTTAATTGCAGCAGGAAGCAATCAATTAATTGCACTTAATGGGTGTCATTATCAGTCATTCAAATGCAACGATTAATCATCACCATTTGAATCGACTACTTCTCGATTTTGATTTTATTACTTTGGTATTTCACTTTAACGAATTTAGCTACATAAGCCTACGTGCTTAATGAGTCGCATAATAGCTTATTATCAATTTGGATAGTGTCTTGAGTAGACCCGTAACATGAAATACATATGACAATGCATATTCTTAATTGAATGCAAATATTGATAAGTTTTATTAGATTTATGTGCATGCACTACAATCATAGTGCTCAATCATTTCACTCAATGATTGAAACAGGCGAATGAATGATCACACGAGTCTAGATAACAGAACATAAAATAAATCTTCAACATAGCGCTATTAAAAAGATTATGCACCAAATAGTTCCTGATTAGAATCTAGAATGCCATCGGTCTGTGGATCGATCATGTTTATCGAAGTTTGGCATCTAAATAAGTCACTGAAGGTGCAATGTTTGTTCTACGATGGTAAGTGGCGATGGTATTGCAAGTAAGGCAAAAGCTTTCCCCTTTACAAATAAAGGCTTCAGTAAGTAATTTTCGTGATCAGGATTTGCTTTATTATGATGCAATTAAGCATACTGTAGAATGTCGAAAATTGTCAAAATAAAACATACCTTGTAATTTAGGACCACACTTGTTTTCGGGACATGCATGTCCCATCATCCCATTTGTTAGTTATCAGAATTGGTTCTATTGCTACTATTAATAGGGATCGTTGTCTCGGATTAATTTGAAAATCCAAGGATTCGAATCCTGAAGAAATAATATCCTGAGATATGAATGAAATTAGTGATAAATAATGCGCATTTGATGTTACAATAATGGATGAAAATTGCATTGATAACGCAAAGTAACGCCAAATAATGTAATTGAATTTCCAAATTTTCGGGATCCCGAAAATTTACCGGTTTTCCGGAATTACGATGCCTAGCAAGTATCTCACAAGCAGTTACGATAAAGCATTCCAGCAGTGCATATGCTTGATGAACTGACTCATCGTTTTATTGACCATACTCCATAGCCTACATATGACCTCAATTTATCAACAGCTGCAAGCATTATGTGAACCATTTGTAATCCATAGATGCTTCTGTTGCTTCATTCTGCTTCGCGCATTTCAAATTTAGCGTAAAGTGACGGAGAAAGAGAAGCAATCCCTGTACCTCGATGTTTTCTGGAGGTCTCTATGGATAGTAATAAGCACAAAGGCATGCCGAGAATTTTTGTCTTACATCGAAATCCTTTTTTGTGTGAAGCTGACTGACTATTGAATGACTGTTTCTAAACCCATCAATCAAACTGTCTCCAATATTTTTATGAAATATTAGCATTTCTGATTCCATTTGTAATAAATGGCACTTCGCATGCTTGATAATTCTATCTGAAATGCGAAAACTGTCTGTGCGATATTCTTCATTTGTAACTGAACATATTTTTGCATCAATCACAATTCCTTATGGAATTCATTGATGCTGAAGTGAAAGAATATTTTCAATTTTTACTTTCATTCTATTGAGAGAGATGATAATCAAGTCACACATTCTTTATCTAGTCATTTGTCTCCTTGACTTTTGTAGTCTTTATGCCTGGTTTGGTCTTTAATTGCTTAATTCTATACTTGCCGTTGTCGATTTCCTAACCTCTTTCCCAGTTCACCTTTCGTCGGTAAGCAGTCTTTGATCTTCGTCTGTGTACGTGCATAGTAGAAATTCCAAAGGTAAAGGAAGCCAAGCGTTGTAGAACAACCTTCTCAACAAGAAATGGATTATTCAGTTCCTATTTGAAAGATTTAATTTTTCGACATTTTACTTTGACACATTGGAAAATTTCGCCAAACTTTTGTATCCGTTTAGTAGTTTCTGTCAACTTCATCTTCGGCAAAATTGATTGAGAAGATTTGGAATGGTTACTGATGCGACAGGAAGTATTTAGAATCAGTGAATTTGGATGTTAATGCATCGTCTTAATGAGTACGCCTTTAATATCTGCATTATCTAATACAACTTGAAGCATCAGTATCATTGACTAGGATCGGTCATATAGTTTAAGAATTATTAATTTGACCATATGAGCGGGAGAGAGAGACAGCAGACACAATTCCGATGAGTGCTTAAACTAAAAAAGCTCTCGAAGAATAGTTTACTGGTCGAAGTAAATCACTTAAAGGCAAGCCTTCGACGTCCTGCGTCTTCTACTTTTGGTGTTAAATTGAGGCTGAGTGATATCAAACTGTGCTATGATAGTTAAATGTGAGGTGATTGAAGTGTGTATACAAAGGGAAATTCATGTTGTCCATTATTTTAACTTAAACTATATTATTTAAGTAATAATAGGTCTAAACTGTGTGATTGCTTTTCATTCGCTGAATGTTGTATATCTCTCTCGCGAGTGCAACGATGATGCCGACCTGAAAGCACCCTATATCCCTATATATGTCCATAAAGTCCATACTAGTACTTTATTATAAATTGCTCTGTACTCTCACTATGTTGCACATGTGAGCACACTAATAATTGAGGACATACCTACTTGAAGAAATATGACACTTAAAAGTTCTCTACAGAGGTAAAATGATTAATACAACAAGAAAAAAAAAGCCATCCAGAGACAGTACTACCTTTTAAGATAGTCGATCAGTGCGGCTTCTGTTAAAATCTTGTCAATCGGTTCAGCGTTTTAAACCCATTTCAACCCATTGATCGTTTAATATTGATGGATGACACATCAATGGGCAAAACAATATGTATTAAGATTTTTACAAACAAACATTTCGACTCGAAGCTTTTGCCTCAGAAGGGCAAAAATTGCAACCAAAATAAAGAAGAGACTGACGCGATTCTAATGACATCACTCCCAACCCCGAAAGATAGCATTGAACACCCACAATTTGAGTTTGAAATATTTTTTCAAAATCTTTAGTTTTGAAGATGGTTTGGGCATTAATAAATTAATTCGAGGAGGTACTGATTGTTCTATCGAAGCATGCTCATAACCAAATATATGCTACAATTCGAAGTATGTGGCTCTCACAAAGTAGAATGTATAGCTTTTTGTGTCTAGTTCCTGGTACAACCACAAGAAATGGCTTGACAGTTGGCAAACATTCGGGTGCTCCGAATAAGCTGCTTGAGAAGCAAATACTATGAAAAGTCGACGCTAGCGTGCTTTCCTTTCCTAGAGTTGGCATACCGCCTTAAATCTGGAACAGCATTTGCTCTGATCTCATCACATGAACATTATCACGTGACGAAGGTACCGGACAATCCACAAGTTTCGTATGGATTTTGCTCAGCTGCGACTTTAGCTTTCGACTCCATATGTTACGAAATGGTTCTTCTGAAAGTTCGCAATCTCAGCTTACCATCCGGATTTGTCAAGTGGCTGAGTTGTTCCTTACGAGTCAGGACTCAAGGAGCTTTATTAAATTGTGCTTATAGTGATATTCGTGCTGTTGCTAGTGGAGCTCCTAAGTGATCCTTCTTGTGACGGTTCTTGTTTATGCTATACTGCCACGACCTTCATCCTACGCCCACCTCAATTATATTAGTGAGGTTGTTGCCGTCAAAATTAGGCTTTTTTAAAATTTGATGAAGACCTGTCAAAAGAATACCTCAATATTTGTCAATGGACTTCTCAAAAGATCTGGTTTTAAACATTCCAAAATGCGTGTTATCAAATTCTGTAAGAGAGTTGACATTTCCAACGAATGCTTGCCAATGAAAGGTGTCTCCATCGTCACGGAACTTAAACTCCTTGGTGTAACTTGGTCCTCAGGCTTGTCCTGCATTTCCGTGGTCAAGAGATGCAGTGCTATCTTTTTGCGTTTAAAAATCAGTCTTGTCACGACGATCTGTGAACAACATACTTCTCGATGACAGTGGAAAAAGAAAACAAAGTTTTTCACGTGCACGTCGCTAAATTTGCCCAGTACTTGTTCCTTGGGAATAAAAATCCCTCTTTCACTCATAAAGATGATCCGCGGCCAATTATAGCCCTGGATTGATTATTCGTCTCAATTTGATGCGTCTAGTCTACTATATGGATAAATGTCATCTTATACGAATCACACGAAAATAAATTCCTAGGCAACCCATAGTACAGAAATTGGATCTCATTTCTCAATTGCAGTGAAAGTTGATGACCTTTCATTGCTGTACAATTGGTCATATTCTCAGACAACTGAATAATAAAATTAATGAATATCATTCCACCTTGCCTTTCAATGAGCATAGGCTAGATTGCGTCGATTGCGAATAAAAAGTTCCATAAAACTGCTAATAAGTTTGATTTAAGCCTCAAATTAGTTATTTTCATCAGAACATTAATTTCTTCACTTAATAAATAACTAAACAATGAGGACTTCATCTTTCATTGTGAATTGTTGTTACCATATTGACTTCTGGTACTTCAAATCGCTGTGTTATTTGACTTTCCGTCTCTCGTTAACTTTAATGACAATAACATGAACTAAATTATCCTCATGTAGCAGTAGGATTGGAAATAAATGATAACCATCAATTTTTATCAACATTCAAATTAATCGTTTTTGCATAATTATTGCAGAAAGCAAAGAGAGTATATGAAGCAGATGGTAACATTCCCATAAGGTATCTCTCATCGGATTTCCTCAGACGCCACGTCGGACTTTATGCAAAGACGAAGTTTTGTCAAGTGGAAGTGAATACGAGGTACATACATTGGGTAGAAACAAAAGATGTATCGATCGAGAAAAAGAATAACAGCGGAAGTGACAAATTAATACTTTCTGAATTATACTGATGGAGAATTAATGTGCTCGGTCAATATTCACCCATTAGAATATAGTCCAGACCAACCGTCACCAATTGCAATAATTTCAAGAGTGGGTTCATCTTGTTGATAAAAAATCTCTCATCAACATATCAAAAATCTAGGAAAATCTAGTTAGTGGAACACCCTAAACTTTCCACTTGAAGAAATACACGCAGAGTTTTCCTTGTCATAGGCAAATTTACACCAATTTACATCTACAGGTGCTTTAGAATATGCTCCAGATGATAAACGTTCGTAAACGTGTTTCTAACTGAGATGCTTAAATTTCTATGCATATTTGTAAGAGTGTACCTGCAAAAATGATTCGCTTATTGATGGAAAAATGAATATTAGTGTCCTAACTTATATACATCTTTATCAATTTGCGCCCTTCAGGTGCCTAAGAAAGTTATCTACAAGACAAGGGTGAGGAAACGCGTTTTCGACCCAGCGGCTTGAATACCTATGCGTTTTCACAAGATGGTAGCTACAAAAGGTGGTCTATTGATGGTTAACTCGCAGATTTGTAACTTAACTTGTACAAATCTCCATCAGTTTCCATCTGCACATAGTTGAAAGCATTGTTAAACTAGTGACTGAAGAATCTAGCCGTTTGGAAAGAACGTAATTCAGAAAACACAGCTGGTATTGGGGAGAGCCATGTGGAAGGTAAATGCAGTCAGTGGGGCTGTTCATTAACTAAAATTCTGCCGACAGAAAATTAAACCGATTTAATATTCTGCCGGTAGAATATTCTGCCGACTTAATGAACGACGGTATAACACCGAAACTGGCAGAATGTTCAGTCGGTTTCGGTATTATACCATCGTTCATTAAGTCGGCAGAATATTCTGCCGGTAGAATATTAAATCGGTTTAATTTTCTGTCGGCAGAATTTTAGTTAATGAACACCCCCAGTGACACAAATTTGTAACGCTTCATTTTGATTGGCTATTGCTATCTGAATCTGCGATTTCGTTGGAGTAAACGTGTTTTTATATTTCGAAAAAGATTAGTGACTTCAAGTGGAAAGTTCAGAGTGTTCCACTAACTAGATTTTCCTAGATGTTTGATATGTTTATGAGGGATTTGTTTTCAACAAGATGAACCTACTCTTGAAATTATTGCAATTTGCGGCAGGTTGAAGTGTTATTCACTGTAGATTGTATGCACTAATAGCGATCTTGTGAGTCAGTGGATAATCGGCTCGGAATAGAGTGAAAACGGAAAGAAAGACCTGGGGCTTCACTTCATTAAAATTTAAGCTCCAAGACGGCATAGACACCCTGTAGTTCTCCGAAGCTCAAAATCGAGTAAGGAATAGACAGAAAAGAGCAAGAAGATTATGTTGCTTCTACGAACTAAAGTATGAAGAATTTTCCGAATATGCCCATTTCAAAGATTTACAAAAGTAGTTGTGGAATATAGCATAGAGCAATCTGATGAGCCTGCAAAACAAGAGGTGGTCAACCAGCGCGGTACATGCTGAGAAATCTTCTTCCTTCGATACTTCGAGCGCCATAGATATTTAGACATCGTTTCATTTTGCTCGGAGATAAGCCAAGAAGAGCTGCTGCGGATGAAATTTTGAGTTCGAAAATTAATGACCAATTTATAAATGGGAAATGCATTGGGCATATGTCATCACTTGAATGAAGGAAAGCCGAAGGAAAATCGCGTCTAGCATTGAGGACCCTTTGTTCCTGTAGGCGCATGTGCTTGTAATAATCAGAAAATGAAAATCATGAGAAATCAATCAATAAATGGCATTCACGTGAATGTTTATATGTTGTTGCACCCAGCTTCCCATGAGTAAGATTTATGTATGCAAACTTGACAGCTACAGTTCAAGAATGAAAATCAATTCCAGATTCAGTGTTCCACTACGGTGATCAACATGACTATCCAATTAAAATAGAGTATTCAGTTCATAATTCTTGCATTTGAAAACCTCGAATTCTTTTTACCGCCAACTTCAATTACACTTTTAATTTTCGGCAGGAAACTCAAATAAATCGAGATCAGGCATCACCTGTGCTTCTTATGCATTGAATAGCATCCATGAAAATGTTCTACGATACTACAGATTGTTTCATAAAAAATGGATCACCCTTAAACATCGCCTTAACTTCGACTTTGTCTAACTCCGCCAAACTTGAACGAATTTCTCTGAAATTTGGAAGATATGTCAGTTGTGCTTACTAATATCATTGTTGGAAATTTCAAGCATGAATATTGAGTTGTTTTCCTGTTATAGATAAAAAAGTAGTAGATAATTTGATCTTCATTTAGCAATGTTACACAAAATCATACCTCACTCTTATAAAATTACATTTGTTTCCTTTGTTATGTAATATGTTGTTCTACAAGCCAAAAGCTATCAAGCAAAACAAAAATAAAGAAAATCGGTCAATCAGAGCCGGTATAGCACCATTATTCATCAACAATAATGTAACTGCTACATGTGATTAACTGGACTTCATGTTCCATAGTTTCCTGACTTCGTTGCGGTGGTGTTGGCAGCACTCCTGATTGCTTTCAGCTAGAAATCTATCTCTTACCGGTTGAAAACAATACAAAGCACAAATGAACAATAACGAGATCGCATTCACAAAAGGCAAAGTGTCAGCCTTGCTAGACTTTGCTAAACTTGGTGATCCATCGACTTGGTTATTTGTGGATGATAATGCTACGTGTCACAGGAGTAGTAGAGTCAACTTATGCAAGTCTCAATTAGGGCTTAGGACATTATCTTGGCCAGCTCGTTCTCCTGATCTGAATCCCATAGAAAATGTATGGAGTATTCTAAAACGTAACGTTCGTCGTTCACTGCTACCTACAGATGGCGTATCACAACTTACGTCAGTTAAAAAGAGAGTGGAGAAAGTTAGATCAGTCAAAAATCAACGATATCATCGAATCAATGCCTACACGAATTGGTAATGTCATTGACAATAAGGGTGGGGCCACAAAATACTAGCTTCTTAAGAACCGTTACTGTATCATAGCTTATCAGATTATATAAGGACATTTAAATATATTAGGGACATGAAATAACATGAAAAATGCTTTCTGTATCATACTTATGTTTTATTTAGTCAAATTTTAGGATGATCCACTTTTTATGAAATGGACTGAAGCATTCTATTGATGGTGATTCTGATGTGCTATTAATTTCAAAGAATGAATGATTTGCTAACAGATATGATTAGGGTTTTTGAATGCATGTTTCGAAAGCAACAATGGCAGATGAAATGAGCAAGTTCTCATAGAATCTGTGACGGACTTTCTCTACGAAATGTCGCTTTCATAGTACTACTGTCTCCGTTAGTTGAATCAAATTGACGGACTATCACAATAACAGCGGTTCACTTCCCCAATATGAATTGAGCAAGAGTTCTCATGGCCCAATATCTTCACAAAGTTCACAATGTCGCAAGGATAATATAATATCAGCATTCCTCTCAATCTCGAGATTTGTGCGATATGTAATATAACCTTTTGATATACTTTTGTACTACTGTGATACTTAAGCATTGGAGAAAAATACTGTGCCGAATTCAAAAGTTGATCGATAAAAACATTTTCATCTTCTACAACGATTCGATTTTTCATGAAATGTCACTTACTTAACAATGAAGTCACAATTGGCATCCGCAAGAATTTGACGTTCATTCATGACATGTTCCTGCTGCCGAGTTTCTACGATATGATGCTTCTTCAGTTGTTTCAGCGCAAATGTCTTCTCATTGTCATCGCCAATTCTGACCTAAAAGAGAATTTAGACAAAATACTATTCATCAAGAATATTTTTCACTTATCCCCACCCAACCCTAGAAACGAAACCGTACTAGCTAGCTAGTGTACTAGCAACGCAGTAGAAGCTGACAAAAACCAACAGTCTGTTACCAAAATATTTGTATTACAGAATAACACTTAGATTTATATCCAGTTATCAGTTTGAATTTAATTATTACTTTTATTCAGACAAACAATAATAAAGCTCCAATACAGCTAGGGGTGAGGCAGCCTTCACGCATTCACAACTCTCACCAAACTGGGGTCACCAATCCGAGAGCGATGGTACTTACCGAGGACGATGAAACTCGACGCCTGGACTTTCTGCACTTCCATGCTGATGCATGGTCCTTAACCAACTGGCTATCCTACCATGTGCAAACAAAATTTACTCTGATGACTCTGACAAATGCCACTCTGATAAAGAACGTGAATGCCATAGTCATTAAACTACACGGGATGGCTAATTCACAATGATTGTTTTTTATACAAAAATATAATTTTACAGCATTGCATGTTTGCAAAAGGTTGATATTTCAACTCAATCCCGCTCTACCCTGGATTGTCTGACTGATAGAAATTGTAAATTTTATTCAATTTCATGCTTTTCGCGATTTTCATATAAAAGGCGAATTTTACTTTATTCTAAACGATTTGTCCGTTGAAGATTTTCAGAAATTCAGCGTCAGCACTGAAACATGTCCGGCTGAAATAAAAACTTTCGTTTTTGATCGACATGAAATAATCACTGGGTTCATTATGTATCAATGAGAAAACAGCTTCGTGGTTTGAAACAATCGAACATGTCTCAGAATCTCGAGGATTTCATCATCAGCGGTACAAGGGAACTAGAAACCCACACATAAGTCAGTTAATATACAAAATCGTGAAAATAAAGTCAGAACATGTGAACAGATATCTCACGATGCAACCCAAGTTCAAAGTGCATAGAAATCTTCCAATTTACAGATTTATGTTCAAAGGCATGGAGCCATTCCTTTCATTAGACAACAGATCAGCATTGCTTTTAATTAGAATAGAATCCAATACAAAGGGATGGTTGGACACTCACAACCGAGAAAATTTTCTGGTTTTGGGTGATGGTCATGCATAGAACTCTCAGTAGCCACAGGATAGGCTTTAAGATGTTCGTTGATACGAGTGGCTAAGTGACGCTTAAATGCGTCAATGTATCGCGTTGTGCATCGATCACATGTATACAAATACGTAGCATTAGATTTCAAGTTCCCTTGTACCGCTGATAATGGAATCCTCGAGATTCTGAAACCTGTTCGGTTGTTTCAAAACACGAAGTTGTTTTCTCTGAAAATATGCTGAAATTGGGCACTCTATGTTTGAAAAGATACATACATACTAGTATATATACCTATATATAACATATATATTTCTTTATAACATCTGGGTGTGATTACATACTGATATTATTTTCCATTTTCGATTTTCTATTATCTATATATATATATATACATATACATATATATATATATATATATATATATATATATATATATATTCAGACATAAAGAGTCCAGCTTGGTCGGTGTGAGGCTAGATTTTTCTGAAATATTTTCAGAAAAGTATATTTTTTATCTTAAATATACATATATTTTTTTTTGAAGGAAAAACAACAACTGTTTCTTTCAACCGAACATGTCTCAGAGTTATTCACTCTGAAAATTCTTATAAAATCGCTGCTATTCGTTCCCTATTCTCTAGAGCGTATAGAATTTGTTCCAATATAGAGAATTTTAGAATAGTGTGTGAACGCATCAAATCAATGTTTCTGAAGAACGGCTGTGATTCTTATTTTATTGACAAAATTGAAAAAAAATTGGTAACCAAATCTGAAAATTCGCAAAATGCCGCAAACATTAGTGAATGGGTAAGGTGTACTGGTCCATCCCTTTCATAGATAACAAACAAAGCAACTAAAAAGACGCATAAACGAGTTGAATGAGAAATTACAGAATGTGAAAATTTATTTGGCTTTCAAAACCAATAAAGTTTTGAACCACTTCAATGCCAAAGATCGCATTTCATTTGGTTTGAAAACGAGTGTTACACATCTGCATACTTGTGATTCCTGTCCAATGCGATACATTGGTGATACCAAGCGCCACTTAGCCACTCGAATTAGTGAGCATTTGAAAGCCTATCCCGTAGCTACTGAAATTTCTTTACACGAGCACCTTCCTAGAGCTGAAAATTTCTCTATTATCGGTGCATCAGACTATCCTCTTATCTTAGAGTCTATTCTTCTGAAAGATAATATCAATATGTTATCGAATGAAAGGAATGGCTCAGTGCCCTTGCACTTGAATCTGTGAATTCACATGACGTCATTTTTCGCTTGTACATAGCACCATATTTTTACGCGTCATAAATGATGGATATCGGTTCATACATTTTACGCTGATATGCATTTAAACTTACTTCTGTTGCTTTATAGGATTCATGTATACCGCTGAAGATGCAGTGAATAACTCTGAAACATGTTCGGTTGAAAGAAACAGTTGTTGTTTTTCCTTCAATATATATATATATATATATATATATATATATATATATATATATATATATATATATATATATATATATATATATTGTTTGTTAGTGCCCAATATATCGACGAGAAAACAATTCTTCACACAACATGTTTCATCTTTTTCAAAGACTTCCTCAGGTGTAACAAGAGGGCGGCGATGGAATCACTTAAATACATTGATCAACAACGTTCAGTAAAATAGTTAAGTCACAAGTAAAAGCAATAATAAAATCAATATCGTTAAAACAAAATCAATTCAATAGACATCAACTGGTAAAAGATCTAAAATCAAGTCATCTGTAAAAGCGCGAAGTCAATAGAGCAATCAATACATCACTGATTCAAAGTAATTTCGTCACTCGCAAGACGCAGACAGTAGCTTACAAATCAAGAAGCAAAGGATTGGAACTCATTCTTTCATTCAATAATTTATCTGAATCGATCATTTTGATAACAATAGTTTCATAGATTCTTGGGTGATCTGTTATGAAAACAAAAGTGTAAATTGGAGCTTTCCTTATATCGCCAACAAGGAAAAAGAGATTAAAAACCGAATAAAAGACATCAACAAAGTTTTGCCAGCTGATGCTCATATCCGACCTATTTTTAAAACCCTTAAAACTTCTCAATTTTTCAGTAATAAGGATAGAGTACCTCAACATTTGAAATCAAATATTGTATACAAATACAACTGTGAGCATTGTGACAAATGCTACGTTGGTAGTTCTATCCGCCATTTTCAAACTCGTATAAACGAGCATTTAAAAGGATATCCTACACCTACAGAAATAAGCCTCCATGAGCATCCCCCGATCAAAGATTTTTTCAAAGTTGTCGCCGTAACAGATCACCCAAGAATCTATGAAACTATTGTTATCAAAATGATCGATTCAGATAAATTATTGAATGAAAGAATGAGTTCCAATCCTTTGCTTCTTGATTTGTAAGCTACTGTCTGCGTCTTGCGAGTGACGAAATTACTTTGAATCAGTGATGTATTGATTGCTCTATTGACTTCGCGCTTTTACAGATGACTTGATTTTAGATCTTTTACCAGTTGATGTCTATTGAATTGATTTTGTTTTAACGATATTGATTTTATTATTGCTTTTACTTGTGACTTAACTATTTTACTGAACGTTGTTGATCAATGTATTTAAGTGATTCCATCGCCGCCCTCTTGTTACACCTGAGGAAGTCTTTGAAAAAGATGAAACATGTTGTGTGAAGAATTGTTTTCTCGTCGATATATATATATATATATATATATATATATATATATATATATGTATATTTAAGATAAAAAATAAGCTTTTCTGAAAACATTTCAGAAAAATCTAGCCTCACACCAACCAAGTGACCCAAACTAATCAAGATAAGACCAATGAAAACTTCAGCAGCAGTAGTAGTAGTATGACAGAAATGGCCTGAATGTGACGATTGACAATGCTTTCACGTACTTTGATCAACATTCATGATACTTTGCAAGTTACAATGCGTTTCATACGCAGCGCTGATTCTGACGTCAAAAAATAAATTTTTGACAGAGGTGTAGTACACGTGTGCTGCATGAGCCAGCAGGCAACTTAACAAACATCTTGTTAAGGCTATTGAACTGTACATTTAAGCCATTAGGCTTCAAGGTAAGTAATCGTTTCATCCACATATTTTCTTTCACAAGTATTTTTTCAGAATCTACTTGGACAATGCTTAAGCACTGTAAAGGAAAAATCTGACATGCTACATACGCCGCTAAAATGCTCAAATACACTGGACGGATACATGGAAATTATGTTATTTACATGTTCAGACATACGTTTGCGTAAACTACGTGATGTCTGGTCGACATAAGACTTTTTACAATTTTTACGTAAAATCAAATAAATGATGCTACAATGTGTACATTTCAAATAATCTACAATTGGAAAAGATACATTATTACTATTTACAACTGAGTTATAATGAAAACCGCATGTACATAGTATATTACAAGAGCATGGATATATAATATGTTGCCAATATATATATATATTATCTATATCTATCTGATAGTCGGCCAGTCAAGTTTTGAAGGATCTAAATGTTTTGCCAGGATCTATATGTATTTCATCAGAAACTGAAAAGAAGCAATAAAGAAAAATTAAGAGAGCACTTCGTAAGTGCATCAAACTGAACGTCTTTGTAATTTTCAATCAAACAAGAAATTAACTAAAGTCAAAATTTAGAAGTATAAAATCATAGCAACACAAAAAATCTGAAAAGCTTCAGTCAGATCTCTTTGATCCCAAAATAATTGATAATAACAAAAAAAAGAATACACAAAGGAGAAGGTAATCTGTTTCCTGTCATCTTCGAATCAATTTTGCATGTGCAAGCGTAGACGCCTTCATGTGAAAAGATCATTTTCATCATCAAATCAATTCAAGATCATCAAATGAATGAATTTGATTCCTTTTGAATGTACAATATGTAAGTGAAACTTCTGAACGCAGCTTTAATTTCATTGGATGTATTTTATGAAAGAGAATGACAATTTTTCGCAATTTTTAACTTACAATTGATAAACAAATCGTGGATGTATCTTGACAACAGCAATGAGTCTAATCTTGTGCGCAATACGGAACCGGTACATTAATCATAGCAAATTAACACTTCATAAACCTCGCATCTCACACAATAATGATAAATAAAGTATCGGAAACCTTCCATTACCTGATTCTCGTCAACGAAAGACAAACGATATCAAAACACAAAATGAGAGGATGTTTTCTGATAACACTGATGACAGATTCAATAATTCAATAGTGATGTCATTTTCCATGAGTTTGTTGTAAATTTTATCCATATACGCAGATTATGGAAGTAAATTCAAAGCAATGAGATGAATAAAACAGATTGTGGAAGGCGCAAATGATGAAATCGTAGATCGAAGGTCAGGTTCTGAGCCGACAAAGATTGAAGCAATAATAACATAAACAGAAGTTGGAAAATTTCGCTATTAATTTTGAGGTAGTGAAGTGGAAAGACCAATGAAAGACATTTGAGACAGGGAATGTATGTGAAGTAAAATTTGCTGGACTAATTCATCAATGAGATTTCTCAACTTTTCATGCAGGATTCGTGATAGTTCAGTGGTTAGCATGCTGTCACCCTATGGCGAAGGTTTTGAGTACAATTCCTTGCACTGAATGGAAATAGTCTCTGTCATCAACTAGAAAACCAGAGAAAAACTTCCACAGGTACCAATGTATATATTAAGTAGCTCTCCTGACGTTTCGCCTAGTCGGCTTGATCACAGGATCAAGCCGACTAGGCGAAACGTCAGGAGAGCTCGTAATATACACATTGGTACCTGTGGAAGTTTTTCTCTGGTTTTCTCATTATACACTCCGGGTACGCGTGGAACAGCACAATCTTGCATTCTGTCATCAACCCTCAGCTCTCTCTAAATATCCAAGTCCTCCGGGTTATTATAAATGAAAAGATGATGAATGGTGTATTGGTGTATGGAAAAAGCAATTGTCAACATGACGAAATTGTCGAATTTGATTGTCAATTCATAGTTCATACACAATGCCAAAAAGTGTGACAGTTCATACACAATACCAAGGTGTGACCTCAAAAACCCGTAACCAAACAACTGGCCATTGTTTATGCTCGAAAGCACATTTGGCGACACGTCCTCTTCCATGTGGCCGAGCCAATAAGGTCAATACTTCAACAACGTAGAAGGATAATGAGGCCTCATTATCTCAAACGGTGAGGAGACATGCATGTGTATGTGTCCAAGTACATCAGGAGACAGGATTAAATAATACAAACACACAGACACTCCAAGACATTTCATGTCATGAATTAAGGCTCTAGATTTAGCACTTCTTACTTAATTATGAAATACTTCAAGAACTGCTACACGCTTCTAGAGTGCGCATCCTCTTGTAATTTAGACTTATTGCAATTGCAACTTTTAGGCGCTCCTAAAAGTTGGGCAGTCTGCCTGCCCTATTCTGCGAGAATTCCATAAACGACTGTATATGACTCACCAATTCTACTCTTCCAAAGCCACCAACTCCCAATGTAGCGATGACACACATATCTTTGAGAGTCAAGTGCCGATATTCCGCAGACCGCCTGAAATCACAAATGTATAAAGAATATTGTTAAAAGTTCTTTCAGTCTGTTCCCACAATATGAGACAAAACTTCGATTTCTCCATAAAAAAAGAAAGAGATAAAAGGGGTAAATTCAAATATGCATCCCTACATGAGTACTGAAGTATTTAGTATTATCTAATGCCATCGGATAAGTGTCCAGAAAACCTTCCTTTCAAGAGTTGTTTCTGAACTTTGGCGATTGCGAGTTCGGAATACGACATTTAGGTCATATTAGGATAAATGCAACTCGCGAATTCCCAAACAAAACTGTACTGATGATTGAACTGTCTTTGACAGAAACTTATGAATTGCATACCTTCACGTAATTAAACAGCTCAAATTTTCTTTTCTACTATGAAGATTAGTGAAGCTTATAGGCGAGAAAATGTCAATTCGAAAACTAAAAATGATTGCATTATGGAGAGTACTATGGACTGATCAAGTAACTTACCGAGGTTTAGATTCTTCATCTGGATAATGTCGATCAAAACTGGCAAGATTACCAATCAACTGATTATAAGATCTGCAAATTTAGTAGTAAATCAGTTAACACCGACAAGAGGAAGAAGTACTTTCCTGAAAACTAAAATATTTTGCAAGGAAAATATACTCATTTAACAGAGATCAATGAAAACAGCAGGTCAAATATTTCATAGGTAAATGTATACATACCTTTGAGCTGTGGCAAAAATGGTTAAAACATTTAATACAATATTTCCGATAAGACAATGCAAACAATTATATAATATACAATTATCATGTTAATCAAATAAACATGCAAAACAAAAGATAGCAGTTCGTCTAAGAATTTTTTTCACCCGTGAATCAGATTTGTCAATCTTATCTTCAAATTATTGAATTAACAAGTAGAATGCTGCTGTATGGAGAAATTTAAATTAAATGCCAGCAAAATGAAGCAAGTGAAATATTTTTATGCGTATGTTCATATCTGCAGGAACCAGTAGAATTGATCGCATTCTAGCTCAATAAACAAGTGGACGTGATTTCTAATTACAAAAATGTGCCGATAGTATAATCACAGATATTGTGAGAATGGCAATTGAACACTTTACATTTCTCATAGACAGATTTTGATTAGTAAATAACCATCAAAATGATGGGAACAGAAATTCGACACATTCGAAATTGCAGCAATTGATTGAATAAATGTAAATCAGTGAACATTTTGGAATTCACTAGAGCTACCGTGGGATTGTGTACTGTGATATGGAAATATACATTTGTCAGGAATTCTCATATGAGAACTTCAGTTGGACAGCATTCTTCACAGTATTTGATGAAAAGTTTCGAGTGGTTTTCTAAATCTATAGAATCACATTACAATGTTAAGTGTCATTTTTTTTAATTGAAAGTGTGAAGTAGACTTTGTCAATCAAGAAATTGTACAGTGCACATGCATGCGCGGTATTAACGTACATTGAAAATAGACAAAAACATAACAAACATTGTATGCTATCAATGAAATTGCCCATTTACATTTTCCCACATGCGGTAGGCTGCCATTCATGTCGACGTTTTTTATTACCTGATCAATTTAGGAATCCTAGCGTATACCTGCTAAGTTTCGAATGAGCTCATTGAATATTATATATCATATAGTGCAACGTCCTCTCCTTTCAGCATCAATTCAGCATCTCATCTTATTCATATTCATGTTCCTGTCACGTGTGTTTCATCTCATTCAGTTTCATTTGTTTCAACACGCACGATTTTATGACCATCAACCCATTTTCATCATTTGAAAATAAACGCTTGACTACGACCAGAAAGAATCAAATCGAACAAAAATTTTCACTTGATTCTGATTCATGTTTGTTTAATTTTCCTAAATATATTATACATTGTATATTTCAATCGTAACGCAAAATTTTCCACCTATTATACAGAAGAATGACAGCACGGAATGAATTTTGCAGTGCACATCGTCGCGAGTGATATTCAAGCTGCGCTGTGGAATTTCCAGAATTCCCAGTAATTTGTTTGTGGGATGAGATTAGAATTAAAAATCGTGTCCCATGGCAACTCTGGAATTCACAAATACCATTATTTTCTTTCATTTATGTTAAAAGATATATCAGGTTTGTCGGCTTGAAACATTGGAATTATAGATACCTAAATATCATGCAGAATCTTTCGTCCTCTTTCATTTTCAAGCATTCACGCAGAAATTTTCATTTTCACGCTCACTTACGCATTTCCGCAGCTTTGCGACCAGTGCCTTGGATGTAGTGGAGAGGGGTTTAGTAGTTGGTAAAGGAAGCTAAGTAAATATCTTAGGGGGTGAATTGGAAACGTCTGGAATTGGTTGCAAGTATTGGATTGTGAAAGAGACGTCTTGTAGATGCAAGAGTTGGAAAAATAAATTGGTCAAAAGTTGATTGCAATCTTACTGGAATCTTTCCAATTAGAAATTATTTTTTGAATATGAAATTAATTGGTCATTTATTGGAATGAACTAACAAGAACGATAAACGTGTCTTATCGCTTTTTTGTTCGCTATGTCTGCTTTGTCGGGAAAACTGCATTTGCAGATTTACTCAGACTTGCATCCACTGGACTAAAGTTTCGTGACCAAACCCTAAATACTAAAATGTCGAGAGACGGTAGCTGCTCAACTACAAACTGTTGATTGTGGGAATTGTGTTGGGAACAGAAATTTGTGAATCACGCCGCCTATCAGCGTAGGCCAAGCTAAAAACTCAGCAAATGTACGAGTATATCAAATGGCCTGTTTGCATGTACATTTGAGGGATGCGGAGTCGGAATCCCGGAGTCCTGTCATTTTTGCCGGAGTCGGAGTCATATCAAATGATATGATTCAGGACTCCGGCCTTTTAACTAGACCCGAAATATAATACGAACAAATTATCTATCCTCGTGCATAGCTGTCACTGTCTTGATGTCAACTTTCTCCGTCAAACAAAAGTACACAGACAGCAGCGCATGCAAAAAGCTTGTAATTGTTGAAAGAATGAGCCGAGATAGTGATAAAAGAATTGTCTTTTCACTCGGAGATTTAGTAGAGAAGACAAGCCTTCCTAGCCTCGATCACACCTACGCACCAAAGGTCACATCAGAGACAAAAGTGAAATACTAGTTTGTTTGAGAACATTACCTCTTGTCTTAACGTCAATCGTGTGTGATGGCTCCTCCAAAGCGCATATTAAAATCGAAATTGCACTCATATTTTTTGGAGAAACATGGGGGATTTTCCTTCCTGGTAGAGCCTCAGGTAATACATCAACAAGATGGACAAGTCGGGTCGTATGCACCCAACTTAAAGCGACTTAAAAGTGGTGTGTAGTTGATAAACTTTCATTGAAAATGATTGATAATTGATGCAGCAATGATCGCTAAAATAGATTCAGGTGATCCTATAATGATCACCTGAATGATAGTGATGAAGGTTACAGTTTTTTTAAAAAAAACTAGGCTTATATACGGAGTCGGAGTCTTATCAAAATGATGGGACTCCGCATACCTAGTACATCTCCTATCACATCCTACTAACAAAACTTGAAGCATTGTGTCATACGCTCATTATCGTGGCCATCTTGTGCTATACGTTCATTATCGTGGCCATCTTGTACTACACGTTCATTATCGTGACCATCCTGTGCTACACGTTCATTATCGTGGTTTACAATATATGGGCGCACCAAAATATAAAACATGATGATATTAATATAAGCATAGGCAGCCCATCTCGTACAGTACACTATGCTTGCCCGCATTAAAACTTTCATTGAAAATTTTTGACTTAATACATAGCATAGGCTATAGTCAATGGTCATCCCAAGCAATCCAAACTATTTATCATAATTTGCAATCAATCGATTGCTAAAGTCGTCATTTATAGTAAATTGATTAGTGATGTTGCAATTAATTCTTTATTCCTTCAATCAACTCCTGTACAGACGATTCACTGGAGGAAGATTTGGAGAGGACAGAACAGCAGCAATGATGAAACCAGAGGGAAGTCTGTGTAGCCTACGATAAGTGGGACTGGTTTGAAGAAATAATGCGAAAGGAAAAGTGCTGCAGAAAGGAATTCAAATTTTCTACCAAGTCATCCACGACTGATTGGATTTTGGAACTTCGCTCTTATCGGAGAAACTTAGAAAGTTTAGGCTACCCTGCGAGCAGAATAGGCTTGCGAGCTTCTTAAATCAAATTACACCTTAGACAAGGTAGAGAAGAATATCTCCAAATTTTTCAGTCGGCATACTGCAATGTAATATTTCCACACAAAATGATATAGTTGCTAAATGTTTTTCACAACCGCTGATGCATCTTCTCGTACTCAATTGAGTGGTCCTCAAGTGTACCACAAAGTAGCGAACAAAGAAGCAAACCGAACAAATTAAACTCAATTGTGCATCAACCCAGCAGCCTACAGAAGATAATTTAAGTTTAAAAGGACGCTAAGGAAGATTACTTTTAAAAAAATGGCGACTCGGTCCGGTTTATGATTCCAGAAGTCTAGACCCTGGCCTGCTTGCCACTCTGGTGGCCGCATGATAGACAAGTCTCTTATAGGCTGCTCAATTTGTCTTTACTTTACGTGGTGGATGTCAGCGTGTGTGTTCTTGATGAAATGAATAGCCTGATCGTCAAAGTCTGCATGTCAATCAGCAAACAAATATTCAAATTCTGTCTGCCAGTAAATACCCCAATGCACCTACACAGGCTCAATCGACAATACAAATGCAGAAGTGGAGAAGAATTTGGAAGATTGTTGGGTGGCATGTCAGCAGAAATTTCATAAAGCTGGTTCGGTTGCCGAATGGCCTCGCTGATCGAAAGACGAGGTCGAACAGCGAAAAATTGGAGAAAATGGATGAGAGCTTCATTGAGCATTTAAAATGGTAGAACTCAGGATGACGAGGATTTCCGTAAAGAACAGCCCGGAGAAGGACTTTTCAACAAGCAAGAATGATTAAGGGATCAGCTGTGTTGTAGGCTGCAAGGAGCTAGGCGAGCAGAAGTCATGCAGGTTATTCGGACTCGCTGGGTTTCGCTTTCTGAAAAAAGGACTTCGGGATCAGGTTCTTAACTTTTTTGGTATATGGCTTGGAGAGCTGTTGTTGAGGCTGACCTGCCAAAGCTTGACTTGGTAGGTCTTGAAGTTTGTGTCTGCAACAGCGCCCCCCCCCTCCCGATATTCATTTTCGTGAATTTGCAATCGATTTCATAAAAACAATATTTACTCGCAGATACAACTTCAATCTTAAACAGTTCAACAAAAACTTACCGATAACGATCATGAAAAATGTCAAGCAAAGGTATCTTCCTTTCTGACCAATTTTAGCAGATACTAGAGGGTGTGGTGATGCCATTTCTGCACTTTCTCAACAGATATCTCCTGCAATGTATTTGCCGGAAGTGCATGCAGCACTGCCAGACGTTGATTTTAAGAGTTACTCTTGCATTTCCTGCTGCCTCGACTCCGAATCTCCGTTGGATACCTGGTTCGGAAAGTAAAGACTTTAATTTTGCCCTAAATGCTGAACCAGCTATCTCTCAAGCATTCAATATCGGCGAATGCGGCGGAAGAATTGGTGGATTTTTGTGTGGTGGGGCGTTGTCGCAGATAAAAAGCACTCTTTCTTCCTCCAGAAGAGCCGAACACTCCATCATGAAACTCGTAAAGGTATCTGCGTTAAGTCCTACAGATAATGTGTGAAAATGGACAAGTTCAATATAACAGGAAGATTTTTCTCATGTGCTATATGCATTACTCTTGTGGATAGAGATGGCCTGTAGACGGGAGATCGCTGAAATCTGTAACAGCATCCCATTGTAGGGTTCAATCAAGGACAACTATATCTATTTATAGTTGTCCTTGGTTCAATGGACTCTTAATTTCATTCAATGTTGTTTGACTGTTTTCGGCGACGTAGTCAAGAGCACATTGCTTTGTGTTATCCTTGACTTTCACGTTTCTGACACAACCTCTCTCGGAAGGCTCCGTCATCCCAGATTCTCGAAAACGGAGAATAATGCTCCGAGCAGTAGGTCGTCGAATTCGAATACCTAAGCTGTTCGCCAAGGCTAGCCAGTCGTCATCTCTTTCAAAGCAGCTACCGATCGGTTGAGTTAATCTTTTGATATCTTCCTCGCACCGCCATTAGAACGCAAAGAACACAAAACAAAACGACATCGATTGATTCATGACTTCTATGATTGTTCTGATACATACAGTGTAGCTTGTGTTACTCCGAATAAATAGCTATGTTGGTGACGTCGCGCTCCTAGGACAACGAAATCGATTGAAAAATTTACGAAAATGAATATCGGGTGCACATAGGCAAAAGAGAGCTCGATGTCAGCGGGCGAAATTGAAAGTTAAAAGTAGTATAGGCGTCGATGACAAAATAGAATGCGCGGAGCGGCTTGACGGGTGAACCGAGCAGCTCTCGCTAGCGAAATTGAATGCAAATGTAATGAAATAGAGCGCAATAAGACATAGTAGGCATACATGATCGCAAGCATTAAAAGCTGAAATTAAAATTTCTTACCGGTGCTGACTGCTGATTATTGCCTTAAGATTATATCCTAAAAACTACAAGGTATTATTTTTGTAGCACATTTACTGGAATCTAATGAGCTCACTAGAAAATTCGAAACTGAAAGTGCTGTACTTCCCGCTAAACTATACCATATTCGTATTAACATTTACCAATTACTTGACACGTGGATATTGCAACCCATAAATACCAATACTTACGTTATTTAGATTCAGTATAATATGTAAACAATGGAAACAATATCTAAACCACAAAATGTTAGCGTGTCCTTCAAATCTCTACGTATTGTTATACCGCTACATAAAAGCACCAAAACATGAAACATGGAAAATGCGATCTACATTTATCTCTATGCCGATAAAGAATGGATCTTTTTAAGAAATCAACACATGCGATGCAGATACAGTTAAAATACTCTTAATATTTTAGAGCTGCTCACTGTTAGTCATCATAGGTACAGTTCTTGCGCAAGACATTACAAACTATGAAGGCTATCTAGGTTGTTATCGTTGTTGTACTTGATTTTATGCATTACAAAGAAAACAGATTCGAGACAACCAAGCCACACGCAGTCTTAATGGTCACTGAAAGTCTGGAGTGCTGCTAGAGCAAAGGCGACTACAAATGGATTCTAATCAGCGCTAGTTGCACCACGCTGAGAATGCATGTAATTCGTGGCAAACTTTACGAAAGAATAGTTGCCAACGAGTATGCCATTGACTGAGAGTTTCAAAATTTAGTTTTAGAAAACCGTCTACTATAGTTTGAAATGGGAAAATGCGAACAGATGAGATAAATATCTTCATGTCGATAATCTGGAGATAGAAGCCAACAAAGTCAGATTGAATGGAATCTGATCTTTTTCATTGTGCAACCAATCAACGAAAAATATGTTTTAAACACAAAAACAATCAAAAGTGAATGAGTATATCATTGCTCTTAAGTTTATGGTATTTTTGTGGATAATATGTACAGACGGTTTCCTTGGGCTCATTCATCTCTATGTAGACAGTTAGCGGTCTGTGTGTCGCTTGTAATCGGAATGCGAGCTATTTAATTGCCAAATTTGCATCTGTAATTGACAAAATTTCATTAAAGTGAGACAAAATGTAGGTGGTCCACTCTTAGTGATCATCACTGTAGTAAATGATTGTAAAAACATTACTTTCTAAACTTAAATTCATGCACCGACTACATAACAAATGTCTGTTGGCGACATTATGTCTGAGAAACGGAAGAGAGCGGATATGTGTCGGTCGACCACCACTAGTGTAGGGGATATTCAGATGCTCATTCCCCACACTATCTCACACACTTCCATGGTAAGACAGTAAATACACTACAAGTCCACGAATAAAACAAAGAAATGAAAGTTAGCTTTGAGTTAGTTCTTATTCAGCGTGCACATGTTGCGACTATTGTTGCTGTACTTGAGATAATCTCAACTAATTGCATAAGCTCACATCGATGCAATGCAGCATCCTCATCTGCTCACACTTAATTTAACTTGTATTGTCGCTAGTCAGTACTGGCAATAGCTTCTTTTTATTAAAAAAAATTAAAAATTGGTTTTGTTGATTTATGTATATCAGATTTTTTCAATTTTTCATGAGCACGGCACCGACCTGTATTATTCAGTAGTTTATGTCAATATTTCGTTTAATAAACGCGCATAGGAACATAATTGTAAAATTGTAATAGACCATCGGTAAGTCCATCGCAATTAATTTGCTAACTTAAGGAATTATTTAAGTAATTATTGGCGCTAAATCGCAATTTCTAGAAACAGTTTGCCAATCGTCGTAATTTCACACTAAATCTGTAACTCAAATGGAGCATGTTCAAGTTCACATTAAGACAGCTAGTTCCATATTTCTGTCTTTCGTTGAAATTAATATCCTGTCCATTTCATGTTAATGAGACGTTGCCCTTAGTGGTAGCAAACCATAGCTATTGAACGATAAACAATCAGATCAGTGTTCCTATTCAAGCCAATATAATCCTCCCACCGACTAATCAAAATCCGCTAAATTTTCAATAATCCTGCAGAATTAAATATGTGATTTCACAAGTTGAAACGCTGAAGCTTTCAGATTCTGAACAGTATTACAATGAAACATCTGAAGATATACAAAGTGCTCAAGTGGGTATTACTTTCTGGCAGCAACTGATGCACAACCTTCGCCTGTTCTTCATCTCTCTTGTCTTTCGCTGTGCTTCTCAACAGGAATTTTATTTGTCAGGTCATCCATATCCTTCTTACTTTACTTGGCGGTCTTAAGAAAGAACTTGAAACAAATTATAATTCGGCTATACTCCAGAAGTGCTTCAGCGCAACCGTTTCAAATTTTCGTTGAACCGAACGTTGCACCGGTGCGACTAATGAACAGCCCCAGTATTTTCACAGGGAATAATTTCGCGCTCTCTATATAGCCTGCAATTTCGAATCCGAAATACCTGTGGCATATTACCACGAAACACGCACTGGTTGCCTTTCATGAAGTAAAGTGTATCATAATTATACGCAAATTAATCATGTCTGTGCGTACTAAATTGATTACAAACCAATCTATTGTTATACCCATATGATATTTTAGCCTCTTTAAATTTTTTTCATCAATTTTACTTGTGTTGAATTTGTCAACATTAAATGCTTCAGTGAATGACATGAACTGTGTGTATTATACATATATATATATATATATATATATATATATATATATATATATATATATATATATACCGTAATTGAAAAAAACAACTTGTACCGGTACTCAGAGTTTCATGTATTGTGTCCAATACAATCGTCAGCCAGATCTAAAAGACAAACATGGAATCATTGCATTAAATACTGAAGTGAATAAAAGTCAAAAGTCAGGTCTTTGCCAGTAAATGCTTATTGCGATGTCTACATCTCGAAATCAATTCGCTCCTCTTGTTCAACAGATTGACATTTCTATGCTGCAGAATAAAATATTTCTCGCTAAGACAGAGGTCACATCGCCTGATCATTGGATTGTACGGCTTGCAAACTTTTTTGATTTGCCAAGATATTTTAGGGGTCCCACCTTTTTCTTTGATACTCCAGTATTCCTTGGAAAGTTCCGTCTCGCTTTTATACTTTTCGTGAGAGAATGATTTTTTATGATTGCCATACCGCAGTTTGAAACTTCCTTCACAAATACCGAAGTACGTCTTTTGATGCCCATCGTTCTTGCCATCTGAGATTTTTGCTTCATACACTATACTGGTAGAGAGGCACTTGTTATCCAAGGGGCATTTTTCCTTATTTTTGCAGTTGCATTCCTTTTCCTTTTCCTTTTCTTTGCTTTTTAACATTTTTCTGTTGTGACTATTGATGATAGATTTCACATTTGGCATGCAACTGTAACTGATTTTTAGGGTATTTCGGTTGAATATTTTCCTAAGTCGGCTGTTACTATGGAAATGCTTGTCGATCGCCATCAAAAAATATTTCCCCACGTTCGTTGAAACGTTCTTACTGTAAGGAGGGTTAAACCAAATGACAGCTCTAGAACGTTGCCTCCTTCCTCCAACTTCTGCGACGCCATTTTGATAATTCAATTTATAATTATATCCGTTTTGTCTTAAAACTTCCTGATAGTAGTGGGCAGCTTCATTAAATATAGACTCATTCGATGACAGTTCATTTATTCGTTTCTCTATCGTAATTGGAAGCTGTTTGATTATGTTTCTTGGGTGGTTTGACTTTGTGTTGATGTAGAGCGTTTCCTGGTCCTGCTTTCGGTATGGCCGATACGATCCATCATTTAAATTCAAGGTAACATCTAGAAAATTTACCACTCGCAGGTTGCATTGAATCTCGACTTCGAGACCAAGTTGCCTAAATATTTCGTGATACTTTATATATATATATATATATAATTATATCCGCATGTGTGAAAATGATTGACGTCTGGTTGATGTGTGAATATTGATTCCGATATCTCGTGCATACACCGACTTGAAAATTTTTGGTTCTTGGCGAGGTCAAGCTATGATAAAAGGTCAAACCAATGTTGTTGATCTCGGTCCAAAATTTGCCGGATCCCCGTTCTTCACCAACCTCGAATACCGGGACCGACAAAGGCCGTAGGTTTACATGGTCTAGTTAAGTTCTGTGTTGATCATGCAAGGTATACTTCATCTGCAAAATTTGTGCAAATATCTGAATTCTTCAAATCTACAGGAATCAGGGAGATCCGAACATTCAGAATGAAATCTCAGAAATCCGCAAGCAATGAAACATAATTCTATTAGCAAATTACCAAATTGATTTGTAAATCAATAAATGGAAATTCTGTTGATGCTTAGCCAACGGGCTTAAACAATGTTATTCTGTGCGCACTACTTAATGACGAGGTATTAATTTCTGTGTCTATCAAATCAATAAACAAAAAATGGTAGAATATAAATTGAATGCAACTAATGCATGCAAATTCTAAAAAAATAAGAACTTGCCAACCCTGCTGCAAGTACTAGGTCGGTTTAAAATATGTCTGAATTTGAAACTAATGTGTCCTCGCCCCAAAAGCTCGACCGAATAGCGATAAATCATGTATATGACTTAGCTCTAGGGTGGAACTCTCCTTGTTCGTATCCTCTCATTATGATAGAAAGGATGGTAAGAAAGTCTTCTTACAAAAAAATAATTTGAAATCAAATCCGGTGGGGCAGTCTGATATATCAGTAGATGTACGATGTGCGTATCCTTGTGGCTTTCTGCATCATATGCATTAGGTAATAGCCGTGAAAGGCATCGTATGTAGCCTGTTAGTGCCTCTAATTGCTGCACGGACATACGCCGGCCTAGTTTGACATGCATACATCATTATACGATATGTAATTAGCAGAAATTTGTCTGTATGTTAGAAGGTCGTACACGTGGTAATTGTGTTGAGCTAGTTATTGCGAAGTGCGTATTTCCCATTTTATACGCGTCCATTATTGTGTGAATTTAAGCGTGATGAAATAATTCAGTTGAGCCTTCGTCACACTGTGGGCGTTTCTTAGCCAGCCAAAGGGAAATTGCTTGTAATCTGCCTAGATGTGAATGAATTCATTAACAAGATGGTGGAATTCAACCTGATGATGACAATTCGTGAATATGGGGATTATATGACGAGAATGAAATCATAAATTCACTAGTGCAGGTGCGAGACTGACGCAGTACAACTTCTTGCCAGTCGAATTAACTGTATTCATTTGACGTAATCAAATTACCGCAAGATGAATTTAGTATAAAAATCCTGTAAAACGACCGAACACATGCTCAATCACTAGGCAATCGATAAAGTAGAAAGCTATAAGATATTTTGATAATTGTTAAACCTCTTCTTGTTGTCCAAAGAAATATTGCCGGGATATTGCTATTAATCATATTACTAATAATTCAATTTATTCACACGTGGGAATCTTCCATCTCGTAAGGAAAAGCTGATAAAAGCTTCGTTAAAAAGTCGAATTTTGCAGTAGCATTAACCTAACTATTTTGATGGACAGGATGAGAATCAGTCTCAAAATTTAGAAACTGAACACAATGATGAAAATTTGCGTCTAGAATCCGCCCGACAATGAGTAATTGAAAATTGACAGTAAAATCAATAAGTAGTTGTTAAGTATATTTTTCAATGTGCATAAAACAATACAAAAGTTAGGGAAATTTGGAAATATGCTTGCCATTGAAATATGAATATCCATAGCACATCCTTTGAGTGCACATGGTTTTACTCTGGCAAAAGTAGAGCAGTTTTGACATGCTCTAACTTTTCACAAGTAACAAAAAAATCATTACTTTTGTGTGATCAAAATAATATTTTACAATTATTTTTCATTCATAATTATCATTATTACAGTCCATCTCAAATATCTATTCAAATGTTAAATGTGTTGCCGACTAAGAAACACTAAATGAATGATTGAAATTATATTCAATACCTCTCTGCTTCCCCATCTCTCTTTGTTAGGTGCGCTAGCAGGCTATTACAAGGAAATGAATGCTATGATGAACTGGTGAATCGCATGGTCTTTTCGGCGTGCATCAATGAATTCCACGATTGATGACAGAATATCATATGAGGTCAGTGAGGATCATCGTGAGCTTTTTTAGATTGCTAGTGGCATTGTATGCAGTGGGCCTACATTTTCTTTCTATTTCAATTTTTCATTTCACTAGCGACTTTCTTGAGTCTTTGTCACTTCTGACTAAGCCAGGATAAATATCGCAGTACAGCCTGTTGTGCAGTCATTCAGCTTGTTCAGCCATTCTAGATGTTTTAAACCAGTTTGGACCATTGCCAGCCGTACTGGCGAGCCCTTGTGTAGGGTGAAACACTGCGTCTACGGCTGCCAAGGGATGTTTGTGCTTAAATCGCTCAAGTCTGAGGGCATCTTTCTATTCTATGCCCAGGCAAACTGGAACTCAGTAATCTTTTTATGAGTCACTTCTGACTCTCGACGCTCTTGATGCAGTATTAGAAACGTCCAGCTTCTACAATAACAGCTGCATCCGATCAAAAATATATTTTGACTTGTAAAATGTAGATGGATCATGCAAGAAATAATCCGTCATTAATGACCCTGTCTTCATAATGAAAGAGCGATTCGTCTTATTTTGATTACGTCAAAAGAATTCACGACCCCGACTCTCAACCATGAGGATGGGCAAAGGCAAGACAAGGTAAATAAATTACCCTTCGTTCGAGAGACAATCTGTAGTACGTCATAAATTCATATTTTGAAAAGTGTTTTTCAAGAAACAAACGGTGAGCAGCTCCATTGATTTGGTTATGAGAAGCATTACCGCTATCACCAAGACCAACATACCTATTCAAGCTGTCTGTTGACCGTATATCGCTATGAAATAAGGTGAAGAATGCAACGAAACATTGCTCAAAACATAAATAATCAATAATAATGTGAGCATTCTATCGTGTAGAAGTATACTGTCTATAACAATCATACAGCTAACAACAAAATATTCAAGATGAAACCTTTACAGATACAGCGTAAAAGAAATATCTACATACACGCATTTGAAAATTAAATTACATTAACTTTTGAAAAGTTAAATAAATAGGTACGTCAACTTACTCGCGATCTAGAACCAAACAATCGACACCGTTTGGATCAGCAGCAACAATGTTAGCTGTTCTCACATCCTCACTGAAATGAAGGTGACAGCCACATGTTAGCTTAGAATGAGTAGATCCAGTACATTTGCAATCTAAGATACTGATAAACTTCCTTGGTCAATAACCTAGTTGGCCTGCTGAAAAATAATAATAAACAAAATATCCATTTTCAAGCGCAATTTTTGTATTGACATTTTGTTTCAAATTTAACAATATGAATTTTCCATAATGAAACCTCATGTTCCATAGGTTATTTTGGCATATACTTTAATTTCATACCTAGTGCGCAGTAGTCATTACTTAGTCTCACAAAAGAAAATTAACATGAAGACAACATACTTCTTTAATGAAAATTGACTGACAGCATGATCCAACTGTGAGAAATATCCTGATCGATACAGTCCAAGATTGTGTGAATGTACAAAAAGATACACCACGAATATGATTTATCATAATAACTTCTGCTCAAAAACAAATTATGCAACTTTTTCAATGAAAGAGGATGTCAATTTCAATAAACTGTATGCCACGTGAAAGTTCAAGTGCTCACATGATAATTTGGCAGTTTATGGTTGTGTGGTCACTTGTGTTCGACTGGCATGAAAACACATAATTGAGCATTTGGTCATTTCACATAGTGCTGAAGTCCACAGAAAGTACTACAAAAATGCAAAATTTGGGTATCACCATTGAAGCTTTTAATTAACTTCTAGACGACATTTTTTGCGCCGAAAGCCATGTAACCGCTTTCACACACTAATTTTCTGATGTAAATGAAAGTTGACGACATTAGCTCCAAGAACATGTAAGTTCTCTCATAATTGGCCCATCTGTTCTCTGGTAAAAGTTCAAATTCACTCCTTTAAATTGTTCTTTTACTAAAAAGTATGAATTTTCACAAGCCAAGCCACTAGCATCATCAGGTGCATGCGCTATAGTGTGCAATCAAGCAGTCAGCGATATAGCGGAATCATCATCATGCATCAGCGGCCTCACAGCGGGCTTCGTGTCGTTTCTTGCAATCGAACAAATCTGCCCTAGCGGAGCACTGCATCGACTGGAACGACCATTTTATATAGGCCCGGCGGTTTGATTGGAGAAGAATGTTCGTGCAGATATGATCGAGACAGAAGCGACGTTGCCATCAACCGTGAAGCATTGATTTCGTCCAAATACAAGTTTATAGAGAAAGAATATCGCAAAAGGTTTCATTGCACCGATATATTTCGCCGGCTCTCTACGGGATGCACTCCAGAATGACAAGCAAGGTATGATGTGAACACATGTAACGGTCAGCAGACAATCATACGACGCAGCATGACATGACTGATGCGTAATGAGACGAGACAATAAAGCATGAGACACAATAAAACATGAAAGTCAAGACTAATAATGAAGTTACCAAGGTAAGGAAAGGGTAAAAACTGTCTCCTTCTGGACGCAAAGGTCTGGCTTCGATCTATAAATGTGCAGAGCCTCTAACACTCCAAGATAAAGCTTACACCTTCCTCTCTTAAGCAAAGAGAATCCTGGGGAGGGAGCACAGCCACATCGAAGAAGATGCTTGGCGATGCTGCTTGATGGCTTCCTGCCATTGGTGTCACCTTTCTTAAGCCATACTGGGATGTGCTCGTTTATTCTCTGGGACAGTCTCCTCTCGGTTCGGTCGATGTATCTACTGCCGCAGGCACAGCTGAAATTGTAGAGGACGTCGATTCCGAAGTGATTGGAAGTCTGTCCTTGAGGATCGAGCTCCAGATTGCTTGGGTTTCTGGGATAACGCGAACGGTGACCGCGTATAATACGGCTACAATTTCTTTGGAGAGCTTCTTCTTGTGCCAGTCGTGATTGGCATCTCCTTTCAAGGGCACACGAATGGTAACAGCCTTCTTTTGAGGCCCAATAGTCTCCGATTTGTCTTCCGGGACTGCACTATATTTCTCGATGAAATTGTCTGGGTAGCCATTCTTTCTTTGCACTTGTTTGAGAAAACTTAGCTCATCACAAAAGTTTTCAGGAGAGCATAGTCGTCGCGCCCTGTACCAAAGGGTCTTCACAATGCCGATTTTGTAGGAAATTGGGGAAAAGCTTCTGAAATTTAGATACAAGACGCACCAGGTCTTCTTACGATACAATTTCAGCGATGGTATTCCGGAATTGCTTCGAGTGATGACGACATCGAGGAATGGGAGAGAATTGTCACTTACCATTTCCAAAGTAAACTTGAGATTGGAATGCAGACTGTTGAGCTTTCCCAAGATCACGTTGACACTATGATCATCAGTCATAACACTTGCATCAGTCGTGTCATGCTGCATCATATGATTGTCTGATATATATATATATATATATATATATATATATATATAATATATATATATATAATATATATAATATATTATATATATATATATATATATATAATATAATATATATGTCATATATATGTCTGCTGACCGTTACATGTGTTCACATCATACCTTGCTTGTCATTCCGGAGTGCATCCCGTAGAGAGCCGGCGAAATATATCGGTGCAATGAAACCTTTTGCGATATTCTTTCTCTATAAAATTGTTAATCGACACCATATATTCAAATACAAGTTGTTGAAATGCTATCATCATTATTCCACAGACTGATTGATTTCACATTTTTATCGCATGTGCATGATGATGCTGGCCATGCTTTTTAACAAGAGTATATTTGGTCAAAACATTTTTCGGTTCATTGTTAACCTCTATGCTGATCTAAGAAATGGAACCGTTCTCCATTGTCACTTCTTTCAATGTCAGGAATCTTAAGACGCAATTTCCTTCTCAATATGCAGTCGTACTCTGGGTAAGCTTCAGATTCGCAATTAACAAATCAGGAGAATATTTCTCGGTTTCTTTATTCATTAAAGATTGACAAAATGGTAATTCTGGAAGTCCGCTGTCTATTGTTGATATACTATATGAAGATGATTCACAGGGACTCAATTCCTGTCTCTGCCAATGGTAGAATTCTCGTTTAGTCACCAGACGGCCGTTTGCCGTCATCTTTCAGTAAGAGTTGCAACGGCTCAAGCCACGGATAAATAACTCCTTCTATTTAATCAGTGATCAGAGAGTCAAATAGAAATTCTTCAGACATTATGAACGGCTCAACTAGTAAGCAAGACAATGTCTGTCATGTCTTAACTAACACGTATTTTGTTGTTTGTTCATGATGTGAATGAAAAACCTGAGCAGAGCGATCAAACTTCATTTGCCGAGCATGCCTATTCAGACCAAGCACGGACGTCGAATCGACTGGGGAATGTGTCGAAAGAGAAGTAACTCGCCTTGAACGTGCGAACAGTTTTCCTTTCTCGGGGAAGTTCTCAAAAACTTTGGAAAGTGTTCCGTCAGAAGAAGTGTCAAGAGACTAGATGGTGTAAATTCCATGAACCGCAATCCTTTTTGACGTCCAGAGGCGATAATATCAAAGAAGACCTTCGAGCGCTCGGGCTCCGTGTGGAAGATGCAAATGACCGAGCGAAGTGGAGAACTGCCATACAAGCGAACCGTCGTAACAATCGACGTTAAATAGTATAAGCATGAGCACAAGTAAGAGGACCATCTTTATGAACCAAGGGCCGCTTGTATGGAGCCTGATGCGTCAAATGGCTGTGCTATCATCCCGAGAAAGATGCTTGAGCGTCTGAAGATGTGAATGCTGTGGTGGATGTGTGGTGTCAGACTATCGGATAGGAAATGGAATGACAGCGTCTATCTGAAAAACACTGGGTATTGAGAACATCACATACATCGCGAGAAGGCGAAGACGACGTTGGTTTAATCACGTGTACAGAAGGAATGGGACAGAGTGGTTTAGAAAATTTATGGGGCAGAAAGGATGGTAAAAGAGGAGCAGGAACACAAAAGACCTGAAAAACGTGGTGAAAGAAGACCTCAAACGCGTTGGAGCCAGGAAACGTTGGAGTCCACGATCGGCCAAAATGGCTGCTGATAATCAAGCAGAAGTCGTCTACTTCTGCATCCTCTGGAAACAAGGACACAAAAAGGGATGAGTGGGTGAGTGCTTCTTCTCCTTTTATCAGAGACACTAATGAGTGCTGAGAAATAATTGGTTGACATGAGTTACTTTAATTTCAAGTTATTTGTTACATGCTGCAAGCTTACATATTGGTTTCATAACTATTTGTGTCCTAACTTTGATTTCATTGCTCTTGAAAAGAATCATGTGAAAGTGATCGCACATTGGAAGCATTTTAAATCTGAAATAGTGTCTAATTTGGTTAGAGAGAAGTTGAGGTAATGGTGCACATGGACTCCCAGACAGGAATACCATAGAAAATGGATACCTCGAACTCGTTGGGAGTGTGAGTTTTGTTCCTATTATTCGTGACTCGCGTTATGAAATGTAAGTTCTGCAAGCACGAGCACGCCTTCAAAAAGTTACACACTTCATAATTAGTTTTATGCTTCAGCAAGTATGATAAGAATTCTCCAACAGATGCAAAATAGAGCTGCAAGAAGTTCCCTAAGCTAACAAAGTGTTTGACTAATCTGTGATATGACACAAAAATTCGGTGAAAATATATTTTAAAAATGCGTGACTTGAAATGTGAAGTTCGAGTTATCCATTAATTCGAGTGAAGCGTGTTCGAGTTATTAGTGGTCCACTATATCTGCTTCTGTAGTCAAATATTTATCAAAATATTGGGACATAGATATTCGAATATACTTACTCCTTTAAAGCTTTTTCACCGAACCAGTCTCCACGTCCAAGTGACCTCAGAAACTGTTCTTCACTGTTAGTAGAAGCCTTTTTGGTCACCTTCACCTAAAAGACACAATTTTTTGTTTCGATTGTCAGCATTGAATCGTTAATTACTTAAATATAGATTACACAGAATTGTCTGAAAGTTGCACGGTTAAACTTAGAAGAAAATTATGATTTAATAAAAAATGAATAATTTCAAAAATTGAATATTTTATTGATAAAGAGCTCCATGCATCTACTATCAATCAATTGGATTTTTCAACGAATCAATTCACTTAGGTCTAAATGTATCTTTTCAACGCTACACCATGTCATACGCGAAGTCAGAGCTTGGGCTTTTATTAAATCAAGGGAGACAGATAATGCAAGAACTTTCTTTCTATTTTGATGAGAGTGACCAAAAACATTTGTAATGCAGATGCATACATAGTGATTTCATCAAAACACGACCAATTAAAAACTGCAAAGAACACTAAGAAGAAGAAAACGATGCTAAACACCAATGGAAATTCGCAAAAGGAAAAAGTTCATTAAAAGTTCAAGATATAGAATTGTTATAGAATTCTTATTTTAGAATTCAATATATAGAAAGTTCAATATAGAATTGACGCTTGGGATTTGAGATCCAAACCTTTAATAGTGAGGCCGCTTAGGTCGAAAAAAATCACTGAAATATGCACTTTTGATAAAAGCACCAAATTTTGCAGGAATGTTGATTTATATATTAAAATCGATTTTGGATATTGGGGCAACGCAGATTCGTTCAAGAACTAGGCCAAAAACACGTGTATGTACATGCAAATGCCAAGTTACTTAAATTTCCTTATCGTGCGCATTTTTTAGGAACATAGTCAGTTATGCCTTGCAATAATAATACATGACACTAGAAAATAGTCCATATTAAATAGTTTCTGACCGACGAAAGTACAATCTATCAATTGGAAATACCGGTTTTGGATAAAAGTCACCAAGAGCTTTTAGAAAAAGAATCATTTGCTTTATTTCTGCTAAAGCCACACGAATCCAGAATGTTGTGGAACTATGTATGTATTCAAATGTATGAAGGCCACATGCACATGTTTTAGGCCCATGAAAATACTTTTCAAAAATTGGTTTTTGCAACGCTTCTTAATACGTCAAGTGCATATCGAGAGCGAGAACAACCATCTTAGGTAGAAGCAACTGATATAATGGATATCCGGTTACCCCGATACATTACATTCAATATTTAAATGACAATAACTGAAATCTTACACAGATATCGTCTGGTCATAACTATGACCTAAAGAGTTGCATTTACATAGACATGCACAGTACGTGCGAAGTCCATAGCTCGCCACAGTTTTGCTGAATGTACGAGGGCTCGTAGGACTCTACATGTCCAGGGCTTCCAAAAAATGTCTCACTCTACCGCATTGTTGTGGTCACTTTGCTAAAAAATAAGCAAAATGTACTGTCACATGTACTTCACATGAAAAATAAGCACACTTACATGTGTTTGATCAATATGAGTACATTGAATCAAATAATAAGGTTGACAAATGAATTTCCCAAGTCAAGAGGTTTTAGAAAAGGCAAAACTTGCTCTGCTTACAAGAAATGCGCACGATGTAAAGAAATTATAGCAACCTAGTATTTTGCATGTACATGTTTTTGACCCAGTTCCTGACGAATCTGCGATGCCAAAATATCAAAAATCGATTCTAATATATATCAACATTCCACAAAATTAGGTGCTTTTATCACAAAGTGCACAATTTTCAGCTAAGCGGCCCCACTGTAACAAGAGTGAGATGCATAATTCTAATCGTCAAGGAAGCTCAGCCAATATGTTAACGTCAGGTCGAACAACTTGATTTTGAACTTTGAATAGTATAAAATTAGTAATGCTCCCAAATTGTTTTCGACATACGAATTGATGATTTGAATATGAAGGATTATCGTAGTGAGTATATCTCACCAAGTACTTTGATTTTATTCTTTATATAGATTATCCCATAAATTAGGAAATGAAACAATGTAGCTAGCTTACATGCGAATAATAATTGAGGAAAAACTTTGAATTCTGAATCTTCCTGAACTTATTGATAATTCTTGCTACTATCATAATTCATGAAATTACTTGTGACATTTTATCCTCGCAGTACATCATATGCTTAAGCACATGTTTTCGTCTATATTTCATGTTTTCGGTAATATTGCTACGTTTGCAGTCATTTACAAGCCGATATGCATCTTTATGCTTCCAATTCTTCTTGTATTAAACTTTCATATACCAGCGGATTGATGAAAGGAATGAAGAGCTATTTAATTGCCTATCATGGATCTATGCGACTCTTGTATTGATCCCTTAGGAAGATCGAGACGACCATATACCTATTTTTATATTTTATTGGAATACATTTTTTCGAGCAACAAAGGGAGTTGTATAACTGAAAAGGCATGAAGAAGCAACACATGATTGAAATGAAAGTATGTAGCTTGAAAAGACTCATTTGCCATTAACTGCTGTCTATTGAAGAATAAGAGAAAATAAGTAGTAGAATGCACTTAATGGCATATTGGTCTTTTCATATTACGAGCGTACATCTTGGATTTCAATAAAAGGAGTATTGAATTCGAAATCAAATGCAGCGTTTCCAAAGTAAAATCTCTGAGAATCCGCGCAGGCCAAGTAAATCCGCGCAGATGGACCCTAACCCCCTTTACATTGCAGTTTTAAGACCATATTTGTGATTTTCTGGATTTCATTTTCTTGCATATTCAAAAATGAATCCTACATAGTGATATGCAACTTTTACTTTCAATCTTAAGTAGACTTTCGATGGAACCTGATTGGGTCACTATAACTGTTTCTATCAATAGGGTCAACATATTGTAACTAGTAGTACTAGTAGGTAACTATAAACAAAGCGTAGTGTAGTAGGTACTGTATTTTCAGTAATAATCAAAGACTTCGCAAAACAAAATGAACAAGAAACTATTCCGGTACCAATATCTCTCGAGTCAAGTGGCATGGGAATGTGACTACAACAAAAGGTCTTCATGATAATTATTGCAAAAAAATTCAAAAGTGGCCTCATGGTCCACGTTTTACTACATTTCACGGTAACTGAGTGTGAAGGACATATAGCTTATCTGAATGTAGATGTACATATTAACAGAAAAATAAATCTTTTTTAAGAAAAATTGTATTCATCTATTGAATTTGTAACAACTTGAATTGAGGATGACGAGAAAATAGTCAGCACCAAGTGTCTTATCATTGTCTATGACGCCTCGTATCCATCAGTGGTTCGGTCGAAGGCAAAGTTCTCTTCAACTTTCTTTTGGACTCATCTTTTTTCGATGACACGGGAGCTGCATCTGTTCTCTTGGCTGCCTCCATGTATTCCATGGCCGTTTTCCGCTTACTCTCGGCGAGTTTCTCTGCGGATTCCTTTTCTTGCCTGACTCTTTCTCTTTCCATCTCTTTCTCCCTGGCTTTCAGATCTTCCTCTTTCTTTTTTCTGCTTCAATGCGCTCCTTTTCCTTTTGCTTCAGATACTGCATGTAGGAATTCGATGCCTCATAGCAACGTTATAGGCCTACTTTTGAAAAATAAAGAAAACTTAGAAAATGAATCTCTCTGATCACTAACGAAATCTCTCACAGAGGACTTGTTTCCAGATATATGCACTGTTTTGACTTGTGTAGATCCATCTGCGGTCATCTGAGATTGGCCTTCTCTTTTGCATTTCATCAACTTCATCAGAGAAACAGAGTACAGCATTACACAACAGAACATCCTTTGCATAGAAGCTCCTGGGTGCCGAGTGTCCAAGTGCTACAGGAATTCCTGCCGCTGTCGATTGATCTGATATAGGGATATGATGAGGTGATGAGATGATTCCACTGTAAAGTTTCTCAAAAACCTGTAAAATAATGATTTTCACGCGACAGCTCACATTCAAAACGAAAAAACAATAGAATCCATTTACAGTGCGGTGTAGAAAAAATGGACCATCTGAAGGGCCAAAAGTGATACTTATGGTACTTGAGTGGTATGCTCGTACTTATTCTCCCCAGCACTAGGTGGGCCTAACATGATGCAGAGTCAAGCAAAGCGTGATTTGAAGTAAGTTTTAAGCATAAGTAAGTTTTCAAGCAGCAGGGCAAATGTATCTTGATTCGCAGTCATTTTACAATCTTATGAGTAGAAAAGCTAAATTATCCTAATCTGGTTCCCATCTATTATTGAAATAATGCTGCAGAAGCTTTTTTCTTTTTCAACTGCAGAAATGAGCCCTTGCAGAGCATTCGATCGAGAGGAATCACGCTATTGATTAGTCGAGGGCGCACGTCATCACAAGGCAGACGAAGTGGCGCCCGCGATTATTCGCTGAGACCTTCCATACACAGCAATCACAAAGTGCGATGAACCGATGGGAAATGTATATACCTAATATACGCACGTATATCGTTCTCTCTTTTGGTTTGACTTCAGTTTTACCACTGCAACCTGATGAAGCGAACCTGATAAGTCCACGAAAAGTTGTACATTTCTTTTATTTTATCTAACAAAAAATGTGCTCTATCAAATGTACTAAAGAGGCTGTACATTAGGTGAACAATGTCTAATTTGAAATGATTTCTGTGAAAAACACCACACTAAGATTCAAAACATACTTAAAACTGAAAAAAGTTTGTGACATCAAAATTCCGCGCAGCTTCTCAATTTTCCGCGCTTCCGTGCAGAAATCGGCAAAACCGCGCAGCTGCGCGCTGCGCTCTCACTTTTGGAAACGCTGCAAATGGTAAATGTCCATAACATCTCCCCTCGTGGGCTGATTTTGATTCAATTCATTCAATCTTCATTGTTAATATTGCTAAGAACATCGCGATGGTTCGCTTTGCAACTTATTTAATGGCAGCTGTTATGATGCAATTTGAAGTAATTTCCGACTTAAATTTCATCAAATTATGTCACCTACAGCTAAAAATTAATTAGTTTCTTTGTTTAAGATATCGATAGTTGCATTCAAGAGGATTGAATATCAATAAGATTTGAAAGTCTTAATATTTCTAGCAGGAGGTCCAACATTTCAATCAAATTGGCAAAATTTTCCAAACTCATGTGCCAGCAAAGATATTTCAATAACTTTATACTTGAAATGAATGTTTCACATGGGAAGAAATTCAATGTAAACTTGATGTGAAAATGATAATCATTATTGTCTCATTGCCATATCCATGCAAGCATTGAAGCAGCATTTTATGGCCGGATGCCTTTCCTGACGCCAACCCTTTCTGTTTGAGTGGGGACCCTTAGCCTTGTCAACTGAACCTCTACCAAGGCAGTAGAAGATTTGATTAGAGTTACCTTCTCTACTAAGTGTGGGTACCAAAGATGTTTCGATGGCATTTCCTCCATCAGGGTTCCACTACCCTCCCGAATTGTCCGGGTAAACCAGGTTATTACAGCCGCCTACTTCGGCCATACAACAACTGCCATACAAGCGGACCGTCGTACCCAACATGGATGGAGCAATCAACGTTAAATGGCATAAGTATAAGTATTATGTCTACAATGCGATCAGCAGCCGGAGCCGTATTTTTCCCTAATAGTTTCGCTTCACACGTTAAAGGAACATACATACCTGTAGTAAGAATAAAATCAAGTTAAGCTTACTTGGACATAATATTTACGCTGATCTCTCACATTCAAATTATTGATTTCTACACGTACGTGCATGTCGACAACAATTTCAAACTCCAATGTATAAACCTAGCCACTATAGATTTATCAATTTCTTATAGATCTGATCTAACGTTTATTCTTTTTTTACAGTAGTATTTGACTTCCATATAACTTAGAAACTATTCACAGATAGTTGTGGTCTTCGTGGCCTTGAATTAAGACTACACCATAGATGACCTGAATTAGTTGCCATCAGTAGTATAGGGTATGACATCCGGCGCATCGCTTCGCTCGCACCGGATGTCACACCTTTCGAGTTTTTTCAAAAATTTACGTAGTCTATAAATTTTTCAAAAATTTAGGTAGACTCCAAATTTCACGTGGCCGAAAATTTAGGTAGTGACAAATTTTCAAAAAAACAAAATTTCAAAAGTTTAGGTAGTCTCCAAATATCGGAAATTTAGGTAGTCCAAAAAATATCACGTGGTCTAAGAATATCACGTAAAGAAAATTTAAGTTGTTTCAAAATATCACGTAATCGAAAATTTAAGTTGTCTCAAAATATCACGTAATCGAAAATTTAACTTGTCTCAAAAAATATCACGTGGTCTAAGAATATCGAAAATTTCACGTAATCGAAAATTTAAGTTGTCTCAAAATATCACGTAATCTAAAAAATATCACGTGGTCGAAAATTTCACGTAGATGAAAATTTAAGTTGTCTAAGAATTGCACATAGTCTCAATATACCAGAAGATTGTATTCAAAATATTTATTCAAAATATTTCTTTAAAAATGGAAACCTCAGAAATGGAAGAAACCTCAACGGCAACGGCGACGACGAAAATGGAAGAAACTTCGAGAATATATCCTTCGTTATCACAGTTAAAAATTACTGAATTGAATAAAGAAAAACACAAAGATAGAGTACGCCATATGATAAATTAAGGAGACGCAATTATTACTTAGACATTCTTCGTCATTGTACTCTCACTATTATTTAAAGTACTAATTGTGTGAACTAGAAGATCATTGTAACTCATAAACTCAAAATTATTCAATGAACCCGTACACTGGCTGATAATTGAAGAGAGACAGAGATTGAAGAGAGAGAGAGAGAGATTTATTGTTCTACCAACGGAAAACATCTAACAGCTTTCCCCTAACATTATCGTGGAATCTCTTGTCATTTCAATTTACGTATCGGTAATTTTTTGACAGTTCAATTTACGCGTCCGTAAAATTTTGACAGTTCAATTTACCCCTACGTAAATTATTTTCAGAATCAGTTTTCAAAGTCTGTTTTCAAAGTCAGTTTTAGAAATCCATTCACAAAATTCATTTAGCGTTTTCTCTTTCCACATGAATAGGTTAAAACACATAGGGGTAGCGATAGAAGTACTTCCCATTGTGAAGTCATGAATAGGTTCAGCACATAAGAGTGCGGTGACAATAAAAGCAATTCTTCTTCTAAATTTAGAACGTATAAACACCGATTTGCAAGATAGTTGTTATAGCAATTTTAAACAATCCCTTTTATTAACGAATGAAGTTCATGAAGAAAATGGAAATCTGTAAAACAGTGTAGATTGGAATAATTATAATATAATCATTTCAAATCGAATAAGTAGTAAGGTAAGTCATCATTATGAGACAGTTTTAAATCAATCCCCCCTTTCTGATTTCTCTTCTTTGAGAGGGGACACTATCAGAAATTTATTCCATTTAAAATGAGCAACACAAATGATTTCTTAAAACAATATGGTAAACAAACCACGACAAATTTCGATTTAAATAAGATCGCTAATCGATTAGGAATAAAGAATTTTCGTGTCCTAATGAGAGACGAATTACAATTGATTAAAAATAGGCCAACTGTAAATTTTGTAACAAATCTTCACACGTCAGATCAAAAAGGAGTACATTGGTCAGCGGGTCAAAGAAATAAAAACGGTTCTAATTATTATTTTGACTCATATGGATTACCTCCAACAAATGAAGTCAAAGAATTACTTGGAAATGGAACATGCAATACTTTTCAAATTCAAACACCAGGAACTACTTATTGTGGTCAATAATGTTTATATGTTTTGAACAAATTACAAAAAAGAGTACCATTTCATGATATTATGTTAGAATTGAATAAGGGAATTTCATTCCCGAAACGTTAGTTCCAATGATAATGATAATTAAAAATCACTTCTTTGTAATTCGTTTTCATAAAATCTGCCAGTGATTTTATCATCATCCAAATCTTTGATTTCGTAAGTAATCGGATAAGTTGATTTTTTTTACAAACTTCAAGTATTTCTTTAGTCCAATAGCCAACAAAGCCTTTTTCAAATTTATTCTTATACTTAAATATCCTTACTCTATCTCCAATCTTAAATTTCGGCTTACGTTTCTGTAAATTCGGATTACTCTCGTTCGAATAATTATTTTCGAATATTTTCTTTCGTATCAAATATGGATCATCAGAAACATTCTTTGGAGTCTCTTCAATACCTGAATGAACTTTATTATTGTACTGATCTACAATTCCTGGTAGTATCTTCAACCATTTCTGATTACCTTGTTCTGTAAATTTCTTGAAGATCTTGCCTTTTACTGATCTATTAAATCTCTCTATTACTACAGCTTTGCCAGCATTTTCTGTGGAATAAACTAAATCAAATAGTGGCTTAACATTTCTATTATAAAATTCAGATCCTTTATCAACGAATAGCTTCTTTGGCTTTCTAAAACTTTCATTAAAGATTTCTTCAAACGCATATTTAACTGACAGACCACTTTTGTTTTTTAAAGGCTTTGCCCAAGCGTATCGTGTATATAAATCTATAACGGTCAATGCGTATTTACAATCTTTTTCATTCGGCATATTGATTAGATCAGCACTCCAAATATCACCTTTATTAAATACTTTTACTTTCAATAGATATTTCGGCTTTCTGTATTCCTTGTGAATTTCAGACGCGTAGTGGCTTGGATCATTCGACATTTCGGAGGCGTAGGTTTCAGAGTTATGAGTTTTGTCTAAACCCTGTCCGAATGATATTTTAGCTTGTAAAGCTTTCTTAACAAACATTCTTTCAATTCTTTCTCTAAATGTAGGATTTTGAATACTATCAAATTCTTGAATCATTTTCTTATCTGATTCATGTCGAGAACTTAGGTCGTGATTTCGATAAGATAAATCGTGTCTATAAGCTGCTGCATCTACTCTGTTTATTGGTTCTTCACCTGGTTTTGGATTATTATTCTCATCTAGTCTTATATCTAATCTTGTACCGGGGCCAGTAAAATTATGTCCAGGGAAATGTTTTTCTTTCGAATATTTACTCCAACTGAATCCAGGAAAGTTTTCTAATGCTTTCTGTATGTCTCCTCCTTTATAACGGGGATCATAGATATAATTTAATAAATCTAAATTAGAAATTTTTAATTTAATTAAATTTTCGGAATTTGTGGAATCCATTTTTAAAGATAAAATAAAATAAATGTTTTACCTAATCGGACCAAAGGTCCTCAGGTTACTAACCTATAGAACCTTGTTCAGAGGCTTTAGCCGATCGAAGCAAAGGTTCTGAGGTTATTACCGAATCATACTAGGACTTAGATATATTCCAGAACCATCTTTAGTTTCCTTAATTTCAATTAAATCATCAACATTATGTAGAATGTTTTTAAGAACTCGCTTTCCTTCATTAACTAAATTTAACTTACTAATAAAACTATCTACTATTCCTTCACCCCTAGCAACTTTCTCTAACTCTCTATTATGTCGTTGCCTTCTCTGATTTATTTTTATTTACTGCTTGGACAATACCAGCTGTCCAACCTGCAACACTTCCTGCTGCTGCTATGCCACCTATTATTAGTGCAATTAATGGGAGAATTCCACCATTCTTTTCTTCTTGTAATTTAATATTCTCTATCATTGGTTTACTTATGTAATATTTCTTTTTGCTAATCGTAATAGTTTTAGGTGTATTTTTGTCAACAATGTTACGTAATTTTGATTCAACAGTTTTATTATTATTATTATTACTTTTCGCTTGCGACATTTTTAATAAAAAAATTTTAAGTTAGGAAAAATTTTAATCTATTCTAGCTATGAAAAAAATTTTAAGTTAAGAATTTTTTTAATATAATGTAGTTATGAAAAAAATTTAAGTTATCAAAAATTTTAATTAACCGATCGGACCAAACGTCCTCAGGTTACTAACCTATAGAACTTTGTTCAGAGGCTTTAGCCGATCGGACCAAAGGTCCTCAGGTTACTAACCAATCCTAGCCATCTTTCCATCAAGAATTTCAATAGAATATTTTACATCTTCTAGCAATAAACCATAAGCCATCAATGAAGTTGTGGAATCTTTCTTTTCAATATTAATTGTTACATCACAACTAGTTTTGATAATATCTTCAGATTGTGCACTTAAATCGAAACAGAAATTAGGATATAAATGTCTCCAATCTCCAGGAGTTAATTGTGGTTCAACCCCAAATTCTATACAAAAATTTCTATAATCATCATATCCTTCCATTGATTGATTATTGGTATCATCGAATCTTAATGGATCAATTGGATATCGGGTTTGATTTAATGAAACTTGCAAACTTCGAATTGTATTAATATGAAAAAAATTGTTGTTCTTATCAAAACTTGGAGAATTATTTCTTTGAAAAGTTAGTAAAAAATATCTTGGAGTATTTGAAGTTCTAGTAAAATGCCAGTTAAATCTTTGTTCGGAAAAAGTTACTGAACTAGCAGTACGCTTTAGAAAATTTGCTGGAATTGGTTTGTTAGTGTTTAATCTATTTGCAATAGCTGTTTCAATCTCTAAACTAGGAGTAATATGCTTAATCCACCATTCAAGTCTATCAATTTTTAAATATGCTTTTTTCCAGTCTTATCAGAAAAGATTAATTCATTATTTGCTGTGCGATGAATTATTAATTTAAATTTTAATTGACATGATATTTTGTCGTAATCTAAATATCCGAATAATGGAGACAATGACCAATTTACTGTCTGTTTACTTTTCTTGTTAAATTCACGTCTTTCTTTATATACACTATTGTTTGTTTTATTTAAATGATTTGCAATATTTTCTACATGTTTCGCAATTCCTGCTGCATCTGTTCCAGTGTGAGTTAAATCATCAACAATTATGCCATCATTAGTATCAGGAAACCAACCTTCGATTTCATACTTTTTATTATTTTCACCAATTGTTACAAATCCAAGCATTGTATCAATTACACCAAGAGAATCACTTATTGTTTCTATATTTTGAGTTGCTACATCTAAACGCATTTGTTCAAATAATCTTGGAAAGAAATTATTCTCTAATGCAATATTATCGCTATCTGGTAATGGTGTTCTAAAATTGGCATCACTATATAAAGAATATTCACAGTGTAAAAAGGAACCAGGTATATATATTACTTTGCTGATTATCAACTTCAAAGATTAAATCTCCTCCAGTATTTACTCTACTGGAAGATCCGGGATTCATAGCAATTCTTATATAGTCATTCTTTTTTTGATTATAACTGACGAACGGAGGATCGTCTAATCTAAATTTATTTTCGATAAGAGAAGACATTTTTATAAAAAATAATTTGACTTTTTTATTTTTCTCACACCCAAAAATATTTTACTAATTATAAAAAAAATTTTTGCTAAAAAAATATATTTTAGAATTTTGCTAAACCATTACCTCTTATTTCTTCAATTGAACGAACCGTAGGTTCTATGGCTACGCCTGATTTCTTCTCATGTCTACCTCAGACCCTGCAGCTATGTTAGCAATTTTGTTTTTTGTTTCCTATGAAAGCTTTTTTAATTTTTTTAGTTCTTCAGAATCATTCCTAATTTTACGAATAGTTTCTAGTTGTTTTGATTCGTTTTGAGACTTAACAGCATTTGATATTGCACTAGCTGTACTACCTATAGCAGCTGCTCCTTTTGCAGCAGATGTAATCAAATCTTTATTATTTTTAATTAAATTAACGATACTTCCTATGCCAGAAAAGATGCCTGCTCGGCTGTTTACACTATCTACTTCTTTTTTAACAGTTTCTACATTGTTATAATGGTAAACAGATTTCATAGATGGTTCATGTGCTATTTTTTGATTTGAAGCAAAATGTTTAAGATTGTGTTTATAAATTATAGGCATTTATTAGGATTAAATTTGTCTTTTGGGAAAAATATTCACGTTAAGATTTACGTGTCCGATCAAGATTTACGTGTGTGAATGGACAACAAATTCGTGATCACTTTATTAATTTTCTGTTGCACTTTATCTATTGCGTCAAGCAGCGTGTGATGTATTTTAATTCTTTTCTATTAACTTGCATTTTCTGCTGATTCATCTTCAACGCCGTTTTAAGTGCATTCAATTGAACTTTAAGAACATCTAACTGATTTTTAACAGCATCTAATTGTTCTTTATTTCCTTTATAATTTTTCTTTAATTCATTTTCTAGATTGATTTTAAGAGTCTTCATTTTATCAACTTTTTGCTTTTTTTTCATCTTTTTCATTTGTTCAGTAATTTTAGAACTTAATTCATCAACACTTTTTTGGAATGTAGCTTGTAACTTATTTAAATTTTTAAAAATTTTTTAGTAAGTTTTTCTATTTCATTTTCTAATTGTTCTTTCAATAATTTTATCTGATGTTTATTTTTAATGACTGCAGATTTTAACTTTATAGAAAGTAATATTAAAATTTTTTATTGTTCTGAAATTTTTTTGAAAAGTTTTGCTATATCTGCTTTTAGCTCTCTATCCTTTTTATCAAGTTTTAATAATTTTTTAATGATTTGTCATTAAGTTTAAGCAACTTTAATTCATTCATCAGTGGAACCAAAACATCATTTATATATTTTTCTTTTAAGTCATTGATTTGTGTATCAACATATTGTTTATTTATTAACTCTGTGTTTTGTTGCGGAAGAATAGAAAGATGCAATGAACCAGATAAAACGTCTCCAGTTTTCATGATATAATTTTCTATTTCTATTTCTGATTCACGATTATTCGGGATATATGCACCTCCACCAACATTTGGTAATATCATTTTTTAACAATAAAACATACATATGTCATGGAAACAAAAATAAAAATTACTTTCTCATGAAAATAAAAATAAATTTTTCTCACAAAAATAAAAAATGGAAATGACTCAAATTTGTCAAGTTTGTAATATGCGTTTTACAAAACAAGCGTTTTTATATTCACATATGAAATATACACCATGTGGTCAAATTATAGAACAATCTCAACAAAATATGCAACCTATTCAAGAAATTCAACCTGTTCAAGAAATTCAACCTATTCAAAATATGCAACCTGTTCAAGAAATTCAATCTATGTCAAATATTCATCAATTGCAACATTTGGTATAGCAATACCTAACAGATTAACAAATAATGATACATTAAAATGTTTAGAATCTGGAATTGATGATGAAAGAAATGCCTTGAAAAAAGAGCAACACCAATAATATCTGATGCCAAATCTACATTAGCTGAAGCAAAACAAACAATTGAAGATAAAAACCAATAATAAACGGTGTGAGTGCCATAATTAATTAATTATATTTTTAGATATAAATTATAGATATAAATTTTTTAGATATAAATTTTTTTGATATAGATTTTAGATATAAATTTTTTAGATATAACTTTTTAGATGTAATAAAATTTTCATATGTAATGAAATTTTTAGATGTAATAAGTTTTTAGATGTAATAAAAAATTATTATTCCCACGTGTCATCATCATCACTTAAATTACTCTCACTGACGATTGTTTGAAATATTTCAGCTTGAATATCTTCTCCGTTATAAGGTAACATAATTTCATTTTCATCAGGTGCTTGACGTTTAAGAATATTTATTTGACCAGAAAATTTTTTTTCTTCAGTATTATTATTTTTATCAGGAATACTAATTCCAGTTTCTAAAGATCTTTTCCATGGTTTATTAACTGTAGTCGATAATGTTTTACCCGATTATAATTTTAGAAAATCTTCTACTTTCACTTTATTTTGTGAATATCCTTTAAAAGTTTTCTTTTCACTAAGTCTTCCTTGTTCATCTACAGTAATACAGTATTTTACTTTAGGTGCAATAAACATTGCAAAAATAATGCCACCATTTCCATTATCACTTTTTCGTTGACACAATTCTCCCCCAACATATCCAGCAGCATCTAATTTATTGAAGAGTTCATTAGAAATGTATATTGAATCAGTGTTTTTTACAATTAATGGAAAACCACAATTAAATGCGCCATCTTCTCTTTCAATATCATAAACATATTGTGTTTTATTATTTAAATATCTTACAGTGGTAACTTTTTTGGTAATATTTTTTTAGCTTGACACGCACTAAAGCATAATGGTTTATCAATTCCTTCGCTTACTAGCAAATTAATACCTAGAGATGATGCCAAATTGTATAAACCACTAAAGGTTTCTTTATTTTTCTGTGTAAAACGAATAGTTGCATATTTCCTTGTAAAAAAAGATTTCTTGTCCCCATCTGCTGCATAAAATCCAACAAAGAACCAACATCTAATATTATATTCAGCATTTAGAACATGCCAAGGAACACGTTTTTCTCTAAACTGATTATAATAATTTTTACTAAAGTATATAGCATATTGTCTTAGATTTTGAAAATTAAGTTTGTATACTCTAGATGATCTCATTGTATCATATATTTTACAATCATTTTTATAAACTTCATTAATATATGTTTTTAATTTAATTAAGAGGTTAAGGTCTTGGTTATTTAAAGTACAACAATATATGACTCCTGATTCATAATTATAGATTCCAGCAGAACCATCTCCCAAAAAGAACCCGTTTTATAAAAGAACGTCCCAAAAAGAACCCGCTGAATAAATGCTTGCCTACATCTTAAATTAGGTGGATCATTAAAATAAATATCACTTACAATTTGTTTCAATATGATTGTATTGTTGTGTAAAAATAATTTATTATGTAGTAAATTTGTTCCTTTAATTAATTCTTGTGGCTTTATTTCATTACCTCTTTCATCTAACAATGAATGATCTTCAGTAACATCTACTATTCCCATTTTTGATCTTATTCGATAAATACTTTTATTTGTAAGATGTCTAATAATTTCTTTTACTTTACTCCATCCATTATGAGTATAAATTTCTAAATTATCAGCTAATGAAATTTCTTTCATATCACCATTAATTTTAAACGGATTAATTTTATAGTTGTTTACAATACTATCTATTCTAGAAATAACTAATGAATTATTCTCTCTCAATATTACAGGCGTGTCAGCTGTTACTGAATCTGTATAATGAATGTATTTTTCGTTGAAACCATTAATTTCTAAAATAAAGTTATTCATGATTCTTCTAGAGTGAGAAAGAATAAAAGAACCTAAGTGTGATGGCATGAATGACGTCTTCCCATCTTTTACAATATTAGCTTTAAGAAATTCATCATCTTCCATTTCTACTTTCGCTAAATATTGTTCATCATGTAATTTTTCATAATCTTTTACTTCTTGAGTGAAATTTTTTCTCAATGTATTCTCATTCCATAAATGATATTTAGTGGTTATATCTTTTTGTACAGTTTTGCCATATAGCGAATTCATCAATAATTTAATTAACTCGTCGCCTACAGTGTTTCCTTCTGTTTTATATTTTTTTCTCAAATTAAAAAGTTTTTCAATATAATTTCGAAATGGTGAAATTTGATAACTTTTTTCATAAATTATACCATCAGTAATATGTAAGATTTTTCCACCACATCTAACAATTTCTTGTATGTCTACAGAAGTTAATACATCATAACACACACCATTTCTAAACCTGATTACTTTTGCATGAGAATTATTATTTTGATTTTTAACTTTATCTTTTATAGGAACTGGTTGAAAAAACATATCATTCGGATATTGAAGCACAACTGTAAATATTCCAGTTTTAGGTCTAAATGTTTGAGTATTAAATTTAGATACTATTTCTCGTTCTTCTTGTTGACGAAATTTTCTAGCTGATTCAGATTTAGGGTATTCTGAATTTTCATCATACATAGCTGATGGATATAAAGATGTTGCATCAAAAGCCATTAGAAATTCATTTTTTGTTCAAGTAGTTGATTTGAAATTTTCTTACAAATTTCAGTTTTATCTCCTAAATGTCGATACTGTTTCATTAAATCTATTAAATTACTTCCGGGTAAATATTGTTTTAATATTGGTAACAAGATGTTGCAAAGTGGAGATATGTATTTTCTTATATTTGCTGACACTCTTCCACCTTTAACAGATTTTCTAATATAATTTCTGGCCCATAAATCTATATGAGAATGAATATCTATATTGTCATTTTGCACGCTTTTCATCCAACCGTTAAATGTTAAAGCGGAGGATGCTAAATTAGTAGTTATATCTTCACCAACTAAATCTCGCATAACATTATTATATTTGTAGATACAAAAAGCCAAAGAAAGAATATCGTTAACTAAATATGGTCTCCATTCATTTTCTTTTTCTTTATAATTTTCATGCGTTATGTCTCCAATTTCATAATTTAATTTATACACATTGGTAGGAATTTTAAAATTCTCACACCATTTAGAAAGACTTCTTTTTACATGTTGATAACTACATTTCATTATAATAGTTTGAAGTGCTAATTTACCTGGAGGTGATTTTTTTCGTATCATTATTATTATTTTTAAATCTAAAAGATTTTTGAATATATCTACTAACACATTCAGTTGTATAAGGCTTTTGTAATGGAGCAGTTAATATTCCTCTTGAAGTTTTAAGAGGCGGTTTAGATAATTTAAAATTAGCTTTTATCGGAAAATAGGAATCAAAACCTGATGAATTGTGAGCTATTAAAGTTACTTTCGAATAATTAAATTTTCCAAGAGTTTTAAAAAATTGGTGGATCGGACATACGTCCTCTGGGTTTCCCCCGATTAGACATTCATCATCCTCAGTTCTCGTAAATATTTTCACACAATTTTGAAGTTCATTAAATTCTAATTCAGTTAAATTATTATACTCATTAATTTGTTTTTTAAGTTTTTTAATTTCATCTTCATCTTTTGTTCGTTTAATTTTAATCATATCACTTAACAAACGTGTTTCTAATTCTTTCAATCTTTGTTTCGGTAAGCAACATATAAATTTATTAAAATTAATAGCTCCTACAGCATAAGGAATAGGATGAGCTGTTGAACAGTTAGGATCAAGAAAAGTTTCGAGATCCCAAATATATGTTGAACTATAGTCAATTTTTTCTTTGTTATGATTTTATATGGACGCGTTGTTAGATTTTCATCAGTAACTGTTTTATATATTGGTGTGAAATTATTTTCAATTTCTCTAATAGCTTTTAATTTATGAGATTTATTAATTAAACAATAATGTCCAATTGTTGAACCTTCGTGAAAATAATTGTAATAAACATAATTATGAAACGTTTCAATTCCTCTAGGATTTAAATGACGATTAGAAGGACTGCAATACTGAACACTTTCTCCAAAAAATTTATTGAACTGAGAAAATTTGCAGTTTGACATACTCCTGTTCTAGATGTGGCTTTCTCTTTATAAAAAAAATTATTAAACATTTCTTTCATCATTTCTCCTTGTTCTTCATTAAAACCTCATAAAACATTATAACATTTAATAAAACAAAAATCTTCAGAAGGAATATAACAATATTCACCGAAATATTGTTTGATTCTATATTTCATATTAATACCTGCACCTCTATGTGATCTTTGTACTAGCTTCATTCCAAAATCTTCATATTTAATATCACCTGTAAAAATCCATTCCTGACTATCTGATTTCTCTTCCAGATTAGAAAACCATGTTTCAAATGATTTTTTATTATAGAAGGTTGCGTAAAAATTTTGAATTATATTTTCCTGATCTTTAATAACTTTTCCAAGTAAATTAATAATTCTACCATTTGCTAAAAGTTTCCGCATATCATTTACTACATAAATAAAAAATACATTTTCATTTTTAATTTCATTTGGATTAAATAAATTACATAAATCATCACCAAGTTCATCCTTAATTCTATCATCAAAAAAAATATCAGTAATAGGAGTTTCTAATATTTCTTTTGTTCCACGTTTCTGTTTTTTAATACTACGTTTCTGTTTTTTTAATACGTTTACTACGTTTACTACGTTTAATTTGTGCATCAAACTCTGCAATCTGTTTCTTGTTTAATTCATCAATCCTAGACGTTAGTCCGAGAGACATTTCACGATTCATATTTTTTAAAAGAAAAAATGTATTTTTACAAATACACAGGAATATTTAATTGATGCAATGTTTCTAATTCATGTGTTGTTAAATTTTCTTTCTTAAGCAATCACCATAAATTATTGTATGCCAAAAATACTCGGAAACTTCTTAAACAAAGTGGAAAATCATTTGTTTTAACACACGGTTTAATACCATGTTTTGTTTTATAATCTGTAACGAGCGCTACGTATTCATGATGATAATTGTGAGATTGTGAATCTAACTTCTTTCTTCGAATTGACAGGGTTTGTAGGATGACGATAATCTTATAAAAAACTGGTACATGTTCTATCTTGTACGCATTCAACATATTTTTTTATTTTTATTAAGAAAAAATTTATAAGAAAAAATTATTCGATCACTCCGCGAATATATTTCCTATCGACTTTCAGTCGAAGCGAAGCCCCTCGAGGCGAAGCCTAGTCAGAGAACAATTGTTCGATAACTGTTTCATGAATTTTTTTATCAATATTAATTGTAATGAAGCCATAATCTTTTGACCAAGCATTGTTACACGATTGTTTAAATTCATCTTTATTTCTTACGCATAAATCTCTTAACAAATCACTTAAGTTTCTTGCATTTATTTCAAATAGTATAAATATATTTGCATTCTTTCTAATAACACTTCCATCTAATGAATACATACTTTGTGTTAAATAAAAAACACTACAGTTATTATGTCTACCTCCTGTGAAATAATTTCTCTGAACTGACTGATTTCTATCATTAACACAATCATCAAAAATTACACAATGTTTCATTGTTTTATCTAGTTTACTAGGGTCTTGCATATTACCACTATCATCTATTAATTGTATCTTTATATGCTTATTTTTATTAGATTCTACTAACTGATTATTTTTCGCTGCTTCTTCACACCACGAACTTATTTCTTCTTCATATTTAGATTTTTCATATTCTTTGAATAATGAAGCAATTGCTGTTTTTTAAGATTATTTTCAAATCCATATTTTAAAAATTGATAGACGGGTTGTTCTGCCGTTGTTGTATAAATTATAAGATTGTCATAATCCAAAAAATTTGGAGTCGTGAGAATTTTAAATAATAGATACGTTTTACCACAACCTGATCTTCCACAAATAACTGACAAAACTTTATTGCATAAATTTGGATGATGATTAAATTTAAGTTTTTTTATTTAATGGGGGAAATTCACTCATTTTTAATAAGAAATTTTTATTTTTATTCTTAAAGAAGAAAAAAATTAAACTTCTCTAACCAAAAGATCTATCATAATCTCTTCACCTCCAAAATTTATTTCTTGTCCTTTCTCATCAGTGATTCTAATGTTAATGTTGTTAATAGTTTTTCTTGTAATAGGGAAATATATTAATGTTTGTGGAATTACATTTAGTCGATAACCAATGGGTACAGTAAAAGCTGGAAAACTGAATATTAAATTTGATAATTTACCATTTATATATCCTCCTTCAATAATGTCACAATGTACAACAATTGAATTTATTTCAGTTATTTTTGGAATCTTCTCACCTAAATGATAACCTTGACTATAAGTTTGTTTATTAAATCCTAATAGCTTTGACAATGATCTATCATGATTAAAATCAACTTGATGATTTTCGTCTAAAGTAAGAGAAAATTTATTAACTGCCGGTTCAACTGCAAAATGTAATTGTTTCTTATCTTTAAATGGTATACCTAAATGTCTCTTAATTTCATTTGATATTGATTCAACTTCGTAAGAACCAGGAAGAAAAGTTAATATTTTCCATGTTTTGCCTTTATCAGTAGAATATCTAAATTGATCATTCACATCTTTGATAACGTTTTGAATAGTGTTAAATGTAGAGAAACTAGTCAATGCAATTTGATAATTTTTATTTTGTTCAAAATGTAGAATGGGTTCTAAATTACAAGTGTGTGATGAAGTAGTTGTCATAATTTTTAACGTCGTACTAAATTTTGATGAACCCAAAATCTCTGTTAGATTTTCTAAATGATTATTAATTTTGTCTAAATCTGCTGAACACATTTTTTAGTTAAAATTTTCAATAAATATTTTTTTGTAAAAATTAAAAACAACAACATATTTCAGCTATACTTTCATAATCCTCTTCATTTCGAATCTTCTTTTCTAACAGTCTTTTCAATATAGCATGAATTTCATTGAAACTAGAATTAGGTCCTTCTTTTATTGCAGATATTAAAATATTTAATCTATTTAGTAATTCTTGTGGATCATCTGGTAAAAATATTGTTGTTTCTGTTTTAAAACCTTTTCCTACTTTAACTCCCGTTGATAATAAATTTTCTAACTGTTTATAACGTCTAAGAGATTTTGCTGCACCAACTCAATCTAACATAGCTTTATATTTTATGAGATCTTCTACAGCATAATTATTCAAATCTGCTCCTCTTAAAAGATCAACAAAATTTCTATCTAAATTAAATTAAAAGGAGATTTATCTGGTGAAAAAATTAAACCTCGAAAAGGTTGTGGAAATATTTCTTTTTGTCCGAGATAAAATCTAGGTATTGTTTTTCCATCTATTGATGAAATATAATGTTCAAATTGCATAGATTTTGGTAATTTCTTATTAATGTTTGATTCTAGTAAACCATAGTCATCTAATATAGTTTTGTGAGCTGGATCTCTTAAATTAATTTGTTTATCATTATTTGTAAGATCTTTTTCAAGAGTTTTAAATGGTTCCATAGCTTTTTCAAAATCAGTTTTTACTTGTTCGGTTTGCTGCAATTTTTCAAACATATCAGATTGAATACCAGCCTTTATCATTCTATGCTGAAGATGATTTTTTTTCATAATATTTCTTTGTTTTATTAACTCTTCTAATTGTTTAATTCTTTTAAAATTATCAGCTCTAATTTTATCCATTTTTAAAATATAATATTTGAATTTTGTGGTAACATTGGAATACAATAAAAACAGTTTACTGAACAAATTATTTTTTTATTGCTTTGGCGTCTGACATCTTTTCGTTTTAAGTCTTGTTTAATAGAGTTTTGCTTAAATTTTCCTTAAAGTTTTTAGCTCTTGTAAAAAAATTTTATCATTTTCTTCATTAGAAATTTTACCATCACTAGAAATTTTGCCATCCTGTTTATTCTTGTCATCAACTTTTTTTGACTGTAATTGAAATGACATTTGATTTACTTCATTAGCTATTTGATCAAATTTTTCAATCTCATCTAACGTAATAACATTATCATCACATACTCTTTGAAAGTAGTAATGTAATTTGTCATAGACTTCTATAATATGTAAATGTTTAGTTTTTAATGATTTTCGTTTCTTAGTTATTAAAGATTTATCTAACATTGTAACAGGCGAAGTTCTAAAAACACCTGTACCTGTTAAAGCAGTAGCAACTACTGGAATTACTAAAACACCTGAAGATATAACAATTGTTAAAGCACCTAAACTTGTTGTTAAAAATATTCCAATACCTTGTGTTACATTCTTAACTTTAGACCATCTCTTTCTTAATTTTTTGTAATGCTCTAATGTTAATAATAATTGAGATTCCTTATCTTTCATATACCTAACTCTATCCCTGTGTTTTTCTTTCTTCATTTTTTCAATGTTCAATTTAGTTATTTTTAATTGTGATAACGAAGGATATATTCTCGAAGTTTCTTCCATTTTCGTCGTCGCCGTTGCCGTTGAGGTTTCTTCCATTTCTGAGTTTTCCATTTTTAAAGAAATATTTTGAATAAATATTTTGAATACAATCTTCTGGTATATTGTGACTACGTGAAATTCTTAGACTACCTAAATTTTCGGCCACGTGATTTTTTTTAGATTACGTGATATTTTGAGACAACTTAAATTTTCGATTACGTGATATTTTGAGACAACTTAAATTTTCGATTACGTGATATTCTTAGACCACGTGATATTTTTTGGACTACCTAAATTTCCGATATTTGGAGACTACCTAAATTTTTGAAATTTTGTTTTTTTGAAAATTTGTCACTACCTAAATTTTCGGCCACGTGAAATTTGGAGTCTACCTAAATTTTTGAAAAATTTATAGACTACGTAAATTTTTGAAAAAACTCGAAAGGTGTGACATCCGGTGCGAGCGAAGCGATGCGCCGGATGTCATACCCCATACTACTGCCATCTGTCAATTTATACATTTTTGCGAGTGAGTGTGTGTGTGCGCGAGAGAGAGAGAGGAAAAGAGACAGAGACAGTGTGAGAGTGAAAAAAGTATGAGGATGTCCCATGGATAATCGAGGTCATATAATCATTAATTACTCAGTTCATTAAATGACACTGTTTAGAACATCGTTGATGAATGAAAGTTGATATTACGCGAAATTCTAATGATCATTCTTCAATTGAGAACACTTAGAAACGCTGAGAGGTAACATTTTATAATGAAAAGGCGCTACCTGCAAAGCCACGATCCCTTCAAACGTCTATCTAACCACATCTTCCTCAAATCTATCAAAGTCAGCGTTCCGATAAACTGATCAATTGAATTCGTATGATATGAACTCATGGATCTAGACATCTGCTTCATTAAACCTCCCTAAGCAAATTAATCGTTTCTCATCCACAAAATCTGCTTAAACACAATCTGCTAGATGAAAGTAGACAAGTTAGTGAAATCCCTTTTCCATTCTATCACAACGAGCAAAAGCTAGGTAAGGACTTCATCATTCGGACAGATGTAATTATAACGCTAACTGGTTGATATTCATACATGAGTTTAGCTTTGACGGATATTGAAGATCTTTGAGCACGCACATTCCTGTTTGGATTCAACTATACAGGAAATATTGTTTCAGTTTAATAAATTGCTAAGTAAAATCTCTTGTCATCTGGAGTGTTGTTGTCTCCCTGAAGTTGGACAGATGCCGCACACTACGGCACAATTTCTTTGAAGTGGCAAAAAGTTAATACAAATTTCAAATTCAGAAGAGTACGTTTCAGATTTTAGAAATTCATGACCTTATTTAGAGGTAAGCGAGTACTTTGGCATGTAATCATGTGTGCAATGAAAGATTTCTTTGTCTAATTTCATTAATTAAATTTGTTAACAGTGATTCTTCAAGCCATTAGATGTTGAGCATTTCACAATCCTAAGACTCAAAGATCGAGCGACATCAAACAGCATTTCAAATAATCTAAGTGGATACTTATAAAGTTGACGATGGTCTGTCTTATTTTCATTCTTCAGTGAAGATATTCCACATTTATGAATTTATAATTCCGTAAGTTTTTACTGGCATTACTGTGCACATGCATATGCGTTATAGAGCTAGTTTCCAGTCCAGACCATATCTAACAATGATATAATCTGTGTTCAATCTTGCTACAAATGTAAGGCTATGTCACTGAACATTTACATGTAGTACTCATCACTTATACAGCTAATTCAAATATAATCAGAAATTCGACACGCCTTGGAATTGCATGCTCAGATTTCACTCGTCATGAGTGACTCCGCAGTCTCGGACGTGCCTGCTTGATTCAATGCTCAATTTCGGGAGTTGGGCGTCTAGTCTCGTGTATCTGTGATATTAGAAAGTTGCATTTCTTTCCTTCAGAAAGACTATTTGGTCGTAATTTATTTTGAGCTCCGTGCCCTCAGATTTCCAGTCCATGTCACTAACCTCTAAGCTACGTCGGCATCTCTTCATTAAAGATAAATCGTTTAGATATGTGCATGTAGAGAGGCTTTGTTCACGTCATGCCATTTGTTTCCGATAGTGCAACCTGAACCTAACGTTGTAATTGAGCATTATTCCATAATAACACTTTGCATTTCTGCGCATGTTTTCACTGTGACCTGAGAACGAGATATGAGAGTTCGCTAAATATAGACTTCCTAATGATTAACACATTCAAACAGGAAAGGTTGAATTTTCACCACTCCTTGTGAAAACATAAAGAATATTATGTGAATGAAGTGGCCATAGACCCTCAACCTAGAATGATAATAATAAGTATCACTGAGTCCCACATCAAAATCAACGTAAGCCATCCATGGGACGTATTCTTGCTGACAATGTAGTGATACGCAACTTTGGGAGCACACTGAAGAGTCACCTTGTATTTTAGGTTATTGGGGTCATCGATGCAAGAAAAAGTCAACAGTTTGTTACTATTTCGCGCAGATGAATTCTCAAATAGGACGTGTCAAATAGTGAGATTTTTGTTGCAGAACTAATTTCAGAGATAATTCGACGAAATACATTATCTAGATTGAAATCACTGTGTATTTTACATTTGGTAAGCCACCTACATGTTAATAAGACACAACATGTGAATGCAAGCTAAATAAATTATTCTCATACGATGAAAATTATCCCAACACTCCTTTTTTAAAAGAATATAATTCTTATTAAATTGAACATCAAATTGAAGCAGTCATGGTGAGGAATGATGACGTTCTTTAATCCGTTCAATAAAATTTAATCAACCATTGGATTAAGTTCTTAAAATAACTCAATGGAGCTTTCTCGTGGCAACAAATTAAAATTGATCAGCTTTGGCCTAAAATTGGTAAAAATGGAAATCTTGAAGGTACCGTTGCAACACTACTAATAGTGGATAATGGAGGCAAAAATTAGAACTACTTTGACACTCTATTACACTAAATGTAATTTAAATAATGCTGCACACTAAAAGACTACACATGGAAAATATAATTTCTTCATTTGCAGAATCTGCTTGTCATTGCGGCTTTCACAATGCGACTAAAACTCCATGGAATTCAACACTTCTTCGTTTGTTCATCATTTGCCTTCATCCACATTGATTTGATGTTTCATCTAATAATATGATATGGAATACAATACTTCCATTACTGAGCTACCTACTGAGCAAGGGATATAAAGCTTAATGCTGCAGGTAGTCAGTCATAGCAGGCACTCATCCGTGGTTGTTTCGACCCCTAACCTGAACACTCAAACAGTAACGGATAGATAAGCAGGTTGACAAAGGACTCTGTCTCAGATACAACGACAAAATTCGAAGATACTACATTGTACATGAATCTTCTAATATGTACAAGTAGTAGGGCCTATAATGCTTCGATTATTTAGGATGAAGCAAAGAATAGCCTGCTATTCAGTGAGTACGAGCATTATTATGTAAACAGTATAAAATAGATAGCAGTAGTGTAATTGACGCCTTTTAGTGTCTTGCTGTCTTCGTATTGCGATAGGTGTGATGAACATCGCTTAGCAATACTGCTCAGCAAAAAACATGAAACGTGGACCAGGCCCTGGCCGCTCCCAACTCTGGTTCGGTGACCTTGAGATTACTATTGGAGGGAATGCCCGCATGCTCTCTAGCCCCAGCATCGATGTGTTCACAATGCCATCGACAGATGAGCCCCAACAAGTCGAAGCATTTCACAAAGTCACATCTTTTGAAGTAAGATGGCTTCACATATAGCCATATTCAGGCCTCCCAGTGCTCCTAGCTCATAAAAAAATGGGAGAAAAATAGGGAAAGTAGGAGCGCTGGAAGGCCTACATATTTCTTGCGAAAAAGGTACTACTTTCACAGTCGACTCTAAAACACAACAAGCTCATGCTGGAAATGTCTCTGGTCATAATTGGAACACCAATAGCGGCGGTTATCATCAGAATTGGCAGACAGACAATACCTGTTCAAAATCATTTAAATTATGTATTACAAAATATGTTTTAATGCATATTTTCCTGTTTCTGTTGCAAGTTGCTGTCATTATCCCGCACAGGTGAAAGTATTTATGTTGATCTTTGAGTAGGACTGAGCAAATATATTTTACATCTGAAGGTCAACTTTTCAAAGTTGGTAATAGATGAAATAGCGCATTTCAAATTCTTACTGATTTCTAACATGAAAGAGATTACATACGATCTTATTTATTTGATGTTTAGCACAATCTACATAGTACGGTATTTCATAAACAATATAGGATAACTATATTACCACGCTAGACTCATTCCCACTTGCAAGAAAACATATCGATCATTAAAAATTGCTTTCAAGCAATAACAGGTAGATTGCAATGATCAGTGAATATCACTGAACTGCTCTAAGGTACAGAGATTTTATCTAGTATTCCGTTTACCAACAATTTTTGAACTTATTAACTGAGCTAAATGAAGTAAAACACCCAGTATTGATGGACATTAATTGATCTCAATGGATAAGCATTAAGGTCGTGGAATAATTCTTCAAAACTTGATTCATGAGGATCTCCATACAGTGTCATCTAGTAATCTAAAGCATTGGATCTTAATGACAACCATGTTGTTGATTATGTGATTGTTTCTCAAAGTCCTAACTAAAATCGCACGCTAAAATTTTAATACACCCTTGCGCACAATGCAATGAATACACTCGCACATGAAATGTATTTTATAAGATTTTGCAAAATGTGCTATTGAGGAATTCAAAGCAAAAAAGAGTATAAGATCATTTCTATTAACCATGCATGGAGCAAAAATTTAACCCTGCTTGTAGAAATTGATCTTCGATCCAAACGCACTTAAATGATTTGTTGTACAATTAAAAGGATTAAAGTACTTCAAACTTGACCATGTATTGACTGCAGTCGACGCCTTTAGTCTTCCAAAATCATAGTTGTCATAATCAACTCCTACTGATCGCAAATCTACGAACAAATCCTCCGTTTTCACTGGAGGATAAAATCCCATCAAATTAGAACGACGTGTATGTCCTGGCTTGCTGAATGAATTCGGAATATCATTCTTGGATGGACCAACAGATAAAAACCACCTCTGAAAAAGTCGATCCAGTTGTGAATGATGAAGAAAAAATAATGGATCATTTGCAGCAGTTCTTGATCGATTAAATGGTCCAAGAATATTCATATGAACCTGACTATGAAGACGATATTGACATCCACAACTGACAATTCCACCTTCAAAATATTCAGAAAATCCTGTGCAAGGATACTCTTTGGAGTAGAAAACTGGAAATTTAAGAGTTGCCTCAACATCTTCTGTGGTTGGATAACGCTGAGTTAAAAATTCTCGACTGATATATTCTCTGTGCTTGTTAAAATAGCATCCTGTACATTGTCTGATATCAACATCTGAACAAATCACCTTCCAGCTACTATATGGGCATCTTTGACTCAGAAAAAATCCTCCCCTTAGAGAACGAAATTTAGATAGAGCGCAGACAATATCGTCTGTGCAAACTTCGCATGACTTAGCATCCGTCCAATCCCAATATGGGAAAGTGAAATTCTTCATTCCGAATTCCCTCTCGGCTATCTGTCGAGTTCGGTATTCCCACAACAAAAGAAAATATCTGTGCCACATGATGAATCCGGTGCCGTCGTGATTATAATCAACTTGAGAGAACGTTTTGCAAATTTTTTTATCATTTGTAATAGCACCATAAGAAGCAAACCAATGAATAGCTGCAAGTTCTTCTTGTATACTTATTGTCTTGTACATAGGAGAGAGGTAGGTTCCTTTATTATGGGGCACAACATAGTCAGACAAATATAATCGAGTTGCAGCTAGAATATCTTGTAATCTCTTTTTTTCACTCTTTGAATACGTTTTTATGTTACGCCGAATATATCGAACGCGATGTTGACAACGAGAGCCTGCGTATCCAAATCGACATTCTCCGCAATCATAACCACCATATTGATCAAAGCATGAACAACCTGATTGAAAAACTCTCAAAGGCCATCGCTGACGAATATCGTTGCTTCTGATCCATTCATAACCCGGTGGAGTTTCTGAATCATACACAGTAAAATGAAAGCATTTTCCACGAGTTGGATATCCACAAGGTTTCGATTCACCACTAGGAATTGGACAACAGATCGCCGGATGCTTTGTCAAGTTATGAACACATTTGAGGGGAATGATTCCTTCAACTCGAATTGGCACATTCAGTAAATGCAGGAAGTTTATAACAGTTGAAAATGTTACTAAGTGTAGAAAGCCCATCTTAAGACGTTCAGAATGCGGCGAGCAACTAACATGATTATAAACCAACTTGAACATATGAATGAAGATTGCATAATACGGTTATAGCTTCATTCGTTGGTTTGAACACATTTGTGACTGCATACGCCTCTTATCAACGGTCGACAATAGAAACTTCGATCAATCACAGAAGCTTGAAGTGGAGCGATGTTGATTTGATAAATTCTAAGACAACGATTAAAGGCGTACTGCTACTAATCACTAGATTGCAACTGACGCAACAAAATTTGGAGGCGGAAATTTCCTCAGAGAGGCAACCCATCCGTAATTCAGTGAGTTGTCTCTCTGAAATCATTATCATGATTTTGTTTATCATCAATGTAGGCTACAACTTTATTCTTCAGAACTTTCTGGAATGCTGTTACTTTCTGCCTACACACATCACCCACATGTTTCAATGCTATTCTCGGAGAACCGACCACATGATCAAACGATCGCAATGCTAAACCCGCACTCATTGTGCCACGGGACTACATATTCATGAACTTTTGAAAATTATTGATTTCCATTAGTGACTGGAAAAACTTCATATTCGCTTCGCAAACATATTTTCAGTGCATTATATAACACACAGGGTGAGCAGGGCGCCCATTAAAAAGAGCTTCAACTAAAACCTCATACGCTGTAATCATCTGCTTGATTTTTCAGCATATATTTTATATTTTCAAACAACTCTAGAATCCGCCCGATCTAAATGTAGCACTTTGAAATATTGCTGAAAGTGCCGCATTTAGGACACTGAATTTTCTCTACTTATGCTTTTTCTCTTCAAGTCGACAAAAGTTACAGACAGCAATAAAGCGGCAAGTCACTGATTAATTGCTTTCAACATTATTGGCATTATGTTTGGTATTTTGGTGACTCGAGTCTACACTTCATCCACTAAACACGGCGGATGAATAACACATGGAAAAAAATACACCTTTCATGTTGACCGTAAAACTGACAATATCCCTGGCGAACATGCGTTGAAAATAGCAAAGTCTCGTTGTGGGAATGCGCGAAACTTAGATTCGTCGAAGGTTGCGCTAAGACAAAAGCCATCTACCACCTCAGCAAAGGAAGGCTTCAAAGCAGGAGACATAGACTAGACAATAGACATACACATGCACATACATGTATGTAAGAAGTGCTATCCTATATGTTAACATTTATCTTATTGTGTCATGGATGTCGATGACATCGATGCCCTGTTCCCCAGAGAATTATGCAGCCACTACGACAATGAAAGCGGTATTCGTACCAACAATGCTTTGGAAAGCAGGAATGCAAAGTTTAGAACGGTAAGTACATTTACATACCGTATATTCTACAATACATGCATAATACATGCATCTTCATTTTATTTAGTGTTCCTGTACAATACATGCATCATTGATTTATTTGATTGATTGATTGAATGTCATAGCTCTATTTGGTAGACAATGAGAAGAACGTAAGTTCTATTTACTGTTTCAAATATCCATTCCTTTTGCTATTATTGTGACAGCAAGTAGATAAGCAATTGATAAGTAGACAAATTGCCAATTAAGTGTCACAACGTGTGGTAATTCTTGATTTTGATAGTGAATCTGGTGAATTGGAATACTTATTCTTGGATCGCGTGAAGTGGAATCTTGTGATTTGGAAACAGTGCTAAACAGATCTGACGAAATGGAATCCTGTCCAATGGATGTCACGGCTTCCATGTTTTCAATTTCCAAACCCGAGCCAGTCCAAGTCTATGCAATTATGGCATTAGGGTGTGTGAATTCTTATGCAATCTTTCATGACATTGAGTGACGACTGTAGAAGTTAGCATATTCTACTCTACTACACGCATATGTTGTTGTAAATTCGGACTGAACTAATTAGATGATGATCGTAATTACGGACAGCGATAGCAAAAGAAGTTATGTGCATTATTCATACATTGTAGAAATCCTTTAAAAAAAAGTCCGAGTTACGAACAATTCGCTCTTTTACGCACACCAACTTTAGATCGCGTCTACGAATACGTCTTACAGCTCTTTGTAACTCCATCTGTTGTATGGGCTCTTGATCAGAGCAAACTGCTTTCGAAGTTCGTCTACGACATTGCGGAATTTAAAGAGGCGATTTATTGTCTTCCGGAGTGTCAGAGTCAGAGCTCCAGCTGTACATCAGTGAAGAGGATGTTCAAGAGCCTCTAGGTGACCACAGGGGAGGAACTGTCCAACGAAAATCTTTTAGATTTGGAGGAATAGAAGATGGGCAACAGGAAGAAGTAGTCAAGCAAAAAGTAATAAAATGCATGATCTCGGCAAGACCAGTAGGCGAGATCCATCGAGTATCCGCAGGCTTCCAGGAGCTCCTTGTTTGCTACCAGGACTACTACACAGAAAAGAAGAGGGCCGTGAAACATTTGCCAATACCCTCCTTCGTGAAACCATCTGCAGTCGCCTATGCAAGTAGGCCTACCCCCCGGCCCTGCAACTACCGTTCTTGCCGATCCCGCCTACATACGGCGCATTCCACGTGTACATGAAACGGGCTCATCTGAAGATACTCTGACCTCGGCATTTATGACTTGTGTGATGTCCTTGTTTTCCTTCACCTCAAGATCCACCTTTTTACTGCAAAAACGTTAATGAGCTTCTCATTCAGTTTTCTACATAAATGCATATACAAGATATTACATTTATAACTCAAAAGGCCATTTACCCGTAAATTAACATCGCTTATTTTATGGAAGTTGTTTGTTGTTTGACAGTCAGTAGTTTGGCAGCGTTCATTGATAATGACGATTCACTTTGTTGTCGCAACTTACGAACAAATTTAAATGAGAAGCAGATTTATAATAATAATAAATAATAAAGGGTTTCGGGAACGCATCTTGCTGGTAACTCGAGGACTTACAGTAATTGATTAATGAACATTGAGAAAGAAATGGTAGAGTCAATTGATTTTTAGTTCATGAAAGCGAGACTGATTTCATATGTTGCGGGAGATCAGAAGGACTTTTGCAACAGGCCTGAGCTTGCAGACCTATAGTCCTTCATGAAACAACTCAAGATCAATGGGAAGTCATGAGTCTTGCATCCACTATTCAACTCATAATCTCAGAAAAATAAAGACGCTTGAATGACATACTCATTTCTATGAGAGCAGCATCTTTCAACAGCCAACTACGAAAAACATTTTTTATGCTAATAATTTAGTAAACATACTTTTTAATGACTAGCGGCATAGTTGGCAAAGCAAATCATAAATCAAAACGCGATGTAGGTCTATCGTAGGTTTTCTATTGATATGGTATTCGATTCGACTCCGAATTTACTGATTCGCATGTCCTTTCTATCACAGTCACTATCCTATCTGTGTGCATAATATATTTTGCTGCTAATAAAGAGTAATAAATAGCATCAGTAAGTAGCGATAGTGTTGGTGTCTTCAAAAATCACATCCAAATATTTTTATACGAAGTCATGACATTACAGGGATGAGAGTGGGGCAATAGGGCCCTTGGCGGAAATTTTCATCTCAAGGGGTCCGAAATAGAAAAAAAATAAAGAATACATTAGGCAGACTAGTTGGTGCCCACATGGATCCGCGGAAAATTCTCATTCCTGTCATTAGGAGTTAAACTCTTAAAATCATGTTTGAAGCATTTCTGAATGTTAAATATTGCAGAAAATGAATGAAAATTAGTTCTCTATTTGAATAGCTGACATGGAATTATACAAAATTAAATATTTGAATTTTAAAATGAACTTTTATGACGACAAATTTAACCCAAAATGCAAAAATGAAAATTCATCGGAGAAAGCATGTTCGAATTGTATGCATCTTTCTGTCGCATTAGTTTCATAGATCTTCAAGAGAAGAATCGTACCCCTCCCCAAGCACATTAACGTTGAAAATAGCCTCCAGCAGGCAGGGTTAGGAGCATGACTATGATGTCAACATTTGTTCACGTTAATGTGTTTATCGAAACGATTCCCTAAGGCAATGATGATGAAAAATGTTTTTGCCAAATTTATTTACGGTGCATAATTAGGCCGATAATTGCAGAGAAAATTGTCCCTCGTGGTCCTCTGATTGGTTTTTGATTGTGGCATTTGTAGCTTCTTCATTAACCATTTTACGTTGGTGGGTTTGTTATTCGATCTGATCAAGGTAGAGATGGTTAAGGAAGATAGCTCACTCTTCCCTAAACGGTGAAACACGAAGATGCTTAGACACGCGCGCAGCTAGGTGCATCTGCTGAAGGCAAGTCGGATGGTTTGATAATGATTTCGGCGACCGCTTACTCAAAAAATTAATAATGGTTGGTACATGATCAAAGTCGTATCGATAGCAGCAGTCTCTGAAACCTACTCAGATCGTTTCCTGGTGTTGATCCGTCTGTCATTAAATGCAAAATAACGATTGTTGGAGTTAAGCAACTATATCGCAGTGAAATAATTAGACATTCATTTCTCAATTTATTTTTGTTCGAACACTTCTAACCTAAAACATATTCATTTTATTTTTGTGGAGAGTAAATGCTGGTATTTGTTCATGATTTTAATTTTGAAAATCAAATAAAAGAAATAAAGCTGCTATCTAGCAGTCAGAATTTACGATGGGACATTGCATCATAAAATCCATGAGCATTTAAGTCAATGCAGACTACATTTCTGTGAATATAGACTTGATTGTTGAACACTGCTATTGGAGTTGAAACTTGAAACCTAGTTCATTTCAAAGATCAGATGTCGAGTCTGGAGGTTTAGCTGAATTTTCCCCTTGTATTTATATTAAATAGCCATTTCGATATAGTCGTATGTTACCGCTCATGTGAGCGACGTTACCAAGCCTTTCTCATATATCTTGCATCGGCAGGCCTACTATTCGTCAGAATAATCAGCTTTAAAACACAATACACAGTGTGGATCTCCGGAGATATTTATAATCATCATTTGTCCTACTGTGTCGATTAAAGCTTTCTGTGATTGACTCGTTCCTCTTCTACGCCTGCTCTAATCATTATATGCAATTACCTTGCTGCACAACTAGATCAATCTCATACACGTAGCGCAACTGTAATACTAATGTCATATGACATGAGTAAAATCTTTGATTATTCATCACATAACTTGCCCGAACTCTGACTTGTCAACAGATGCTTAAATGAAATTGAATTGAACGAAATCGAACACAGTTAATGACTTTTGAATGAAAATATAAATGTGCTTCAACGAATGTCACAACTAGGGTCCGCTTGTGACTTATGAGGCATGCTATAAAAAGTCTGGACGATTTAACTACCACCAAAATGTCTTTTTACGAATCAACTCTCTAAAAAATGGATGGTAAATTGCTAACTTCACTGAGTAGTCCACAGAAAAAAATAACATGCACCGGTGGATCATACGGCTGATCATAATTCTTAGCGAAATCTTGCCATGATTTCGAATAGTAGTATGCATCTTTTACAAATTGCTTAATGATAGAAAAATTCTTTACAAGAAACATTGCTACGATCAGTTACAATTCATAAAAATAAATTGAAACGTTTTACGATTAACTTTTTTATTTCATGCATGCATCCAATGATGGTGTGCAAAATGAGATAAAACTAGCCAACAGCATATTTTCAATAGCTAGTGTATTAGTCTACTTAAAATATTAGCATAACGTAGTACGAGTAGTTCGTCAGGCTGAGGACGGTCCATTGTGATATGATTGACAAGAGCTTTTTATTTTAGCCTACTCATCACTTCCCATCCATGGCGCGAAGCCATTCTAGCAAGCTTGAGATGGGCAGCCTTCAGCACTTCACTATCACCAGCTTAGGATCAGTAACCTCTCATGAACTGAAGAATGGGTTGACGGGCCATGAGGTGAATGGGTTGAATAGGCACCGTCCCCACCGTGCCTATGTGGGCGATGTTTCGTATTTCGCTCTCCCATGTCAAGTTCGTTTAATCAATCCTGTTCTTAAGATATCACCAAGTTGCTGCTGCTCTGTGGCCATTCAACCTTCTCTAAGGGATTCACTTTTTCCAATAAAGGATTCGCCGTTATGTGTAGCACCTTTGCTCAGTGAGGGTGCAAGTCTCACAGCCACATAGCACAATCGAGAAGAGATTGAGCTAACAATATTTTTGTGGAACAAAATCATGTCAAGTCTCTTACAAATCTTACATCAAGTCTCTTACAGTGAATTGCGTCACCATGACTGACCTCTCTGAATTCGTGTTCTTCTCTCCATCGTCCCTTCCGTCTAGAAAACGTACCCAGAATATTGTAACTCAGCACAATGTACAGCAGCACGCTGTTTTGCCTTGATGCATGGCACCGCTCTCGTTCCCAAAAAACCACGATTTTAATCTTCTTGGTCTTGTGATGCAGGCAAATCATCGCACTTCCCATGCATACACGCTCAAGAAGCTTTCCGCATTCCTTTTTCGTGGCTACAATTAGTGAGAAATCGTCTGCACACCTCAAGCTATTCACGAATCTCTTAACGATGTTTACGCCTTCATGACATGTGCCGCTACATGTGCAAAATATACGCCTAAAAATCCATCGCTATAAACGATTTAGAAAAAAAGCCGTGTAGCATATACATGTACAGAATCCTGTAGCACAAACAATCGATGTTTTAATATTAAGTAGATCTTGAAACGAAGATTGATTCATAACCGCATGTGAAGAATGGTCACGCGATGGTATTGAAACACTGACAGCGCGATGCAAACAGCGCTCATATATAGAGAAGCAGGAGGTGGAGTCAGGTTCGACCCCTGGCCACGACGGTAGCGTCACGAATGTACAATGGCTTGAGGCAATACGTGCATCTGGGGATAAATTCATAAACCAACAAAGTTTATGTGAAACAATAGCTAATGTTATCTCTGTTTTTTTTATTGAAATAGAGTGTGCTAAATATCAAAAATGAATATATTTGCTATGTTCTGAAAATTACTGATCTTTGAAAAAATTCGAGGTTGCCCGAACCCGAAGTCTTACTATTTTCAAAAGGCCACAGCTCCATAAAATGACAGGTTCCGCAGCCAAAGGTTTTTACCGTGGCCGCTGTACCAAAGGTTTTTATACAATTATCAATTGAAGATGAAACCTTGCTGCAATCAATAGTCTAAATAAATAATCGAAGAATTTTGGAGGATGGATTCTGTTTGAAACAAGATTTCAATTCTACATAAGCAAGTTTCGGATCATCATATAAAAAAGTACGACGGGAAGATTGATCAGAAAAAGAAGATAATTAAATTTTGAATGCAGTGAATGCTAAAAGTCCTATATTTCGTACTAATACGTGATGCATCCTCGATTAGATTCTAATCGAGGTCGAATCGAGGTCGGCACGAATTAAGTTGCATAATATTGATTGACTTTGATACCGCGTACTTGCATGAAAGGAAGACAGAAGCATTTGTGTTTATCATGTTATTAATCACATTGTGTCAACACGCTATAAATCGCAATATAATCTATGATAGTTTTAAATAGTTAATTACTACATCATATGATGTGAAAGCAAAATATGGTTTATACTAACAAATTTCAGATAAAAAATGATAATTGGTAACGGAGACGCTGAAAACATTATTCAATACATGATTGAAATCACTACAAAACAATTTTGTAAATAAAAATGTCATAAATTTCATTGAAATCATCTAGTAGCACGAGGCCTTTCGTCCAATCTCAATAGGTGCTTACTTTGGGCACAAAACATTGAATACACATTTAGATAAATAAACAAAATTTGAATGATTTTAACAAGTAATATACTAGAAACATAGAAGCATGCTTAATAGTCCCACCGCCAGGACGAGTTTCTGCATGAACGAGAACGAATATGAGACTTTCACAGAATGTTCTACTCCCTACGACCAAACACAAGGAGATTCTGCCGCTAGCGGTATTTGGTTGAATCTTGTTTATTCAGTGATAAATTGGGAATATCAGCATTGCGGCGGTATTTTGCTTTTTTATACGGCTTAATGGAGGAAACAATTGGAAAAAAGCCAAAAAATTAACGAAGTTGTGTTTGGAAACGTAAATCTTTAATTCGCCCAAAATGCCAAACATCTCCCAGTCCCCAGGATCTGACATTTTTGGCTTTCTGAGATGGCTTCATTCATTTACGCAGTCAGTCTTTTTTTGATGAGAGCGATAGGAACAGAGCAAATCGGTAGGGAAAGGCACAACAATAAATCGGAGAAGAGGCGCGCATGAGTTCAAAGTCAATGACATTGTGATCATGTGTGCGTGTGTTGTACAGTGTACTCATGAATCCCAGCATAGTCATTTTACATGAAGCAATGTTCAGTAGATAATATGAGTATGTTGCACTCTATATGTGTCAGCAATTTTCCTTTTCAATCTGGTTATGATTCAGAAACATTTTTTGCATTATGTGATTGAGTTAATTCAAAATACATATTTGTATTATATACATACAGTCCGTTTCATAAAAAGTGGATCATCCTAAAATTTGACTAAATAAAACATAAGTATGATACAGAAAGCATTTTTCATGTTATTTCATGTCCCTAATATATTTAAATGTCCTTATATAATCTGATAAGCAATGATACAGTAACGGTTCTTAAGAAGCTAATATTTTGTGGCCCTACCCTTATTGTCAATGACATTACCAATTCGTGTAGGCATTGATTGATTCGATGATATCGTTGATTTTTGACTGATCTAACTTTCTCCACTCTTTTTAACAGTGACGCAAGTTGTGATACGCCATCTGTAGGTAGCAGTGAACGACGAACGTTACGTTTTAGAATACTCCATACATTTTCTATGGGATTCAGATCAGGAGAACGAGCTGGCCAAGATAATGTCCTAAGCCCTAATTGAGACTTGCATAAGTTGACTCTACTACTCCTGTGACACGTAGCATTATCATCCATAAATAACCAAGTCGATGGATCACCAAGTTGATCTGTCATTTGGCCAATGTTCATTCGTAAAACATTCACATAGCGTTCAGAATTCATGATTCCTTGCCGTATGTGAAGTTCAGAGCGGCCATTGGTCCAAATGCCAGCCCAAATCAGTAGAGTCGCACCACCTTGTACCCGGGGACGATGTAAATGTCTCGGAATTTCCTGATCAGATTTTATCCATAATCTCAATCGACCATCACTATCCTTCAGACGGACTGGTGCATCATCAGACCAGACAACCCGATCCCATTGATTTCGCCAGTGACAATGACTCATTGCCCATCTGAGATGTCTTTTTGTATGCTGATCTGATAATTCGATCTGAGAGGGCCTCTTACAGATCTTGAAATTCGACTCATTAAGTCTTCTACGAATAGTGGACTTAGAAATAGACGAGTCTAGTGCAGCCATCTCAGTTAACGAGAGACTTGGATCAACTTTAACAAATCTCAAAATTAGGCGGTCTCTACGTTTGGATGTTTTGCGTGGATGGCCAGAGCCCTCTTTACGACAGAGTCAAAAATCATCATTATGCCATCGATGCACATTTGTGTAAGGGACATTTAGTCGCTTGCTTGTAGCTCGCAAAGAAAACCCTAGTTCTAGCAAGGCTGACACTTTGCCTTTTGTGAATGTGATCTCGTTATTGTTCATTTGTGCTTTGTATTGTTTTCAACCGGTATTAGATAGATTTCTAGCTGAAAGCAATCAGGAGTGCTGCCAACACCACCGCAACGAAGTCAGGAAGCTATGGAACATGAAGTCCAGTTAATCACATGTAGTAGTTACATTATTGTTGATGAATAATGGTGCTATACTGGCTCTGATTGACCGATTTTATTTATTCTTGTTTTGCTTGATAGCTTTTGGTTTGTAGAACAACATATTACATAACAAAGGAAAAAGATGTAATTTTATAAGATTGAGGTATGATTTTGTGTAACATTGCTAAATGAAGATCAAATTATCTACTACTTTTTTATCTATAGCAGGAAAACAACTCAATATTCATGCTTGAAATTTCCAACAATGATATTAGTAAGCACAACTGACATATCTTCCAAATTTCAGAGAAATTCGTTCAAGTTTGGCGGAGTTAGAAATTTCTGTAGTAATCTGACAGCTGTTCAGTTCGACCTCGACCTCGATTAAAATGATATTAGTAAGTACAACTGACATATCTTCCAAATTTCAGAGAAATTCGTTCAAGTTTGGCGGAGTTAGACAAAGTTGAAGTTAATGCGATGTTTAAGGGTGATCCATTTTTTATGAAACAATCTGTATAAATATATATCGGCTTTGTACACTTATACAGAGTGTTTCAAATGTAGGCTAACAGTTGATTTTGTCCTTAGAAATCTATGTCAACTGTTGTACTGGCCATGGACATCTGAATAATCCCAACATTGGCCTTGAATTGGCAAAGAAATATTGAAATCTATGAATGCAATCATAGACATGTTAGTTTATGGTAATGACATTACGCACATGGATAATGCTCTAATGACGTTTTTATCAATTAGTGATTTGAATACATACGCTTTTCTGATTTTCCTGCTTATGTCATGTCAAGTAATCAGAAAGATGAGGAGAGAAAATGAAATCTCTCTGAAAATTGTTCAAAGTCCGAAGAAGTCCACTAGAAGGATGTCGTTTAAACTGGATAATTCCCTGAGTTCTACTTGGAGACTGATGAGGAAAGTTCAGTTGAGGCCATACAGACCCAGACTGTTATATCACCTTCTATTGGATGATGCTGAAATTTGTGAGGACCAGATTTACTTGATTACTTTGGTCTGACAAAGCCAGCTTCAAACTATCAAGTCACGTAAATGGACAGAACTGTGTCTACTGGTTCCATGAAAATCCTCATATGATCACCACAAATGAGCTGAACCAGCTTGGCTTAACCGTCTGTGCCAGCATGTCATGCAACGTTGTGATTAGGCCAGTGTTTTCTGAAGGTGCTGTGACCGCTGACGTGTATCTTCAAATGCTCCAATCCTTTGTGATTCCTGAGTTGCAGTCTTTGGACAGCTTCAATGAACTATACTTTCCGCAGAATGGTGCGCCAGCGCATTTTGCACTGAGTTGTAGAAACTTCCTGAATGATAATTTCCCTGGAAAACGGTAGCCTTCTTTGACCTTTCACTCTCTCGATCTTACTCCTATGTCACGGTTTTCACGGGTAAGTTCGACTGTTAGCCTACATTTGAAACACTGTATTACTATGAATTTACATTAAAATGTATGCACATTCAACTTGACTTCCTCGGTACTAGCAAGAATTTTCAAAATATTTTGCCAGTGATTAGTGTAATAGAGCATACATTATAACTATTCTACTTAGAATAATCATGCATAAGCTTTGTTGTCAAAATTACGAGCAGTCTGTGGATCTAGACGTAAAGTATAGCCTACATTCCTAATAAATTGTCCTATTAAGTTATTCACTTCCTGGTTTAAGGAGTTATATTTGTGTTTAACAGGAGAAAGTAATGTTTCTAATTAAATTAAGATGTATAGCCAATTAGCATGCTATTCATCAGGGCTCACTTAGTCCATAGACTGTCAGTGTCAAATAATAGAATTTGTGATCGTGATATCAAAGAAAGTAATGCAATGTATCCACAAGGCAATTATGAATTTTCTGTGAAGGCAAAATTTAACTATATCGGCAGCGAAATTACCGTTAAAGAGCGGCGGAATCTCCTTGTATTTGCCTATTTTTGCTACGAAAAGCGTGCCTTCCGAATTCTACCGAGTTCCTTCGATCTGCAGACATGATCAAAGAAAAAGTCATGTTATTTGAAGGGAAATTGAAGTTTTCGACCAAAGTGTCAGTTTGGTGTGTTAACGCCGACTATGTGAAATCTATTAACTCTAGTGCCATAATTAAAGGCATGATATGTCTTCATATCATCATTTATAACGTTCTATCAAGTACTAGAAACAAATTCCGATATACAATATTTGCAAGAATGTGGTTAGATGCTTAACCACATTATTATTTAAGCTTTGTTTGAGCTAAAATTTGATCAAAATTTTGTTTTACCTCACTAATATGTATACTTGCAGAATCCATGTGTTTGGTTTTGTAGGTAAAGGCATATGGTTACATGACTTCATGCCCTGAAGATACATCATGCCAAAAATTATGACGCCGGAGTTATTAAGGAACACATCAGTATGCAGAACAAAAGTACAAATAAAAAGAAAATATGAATGGTGAGTGTGTGAATATGAATTTGTGTAGTAATCTGACAGCTGTTCAGTTCGACCTCGACCTCGATTAAAATCTGGTTAATCGGGATCGAGGTCGAGGTCGCGGTTGCACCTCTGGTACTAATTTCCTGATGCGAATCATTAAAGAAGTGATACACAAAATTAAAGCCAGTTCATAGGAAAAACTAATTTAGCGAGTCCTGAAACGATGCGAGTATAGAAATAATTTGGAAGCTCATGTTTTAACTTTTTTTGCTAAGGCTATCAGATAAAAGATATCGTTTTAATAAAATAAATTCAGTGTACACACTTTTCGCATTAGCCACAACTACTAACCTGGACCGACTACGATGCAGAATTGCAGAGCATTTTGTAAGTTCAGCTTACTCTCCAAAGCAATAATAATAGAGGAGACAAATTATTTTAATAGCTTCAAGAGCCCCGTGCATTCGTAACTGAAAAAAGTTGCAACACTTTCTATGCACACAGAATTCTTGTTGCCAAATCTACGTTCACATGATTATCGAAAAGCCAATTAGAAGACTACAACTGACAGTTATCCCATGCCATACAATGATACGTGTCGAACAAGGCATGAATTCACCAGCAAATTCGATTTACTGAAAGGGTGTCAGATTACATTAGTTGACACGACAGAGAAAATGCTGATCTCAGCATTTGTGACGGAAGGATTTCTGAAGACAGACTTATGCCATTTGTGAAAGGAAATTTGGCAGCAACTGCACCTAATGCTCATAAAGACAGGTGTAGAAGTACTGAAAGCATGTTTGCGACGGCATAATAATACGTGCAATTCATGGTGATAATTGGGAGACAATCATTTTACAAATTGAAAAATAATGCAACCAACTCAACAGAGCAGAAAACATCGAACCTTTTTAAACAATACATGTTTAAATAGAAATAGCACTCCAGCGGTTCGGATGTTTCACAAGTTTGCGAAAAACGCTGTTCGTTTAGTGGAGAGGTACTATAAAACGATGAAAACAAAATAAATAGCAAATTAATCTATTGCTCTAGCCAGTACTTTCACTACTACAGTGGTGGGCAACGCGTGCTCGAGGGCCCGCCGGGACATATTACGTGGCCCGTCACCGCTTCTCATAAAGTCGCCCGCGGACATTATTTGAATCGATGATATGAAAATGACTCACTCCGACTTCGACCTTTGGGAGGTGCATCTGAGGGTGAGGGATCCTTTTTAGAATTTGAACAACCATTAATTAACAACTAAATGAGCAATATGGTAGCACAAAAAACAAAAATTCACATTCTAATTACCCAACCATGCTCCTTTCGTAATGAATATCTTCTTGTATAAGCGCAAATGGTCTTCACCGGCGCGAGTTTATGCTAAGTCACATTAGTGCCCTGCTGAGCTTGTCTCTCTACGTAGTAAACCACGCCTCAATAAACCAAGAAAAAGTCTATCTTAATTAGACTTTTACTACGAATAAAAGAATCCAACCGTAAGATTTTGACAGGCCAACATTTTTTGAAATATTCTTGCTGAATTTCATTTGTATACTACTACACTGATATGTATTTCATATACTCGACTGGCATTAGCACACGGCTACCACTTGTGAAGCCCATGCACGGCTTTTGAAAGCCGCATTTGTTTGGGTGACACATGTGCACGCATGTACATGTAGCATGATCAATAATTGTAGCAAAATCAATTTTATCTTGCACGGCTCTCAGGCGATAGTTGCACTGTACTTACAGACCGTTGTTTTGCGATGAAATAAAGTAATGTCGGTAAAATCACCAAAAAAGTCAAATTACCGTATAATTACACAAAAGAAAAGCTTCCATGATTTGTTATAAGCCTATTCGCCCTTCAATACTCACATGAATTGTAGAAAATAGATTATCATTCCTTAGGATTAAAAAAGCTTTTGTGAAATAGATGCTCTATGAATTCCCTCAATTCTGACAGTTTGCCTACAATTCTCTCAATGCCCTCAATTCTGACAGTTTGCCTACAATTCTCTCAATTCCCTCAATTCTGACAGTTTGCCCACAGGTCACGATTCTTTGCCTGTCTGGGGTCGTTAAAAGATTACAAATAGCCTTTTCGAGAGCTCCCTCCTCCCCCAAGGCATAAAAAATCGGTCCCGTAACGACGGTTGAAACCGCCTAAACGACTTAACGACATCGATTACGTAATAACCGAAAACTCCCTCCATAGAATGTAGAATTTTTCGCTATTTCAACTGTGATTGCAATATCTATGTGAACTGAGGCATCTTATTCATTTGAAAGACAAGTAGGCCAATATGAACAGGGTGTAGTAAAAGCTCACGTGCCGCACAAGTTGTGCTTTGAAGCCGGATAATATCATTGATTCAATATCCTATGTAGTTTAAACTCCTTGAACTAGGCATAATGCACTTCTTGTAGGCCTAGTTGTCCAGCCCTCACACAGATGTAATTTTGTAAGCTTTACCGAATGATAAGAATTTTGCACACAAACAGAGTTAGACTCGCACGAGTACATGTATGCCAGGAATACGTGCAACAGCTAAGAAATTGAAAACCATTGAACATTTCATACTACTAAAAATGATTTTAGAGAGGCAACAATTGGAATTGAAAATTCTCAAGGTTCTAGAACAGTCTAAAAGAACTTAATATCGAAAATGTACCATTTGAAATAACAAAAGCACTAGAACTATGATGCTACACTGTTTTTAATAGACAGTTAACAACAAGCAAATAAACCTTTTTCTCGCAACGATTGCGTAATCGCTGCCCCAAACCCCCCCCCACCCTCGCAATCGACCGCTATCATTTCGACAACTCACCTTTGCTAATTTCGTAATTCTTGAACGACTCTGCCAACGCCTTGTATGGATACATCCATTATGTACAATTTTTTAAATAGGCGTCTGAGCGCAGGTTTGACTATGCCCACATTGGAAGAGAGATGATATCCTTAACAAGTCATTCAATGAACCATGAATGGATTTTGCAGAATACTGTTTGTTAAAATGTTTAGCAACAGTAGGCTTGTTCATTATTAATGGGTGTTTATTAGGATTACTAGAAAAACTCTATCCATTGATATGGAATTCTCTTCGGCCATCTTCTTTATAATTTTGATGTGATAAAACTGACACAACGCGAGATATATGACAGTTTATATTTGGCGGCTAACCAGCTAAGTACATGAAGTACATGAAGTACATGAAGTGCATGAAGTACAACGTAAGATAGTTAAGTTCTCGGACTGCTTGCAACTCTTCGAGCTATGTCATTGAATGCTTTGTGCTTTTGAAATGAATGATGTCGATGAATAATGTGAACTATTCTAGCTTCAACAAAATATCGATGTCAGCAATTTAGTTAACCACCTGGTGCGAAGTTTGTCCAAATTTTGAGAGCAATGAGAGAAGATCGTTAAAAAGTGCGTGAGTTATAAATTTGCGCGAAGCTTGGGAAACTTTACCGGAAAAGTTAAGGAACTTAGCTGGAAACATTGTGCATTCTAAGTGAGGTCTAGGATTATATCTGCTGGATGATACCTGCTAGGGTGATATCTGCTGAAGGAGCGGTTGAGCTTATTGGAATGGTACAAATGCTTAAAAGAAGGCATGTTAATGACGACAAGCGATCTGGATGCTCTAGTGCATGCAACATTCAATTCTGATGAGATAGTGAGCTTCGAACGAACGAGATATTGTCCAGTCTTCAACATCATCCTGACGACACGCCTCTCATTTTTGGCTTTTTTCAGAAGCTTCTTTTTTGAAATTCCTTTTCAAGGTTACGTTCGAACCTATTGTTACTTTTGAACAACATACACAAGTATCTTTAAGAAGCCTCTCTCCGAATAGCGTGGGAACAAAAACAATTTGGAACCGTGGCAAAATATATCTCCGACAGTTTAAATATTAACAAAATTCGACAGTTCATAGAATCCTTTTAAAAACGATGCATTATGAATTCATACTTTATGCATGTACATGAGCTTTAAATGATTTTTTGAGAAATGTCAATTTATTCTGCTGAAGATATTTGATTAGTCCAGAACTTATTTGTTACACCTTGAACTTTATCTCCTGGAAATGAAGACAGTTACCGGGTAGATAACTTCAAATATTTCAATTTTGCGATAGCAATCACTTCTATTCCACGAATGCTTCACTTACTGTTCTATCAGACGCAACAATAAAAATTTGTTGTCGTTAGAACTTCCAGATTTTTTTCAAGGCCATGAAAGTTTAAAACATTCAAAACTGTCCGAGAGAAGACAAAGCAGAATTTGGGATTACACAAATACTGTACTTGACATTCATCAAGTAAGCTTTCCCGAACCAATATCGCATCAAAAATTAATATGATTTATTATTCCATAACATAATTGATTTTCTTTGACTAATGGATTATATCGACGAAGTAGGATGCAGTGAAATGAGATAATTCATTATAGAACTCCCATTTGACCGATATAAACAATGATTGATATTTCTCGACCAGAGAGATTGGTTTGGCCAAATGAGATTCGGGTGCAGTGGGACGTATTCGAACATCCTGAATCCTCTGGGAAGTTCATCAAAATGGCAGAAAAGAAATTCGATTCATTGATTACTCAAGTAACCGAGCTAACTGCAGGTGACAGATAGATTTGATATAAAATGAATATCAATGGGGAAAATTGGTTACAGAAAATGTTTTCATATGTCTACAATAAGGATCTGGTTTTCAAACAATTCGCTTAATGATTTTACGATTATCTTAAATCTACAAAAGCGTGGATTAAAATATATATTTGCCGATACCATGATATCAAAAGTGAACAAATTCTTAAAAACAGTCAAAGCAAGATAATCACTCAATCAGTTGGAAAAAAGACACAATTAAGTACACCCTCACGTTCCACGCACGCACATACGAGTACATGTATTTCCTTGTTGAAGGAATCTGTAAAGTGAAGTTAGTCAGCAAATGAAGTGGAAATTCTGTAACTCATTTTTGAATGATCACTTCAGCTATGTAGCTACGCGAAGTCATAAGCCATAAGCCGTCACCCGGTTGAGAATCCTTGGGCGATTATCTTCAATAGAACCGACGTTGTGATATAAGGCGTCATTCCTTATACTTATACTTTGTGCTCTTACAAAAATTAGAAAACTATCACACATTTTATTCTTCTGCCTGCTTGTATTATTTATCATGAGAAAAAATATTGTCAAAATGACTTATGGCTTTTGACTTATGACTCATCGCTAATTCTGTGTACATCCGGCTTAACTCGCTCCTCTGAAGTCATGGAATTTGTTGATTGCAAGTCATTCAAAATTTTATGCATGACATTATGCAGAAAACGTTTTTAATTCGCATCGTTGAATATGATTCAGTATTTCAGTTGTCTTTGTATGAAGAAAAAATTGAGATAATCTGTACTAAAAGGTACAAATTCAAATCGAAAGCAAGTTTTTAACTCGCAAAATGCAACTATAAAAAAAGAACTTACTTTTCCTTTAGAAATGATGTAGAATGTATCTCCTCGTGCCCCTTGACGAATGATGTATTCCCCATCTCGGTAGTGCACTTCCTCCAATACATCTGCGATTTTACTCAAAGTTTCATCCGATAAATCTTTGAATGTTGGGACGCTAAAAGATACAAATTTCTTTTATCATTTGAAAATCTACAATAGCATTGGTAATAGTTATTTGAGAATAATGCATTTCAAATTAAGAAAAACGTCAGCGTTCAAACTTTGCAAACCAATAAAGCAAGCACAATGTACATAGGTATACATTCAAGCAACTACAGTTCGTCTAAACAAAGTCAAGCATCGACGAAGTTCTTTACATAAAAAGTATTAAAAAATTTCAAATATTTTATGTGAATTGAATAATTATATCGTTAAATAACTTACTACCTGCCATACAGATTATGACAACGAAGTGGATTTCTAGCTGACAATTTTTGTAAATGAAGCTAAGTTAGGGACAATTTCATCATGAGTAAACATATCAATTATCACAAATGAAACATATTGATGTACTTGTTTTATATAAGTAACCTTATGTTTCAATATATCAGCCATTATAGGCCATCTTCGAACGATGTTGGAGCTCAAGACTTTGGGTTCAAACCTGTCATCGACTGATGACGTTAAACAGGCTGAAACATGTCTCATGGTGACTACATCTGTTAAGATTTGATATGCATGTGTATTTGTTTTATGTACAGTACATAGTCTATTGTCAAATGAAAATAAGCCGGATTTCTAAATAAGCTTATGCCAAAAAAGTACATCAGGCCAATTTATTTTGCAGTATTATATTGTGGCATAAATTGCAGTGATTTTCATTGTTGTCAGATATCTATGCATATACAAATTACTGAAAGTAAACCCACAAAATTGAATGCATGAGATGAAAAGATTCCTTTCAAGTTTAGATACTTGGGGTGATAATTAGTAGCACGAAATCATTGCCGCACATAGTATTACTGATTTTTTATATAGGAATACTTATGATCAAGTATCTGATGTTGATGGAAACTCATGCGCTTTCTAAATGTATCGCCAGACTGACCTTTATATATGTGAGGCTGATGGCGGTTACAACATTCGAGATTATGAACAACATTAGAAGACCAGCATGAAATACTTTGATTGATGTTGAAGTTCTTCATACCATCTTTGGCAAGGAAAGATTTAGAAGTACCAGATGCCATGATATCACAAGTTTTTTCAACAAGTATCATTACAACGCTGGATGACACGGATGGTATTTCGGTTCTTTTCGATAGAACTGACATCAATGACTTAGGCTGATGGTAAGTTGATAGGATTTCACAATCATTAAATGAGTTAGTGTATTACAAACAATTAGATATTGGTTTAATCACATTTTCAAAGACATTTGGATTGATCTTCTTGTATGTTCTTATAAATTGAAAATTAATGATAATAAATTGATTTGCATCCGCAGAAGTATTTTGCTTTGTTTTTCAGACTTGATTGCATTGATATTTCGAAACCTTTTTCAGAAAGTACACAGCATGCTAATTAATGGTCTCTATCAAGGCTTGTGAATTGTGTTTTAATTCAATGGCTCAAAGATTATCTCAAAAACAGGTGTGAAAGTGTGAAGATAAATGAAATACATGGCCCATCGTTTCGTCTGCCCTCCTGTGTTCTCTAATGGCCCGTACTTGTCATCCCTACTTTTTGTTTTTCAAAGGTTCCCTGGGTGCCATCCACCGACTACAATAGTTTGATGATGCTCGTAACATTTCTCAGCTGATTTAATCAGAAACTAGAGTGTAGTTCATCACCGGATTGTAAACAGCAGAAAAGTCGCAAATTTCGATGCATCAGTAAGAGTACTTCGTATAAATCTCAAAGTAATGCAAATATTCCCTCTCAAACTAGTTTATTCATGGCGAGTCAAGTCACAAGCCAAAATCTTGGGTGTGCATTTGAGTCAGACCTTGAAGTGCGACGTGTACTTCAAAGAAATGATTAAATCCACTTTTGATTAAATGATTAAATAACAAATCGTTTTGTAGGAGAACTGAATCTCTTTGATTACATGTGATTACATGACGATATTATACTCACTGACATAAATAATGAAACCAACTATCATTGACTTGAATGGAAGTTTGTTTCATTTTTTTCTATGATTTGAGATGATATCTCGCTTTCTATGTACCACCATTGAACTCCATATGATAAGGGAAATGATATAGGACCATCAAATTTCAAAATTTGATATTGATCACAGTAACAGCTAGAAGTTGAACAGAATCACCACCTACTGCTGACCAGATTTGACTTATGAAATGGCGCACGATAACTTTACCAGAGGAATGGCAATTGGGATGATGCGTTGTGGGCAAAGTTCTACAACTGTTGCGAAAGAATTGAAAATTTCAAGGGTCGTTGTATGGAGGTGGTGGTGTCGTTGAAAAGCAGAAGGAAATGTAGAAAAGAAGAACGGATCAGGAACACCAAGGGTATCATCCAAGCGGACAGATGCACGCTTAGTTTTAGCTGCTAAAAGAAACAGATTTGTGTCCGTCCCGAAGCTAATTGTGTACTGGAAGGTTGCTGGGAACGTTGCCTGTAGCGTTCGAACTGCATATCGAAGATTGCGAGAAGCTGGTATACAGTCTCGACGACCCGCTGTGAGAGTTCCGCTGAGCCTGGAACATCGAAGGAGACGAGTGACGTGGTGTCAAGGTCATCAGTCGTGGAGTGACAGTCAGTGGGAACGTGTGCTCTGGACTGATGAATCGAGGTTTACTCTCGATTTCAACGATGGTCGGATCCATGTTCATCGCTTGCCAAGTGAACGATTTGCTCCATGTTGCGTCAAAGAACACGACCGGTACGGCGGCGGTAGTGTCATGATTTGGGCCGGTATCTGGCACAATGGAAAAACACCAGCAATCGTAGTGAAAGGAACATTGACAGGACAGCGATATGCCGACGAGATCGTGACACCAGTCGTGGTTCCAGCAGTGACATCGAATCAATTGATTTTTCAGGATGACAACGCAAGGCCCCATCGCGCTTCAGTGGTCTCTTAACAACTCTAGCAAGCAGTGGAATCCCAACCTTGGAATGGCCCTCACGTTCTCCCGACCTCTCCCCCATCGAGCACTGCTGGGATGAACTTGGTCGCAGAGTGAGGGAGAGGTACAACCACCCACCAGTGTCTTTGAAGATGTTGGCCGATAGACTGATCGAGCAGTGGAACCTCTTAGACCTGGCATTCATCCAGCGACTGTGCTCATCCATGCCCTCACGCATCGATGCCTGTTTGGATGCTCGCGGTGGTCACACCCGTTTCTAACTTAAGTTGATAAAATCATGAGTATCAAATTAAATGTTTTTGAGTAAAGCATTCGAGTTCTCCTTTTACAAACAACAAACAAACGTACAGTACAACCAAGTTTAAGTCATAGGTATTCATATCAGGACTTGTTTCATTCTTTTTGTCACTGAGTATATTATTGTTTGCGTCTCCGCTAGTTTGTCTGTTTCCATATAGTGTTTGGAATCTTTGTTAGCAGCACATTAACAGTAAGAATTAGCAGTGTTGCAAGTCTTAAGATTTCCATTTTTACCAGCTATTAGGCCAAAGCTGATCAATTTCAATTCGTTGCCACGAGAAAGCTCCATTGAGTTCTTTTAAGAACTGCTTAATCCAATGGTTACAACAGCATAGCATTTGTACACCTACGGATTGCAGAACTCCATCAGTCTTCTTCAGTACTACATCAATTTAATTATTAAAATTAGTAAGCATTATTTTCTATCATGAATAAAATCGGAAATCTGGGATGATTTTCATCATCGTATGAGAATACAGTATATTGACAAATCTCTTGCGAAGTATCAGAATTGTACCCCATGGAGAAGGGGTTTTTAATTCAAATTAATAGCTGTTCACAAATTTTGCATTTCAGTGGGTCAACACACATGGTCTCAGAGGAGATCCTGAATGTACATGTCATTGTCAAGGCAAACATTTGGTTAATTATGTCAATGAAATATGACGTATATGATGATTCCACACAGTTGGTCTCACAAAAAATAGCTCGAAGCATAACTACATCTGTGGATAGGCTAGGCTTGCTAAGCTTCGATGTCACTTAGAACTTAGAAGAATAGCCCGCATATTTAAACTTGAATACATTGAGCTAATCCTCGCCTTTCACATTCTCTTCTGCCTAATCGTCTACAACATCACCCTCGTTACCGTCCTTGGTGCATCTACATTGATCGCATCAATCTCAGTCAATTCTCTACAGTGTGTCATAAAAAAATTCCACTGATTACTGTTAACATATGATCACTTTTTTATTTTTCCAAATAATGCATTGATTTCATTCGATTTGTACAAACCGCTAATTGTTGAATATGCAAATTCCATTATGTTTTCTCCAAATACATCAATTCAATATTGTTCTACTACAAATGTAGCAATACTGCTATTTAGTTTTATGATAAGAAGTTATGACAAAAAAGACACTTCAGTTACATTTTTAAGTTGGAACAATGACCTACATATTGTAATTGCGCTGTTTTTCGAGTATTCTGAAATTTAAGATGTCTAGTGTGGTTGCAAAACGAACGGACTTAAGTTACAAAGCAACTGAATCATCATGCATTGAATTGCTGATCGTGTACAAAGGATCCAAAAGGAAAATTCTAATGCCAGAGGAGAAATAATTCGCATAAAAATACAACAAACATCATCTTACCTTGAGCTATGCGAGAGTTCAGAAAATAGCAATTGTCATTCGCATCATTTTAATAACTCGTGACTGTTATAAATGGCATGTAATAGTTGACAATTTTCTTTATTTCTCTGATGTTTGGTTACGCTTTGTTGGCAAGCTCATAATACTTTTCCATTGAAATGGTATATATCAGATATTTATTAACTTGGGAGTAAGCAAAATAATCAATATGTGTACTACTTCACCGAGCAGATAGTCAACACAAGCAAAAAATTAAAATGTTCATCAAATGTACACGTTTATATGTACATATGTACTTGTCTGCATCGAAGCACTTATGATATGTTCATTGCTCATTGGGTGTCTGAAAAATAACAAAATTCTACTATTTTAAATTGAAACCCATCTGCTATTAGTGGATGAGGAACAACTCGTGACAAATTTACAAATCGGATTTCCAAAATTACTTGGTACCGACTTGTATATGACATTCTACCGATGTAAACTTTAATTTATTCATTAAAGTATTCTCATATGGATTTTATAAGTGTGAAGCGTCAAGAAGAAAATTTGATTCGCGTGCTCACAGAATCTCTAGTATTCATTTTCAAATGATCAATTTACTATCTCCGAGCAGCGCTTGGCTCTTCACCTAAAAATGGGTTTTACTATTTCAATTGCTAATTCTGATCGTCTGATCTGGACCACAACTGCAAGGGACTTGGCTGAGCCCTGCCGAACCGGAACAGACCAAATAAGGACTGGCCGGACTGATTGATAACCAGGGATATGGAGCCGTGCAAAAACGTTCTGAATCAAGATAAGACGCCCAGTACGACTGCGATACCGACTTCGGGACTTGGAGACATCTTCAGGCAACATGGGAAACAATTATTGACTGAATATCGAAGACTTAAGATAATCATAGAATTAAGAGCATGTAGTGATATTAGATGTATTACTTGTGATCTGATGGATTACATCCATTTAAAGGAAATAGTGGGTGTTTTATTAACTTATTCTATACGTCAAGTTTCGTGACTTTATGAGCTTCAATCAATCATGTCGGTCGGATGGAAACCTGCCGAGATGTTCAGATCAACTTAACTGATCGCCTTGGTTAAGCTGGCAGAATGGTTCCACGCCGGGTCTTAATGTCAGAAGAATTTCATTATTCTTTTGCATAGAAAGGCATGACGATTGATCTTTTTGTATTTTTACAACCTTACATCCTTCATCTACAGGCAAAATCAAACACACTATGAAAATATTTATAAGTTTACAAAACTTCCTCAAATGATGTGGGTGTACTAAAAATAAAGACAATTTTCGCCTTACGCTTTATCAATGGTGGATACTGCTTACATGACACATTGATGTTGTATGACTATGTGAAAATTACTAAGTCGTAACAGTTGGACCTACGCATTATGTACGTCTGCCCATTCTTCATCTGTTTGCGTAAGTAAAAATTCAACATTTAGACGAATCATTCCAAAAATTTGATAATGTCAAAAATAAATTCTCTGAAATGCTGAATTTTAATTGGAAATGAATAAATAATTAATATTAGTTGGTAGGAAGGTCATTAATTGAAGATATAATGAAGAAATTGCAGCTTAGGATGTAATGCTCATGTGCAATGCACATTTTAACAATATTTTCGAATACATATTGAATATTGATAACAATTTTGGTAAGATTCATGAATGTTGACTTATATTCATGAATATAAAATTGATAAATAAGCTATCTATGTAATGTCTAGGATTAAGTGAATTTACGCTTTTGTCCTCAGTTACATCAACCAACAGCAAATGTTAATTACATGTAGATGATTCAAATATTCGTGTTGCTGTTTCAATGAACATATTCAGGCTGTTTTTAATGAATTTTAAGAACACGAAGAACGACTCTTTACTTGAAAGATAGAGAGCTGGGGATCAAATTGATTCAAAAAATCACAAACATAAAAACTGTCATTTTAAAGAAGAAATTTTATGCACATGTGCATTAAAATATTTAGAAAGCCAATCAAACATCATACAGGAAAACCGTTGTTTGCTGGCTATTAACTGACATTATTCCAAATAAAGGCTATTCTTCGCGGGGACTTTTATCAAGTTTTCCGCCATAGAGTCTATTATTTTTCTCTTGCTGTTGGTCGATTTTTGATTTTTAGTGTTGTTGAACTTTGATTACATAAAAAACGTATCCCTAATCTAGATTATCTATACTCCAGGGCGGCTATGTCTTGTATAAGATATATCATTATCGAGGGGACATATTTTGCAATCTGTATTGGAATCAGCAAAATTTTTGCGACCGTGAAGGCAACCCAAACTCCAGATATAATGGTTTACATGACTTATCAGACTACTAAGACAAAAAATACTGACTCCGATTTCCGCATCCCTGTTAGTGACCCATACATGTATAGGTCATCACCATGTTATCTTTTTTCTTAATTTTCATTCTTAGTTTGAAGGAACGAAAGATCAATCTCTCCTGAAAAGGAAAGAAGTACTACGACTTATATTCAAATGACTACCTTATCGCAAAAAATTGTACAATTTTAAATTAACCCAATGTCATCTGTTCAAGCAATGCATTATGTTGATATTCAGTTTTTCTCATCTCCTTCATCTGTAAAACTTGTAAATTTTAGGAACGTTTAACAATCAAAATACGGTATCCACATTCAAAGATTTATCTCAGATATTACGTGCCATTTGTTTGCTAGTATTTGGGAGAAAGGACAGGAAGTTTTATTTACATAGGGCACGGCACGTTCAGCTCGCTTGCTCAGGCGATTACACCATCCACATTTTCAGCTGCTGGAGTAAATAGTACTAGGATCTTTTGATACATCAGTCGGCAATCTGATAACTAGAGCTTCTAAACTCGGTGAAATTACAATGCATAGGCTGGAGTGATCATTTGAGAATAATACATCGGTGTATGAGCAAAAAACAAAGCAACATATTTCATCATGATGATTAGATTGATAATTATTTTGTAATGTACTTTGTAAATCGATAGATGAAACAAAATACAACCGAAAATTCATATATCCTCACCTTTTTAGGAAATCCATATGCTCTTGATGCTTCAGCAAACCAGTCTTCATCATTATTGATTGAAAACATTGCCGATCGATTGCCCAAAGTTTGCAGTTGGTATGCGCTAAAGGGAGACAAAATGGTGAAGTTAGTGGTCCATTATATCGTCTTCTCCTCTGAAATCTTTGTTCCTTGTTATGAAGAAAATCTTCATCTGAACGAGTTGTTGAATTCAATTTAATAGTTAGATCGGTTACTATATTTTGTAAATCAGATATTCCATTATAACTTCGCGGCTTTTGAAAAATAATGGGGCTGCTCAAACTGTTATTGTTATTGGGATCAAGATCTTGAGAAGACAATGCTCGCTTGAAATACACATCAGTCGGTGCATTGAGAAGACAACTCATGATGAGTGTAGATTCGACAAGAGATATCGCATGTAAATCGTGAACTGTTTTCTCCGTCTATGTCGGGTGACAAAACTGTGGCAACAGAAAAATACAGATGACTTGGACATCTGCAAATATTGCATTAATTTGACCCCAGCTAGGTTTGCAAGAAATAGGGAAACTTGTTATGTAAGATATGCTGCTGGGATCATCCTTGACCTTGGAAAACTCTTCTACAGTTGTTTTGCATGTGTACTGTGTAACATACAAGCCGCCAAAAGTTAATCTGATGCGCCCTAGGATGTTATGTGACCGCGAAAATAAGTTTATTGCCCAAGATTAACACACCAGGTGATCATTTCGGAATCTAAGATTAACACAATTATTGGCGAAATGAACCGATAAAATTTGTCAAATATGACGCTTTAAGTAGATCAAATCCGGGGCTATCTGAAGCAAATTGCTATCAGAAAAGATAGAATAATAAATTTATAGATGATGGATTACAATATGATTCAATTGATCATTCAGATGAATATATAATTGATAAGTCAAATTTGATACATGTAATTCGGATGATGAATTTAACTTTATTAAGATACAGCTGGCAGTAATATGAACATTTCTTCAAATGTATCATTTTAACTCTATCATTTATATTTAGTGTAAGCATGCTAAATCGCATACTCATCACATACTCATAGCATTGGGAATCATATTTCGTTCATTCGCTGATGCCAAATTTTGTTCATTCTAATTGTCTAACATGCATGTCCCATAAGAATTTGTTTACTAAGTTAAATTTCATTATGTCAAAAATTTTTGAATCCTAAAGAGCATCTCAGTTGGCCTTCGAACCTTGGGATTGGGTCTTGCCCAACCTTGATATATGTGTCCCACATTTACTGAAGTCACTTTATTTCACATCTGACATACCGGTGTAATAGATTGGCTTAATGTAGAAGAGCTTTTTTCATCATTATCACGGGAGATTTCTTGACCAATTTTAAAAAATATTCGGATTTATCTCTCTAAACCCGAGTCAGTTTAGCTCATCAACCCTGTCTATTCTCTAGGGGAGGACAATGTCTCATCCATCAAAGTAGCAAGCCAGTTATCTTCACATCAGCAACAAACTGCAGTTCAAACAATGAGATGCGGCGTAAAAGTGCTGTTGCTAAACTCGACGGATTTGAATAATGTCAAGAAATGGATAATGTTCAGTAAACTTCGTATCTACAGGATCTTGACATTTGTCCAATATTTCCAAATTAAAGTCGTCAACAGCACAGCTCAGATTTCCATGCATGATTTTGTAATCTGAGATGTGCTATTGACGACTTCAATTTGGAAATATTGGACAAAATGTAGGTACTAGGTTGAGTGCCGTTCGATTCATTTGTCGCCTGAAACCAGCCGAAATGACTGAGCTTTGATACGGGAGCTGATCTAACGGCCTCGTCCATAAAAATTCCGAAGACACGAATACCGTCGCTAGAAGAATTGCCTTTGAGAATAGCCGAATGCTCGAAACGTCGTGCCAGATTTTTGGTTTCTTTTCATTTTTGATTTTTTTATTCATTGAAATCGCCATATCGACAAAAAAAGGAGGAACAATACCCGCCTTTTTTGCTGTAATTATGAAACCCCTCTTCTTAGTGGCACCGCTGTATGTCAGGGAATGGTCAAGAATACATGAGGGACCGGATAGGACAACTTCTGACATCCCCGTCCGTAAACCCTTTTCGAAATTATGAAACATATTTGATCCCTAATTTCATATTCCACATTTCACATTCCACAAGTTAAATATACATAATTTGTAAAACTAGATGAAAGATCGACATCTGATAATATCAAAATCGTCACGCACTATATGTTCGCATTCTGAGTGATAGTGCGATAAATTAAAAGACAATTCCTTATTTGGTACTAGAAATCCTCCATCGATGTCCATTTGTCACAAGCTACTGGAGATAGAGTCATCAAATAGAAGGTTTCTCTTTCAAGGTGGAGTTTGCGTTCAAAAGGACAGTCTAGCAATGGGCAGCAGTCTCAGACGTTTCTTTGTGCGATAATTTTATGGGTCTTCTTAAAAGACGATTAAATTTTGAAAGTATCCAACTGTATGTGCATTACTTTGATTTATACCTTTAGATTTATAGCGTTAACAAAATATTAGTAAACCTACATATCTGCAGTGTGGACTATGGGAATAATTGCTTCTGGGTTAGGTTCATGGTGAGCACATGAAATGTGAATCAGGTATAGATATTTTTACTAATAAATTCACATGCTTTAGACAACGAAATATAACATATAAATTGTTGTTGCAGCAGTGAGTGTTTATTATAGAAAAAAAATGAGAATCACAAAAGTCACCCTAATGGTTGCACCGTGATGGTTGCCCTGAAAGGCTTGTCAGCAAAGTCATATTAGTAATCTCAGCAAAGTTGCATATTACGTTGCCTTAGTACCGCACTATGGCTCAAAACGCGAACGCACTGGGTATGCAGTTTGCGGTCTTATTAGATGTCGATTTTGTTATCTTAATCATATTCCTGCTTTTTCAACTAAATGTTTCACGAATGTCTGAAGAATTTCATCCCAGTTGCAAATTTTGCTTCATGTTATTCATTTTACTGCGTGGAACACGTTATTTCGACAAGACAGTGAGAAACTCAGAGGATCATTTTCCCTTCCAAAATGGCATAGCCAAAGCAGATAAAAACGCCCAGGATCAACAAATGCTTCATCCTCCGCTATGATCAGACACTTGATTTCCTGTATAAGCGACCTAAATTTATGTATGAGATGACTGATGGCGGGAGAACCATAATGAATCAGTAAAAATATACGTTTTCTCTCCCGACTAATTTTAATGTCAGCAAGAAAAGAAGTCAAAAATAAAAATATGTACACTGTCGACGTTTTTAAGACCAGACTGCCTAGACTCCTTTAAAATTTTCAAAACATTAAAAAATATCTGCCCTGAAGTTATATGTGATAAGATTTTCAACTTCCACATTTTTAAATGTACTCACCTTTAAAGGTTGCCTATTTTAGAAGGTGCCAATTATTTTTGATTTGCGACTTTCTTTCATCCCATACTTCAACAGATTTCCTTTATTTCAATTTATACTGCTGAAATTTTACATCCATCGTGGCTAATTTTGCTCCAGTTTGGTGTCTTTGTACTTCATTTATCCTTGTGAACATGATAGTGAGTCGAAATCACGTTCACATTTTGTCCAAATGCTTTGATGGAACATCAATCTGCTTGTATGCAACTTCCCATGAAATGTGCAATATGATTTACTGTAAGATACCGGTACTTTAAGAGGGGTAGGTGATTGTGGATATTGGTTTTAAATAAAATGGAAATCATTCTCATACTTTTAATGACTGTGACATTTGATCCAGATCTCAGAGAAGCACTGAGCTACAGTATGAAGATTCATTTCAATTTTTTGTCAGACGTGAGTGAGAAAGTGTCACTCAGTACGCAGAGAACTGGAGCGGAGAACGTCTGACAATAACTTATACAGCTGTGGTGGACTGGCAATTGGCATCCAGCCGATTTGATACCTTGGTGAGCTTCTTGATCAGAACATAGAACTAGTGTTATTCATACAATAAGCAATTAAAAGAATTAAGTCAGAAAAGATGAATGACACAAGTCTTAATTAGGACTCGAAGAGGCTAGAAAACTAATATCAACGTGATAACACCAACATTTAGCTAAACAGACTATGGTTTCTAATATCATAAAACTTTGAACGTAAAAAGCAATGAACAAAAGAATTTGATACCATTGCCGTGACCTGAGCTCGATTGAACTCGAAATAAATCAACCTCGATGATCAAAAATATCATAATTGCCAGGAAGCGTTCGATACATGTCTTCAAGTTCAAAAGACATTTTAGTTGATACAATCAAAATACATGCTATAAAAAACACGCATAACAATTGTCGGCGCCGACAGCATTGATTCATGGATTTTAAATGCCTTGTCTCAAGTCTCAAGCGATTTCAATTGATGAAGTATCCACAAGCAATCTTTATCATATCTTGCAATGAAGAAAATTTTAAAAAAATTTAAATAATCATTAAAAAAAAATTAAGATGAAAGGGACAATCTTGATCTTCTTTTCATTCAGTGTATTCATTCGTAAATACAATAATGCGACCTTACTCGAAATACGACTATTTACAAAGAAACTGTGAATGTGTGTGCAAGTGAGTATTGAATAATAATATTTAGGTTGGCGCTATTGTTCACCAAGAGGACGTCACTATCCATGCCATACCTGTGTACCTTAAAATTTCAAAAATCGTGCAATCCTTCCGGGAAAATCGTACAAAAAAATCCTTAAAAATCGTACAATTCAAAATTGTCTGAAATTTCAATAAAATTGTATATTCCCTACTCAATTCCCTGAAATTCCTTACTCCTTATGCATGCCTGTACTAAAAACAAACATAATAATCTAAAAAGTGTATAATGCAATCAAGACAGAGCGTAACAATAGAAAAATAGAACAAGAAGCAGGTTGCTTGTGTGTCTGATAAGAGATGATTTTCTAAAACCAAATAGGTGATTAATTGCAAACTACGAAATATATCAAAAACAAAAATGGTCAAATTGCAATGCCACTGCGTTCCTGCACTTCCTTCGTATGACACGATTTCAGTCATTTCTTTATCGCTGTATTTTTTCCCTGGATTGAAGGGTTCAGGTCGTCCCTTCAGGCCCAGCAATGAATCAAGTGTGCAGGCGGATAATGAGTCCCGTTGCGTAGTCTTGTTTATCCTCACTTGTGAAAAGATTCGCACGCAAGGTGCGTAGCTGTGGCGTATAGTCAACTGCCTTAATGAGATGAGATTAATATCAGGGGTGTGATCAAAGCTGCGTAATAGTGATCATAGGGTGGATGGCAATTTACATGCGTTATTTGCGTTGAAGTCTCAGTCGGGGCACATATACGAGCCAAGCTACATCATTGGAAACGATCATTGTCACCAACAAATGCTTTCATTCCTAGCAAATACGATCGAGTTAAGTTAGGATCAGTATCACACCTTTGTATAGCCTGGATTTCTGGCTTTTAATGTGGATAAGCCTATGTTGACGCCTCGGACGGCCACAACTTACGATTTCTGAGAACCAACTGCATTGTTAAAATGCGTTTTACTGAAGCTCACACCTCAAGTATGTAATAAGAAAGTGACTTATTCGATAGGAAAAACCCTTGACCACTATCGAGCACATTAATTTCGAAAAATTCTTGTAATTATATCAAATCGATGAAAAATCGTACGATTGGCTGAAAAATCCAAAAAAATCGAAAAATGGTACAATTTTCCGAAAAGCCCCGAAAAATCGTACAACTTCCGGGAAAATCGGAAGAGTACACATGTATGCCATGCGAACATCTGAGCCGCCGAAGCTGATGTCTGAGAGGGAAACCGCACCCTTGGCCCATTATGCTCATTCTGTCATGTCAGAGCATTTTCGTTGGAAAGATTATGGGTCACTGTTAATCAACTTAACAGACTTAACGGAAAAACTGATTCTCAAAGAAAAAGGATATCAAGCCCTCTCTGAGGGCATTGCTCACAAACTCGCATGATGCAAATAGCGCCGAAAAGTTTACCTAAACAATTTTCTTGATTTGCATGGTCATGAAACGTGCTAAAAACAACATCAGTTCATTACAGAAAATGAAATCCAAAAAAAAGTTATATAGAAAAGTTCATAAATCACTGGCAAAAGCGTGCTGAACTAGATGGTTGCTAATCTGGGTCCCGCTTCCCGCTTTGGGGTGTTTCTCCATGTCTCACACAAAGTAAAATATCTATATGGATTAGTTTCAGATCAGTAGATGCTCTTATCCGGCTGATTGTTATGTGTGATGCCTCTGTGCTCTGGTTCAAAAAGTTCACCGCTTTTAATATTTTCACACTCACACATATGATTGTAATAAAAAACAGTCCATCAAGAAAAGCATGAATAAATGATAAACTGTTCATAAGGCACTCCGGAATTCTGGTGATTAAGAAATAATTCTATCGAGGCTGTATTAAACGGATCCGGATGATGAAATGGTAATAATGGCGGGAGCAACCACATCGATGGATGCAAGATAAAACGGAATGTCGCTCGGATATCATTTAAGAATTTGCTGATCCAGATAATGTCACCACCGCTTTTGATGACGCCAGACAAACTCATCAACATCGAGTTTACAAGAAGAGATTGTAACTAGATTGCAAAGCCTCGAGACAACTGTTTCATTGTGTCATGAAAGAAAATAAAATAATGGAAGATAAATTTGTTATTCCAATTGAGCATAATCTTCAAACGCCTTATCTCAACACTCCAGGCGTCATCATTCACATTGTAATAGATGTTAAATGTTGTTATTTTAAGAATTCCTCTATTTGGAATACACAATGTGTCACTAGAAAATTTTAGATTCAAGAAGATTTTATTGTTACTCTTTATGCACGCTGACAGATTGCTTTATCTTCCTTGAGAATTGGAGAATGTCATTCACTCCCCTTTACAGATAAAGATAAGACAAATCAATAATCATGATACTATACTTTGGATCAGAAGATACAAGGATCATAGCCATAAAGATGTGATTCTTAACTAAAGTATCATTTTTCGAGCAGGAATTATACGAGTCGCTTACCGTCATGAAAAACAGTTCAATTTTTCTCGGTTCAAATTAGATCAATTTGCTGAAGAGCAAGCAACAAAAAACAATCAAAGCAATTTATCAAGTTCTTCCTCTCGTTCAGATCGACTTCATGGGCCTCCTTAAGGAGGCAATGATTTCTCTTAAGGAGGAAACAGCCTAAAAGTTCCGTGCTGAAAGAGCCGCCCTTTGGTCTGAAGATATTAAATCGTAGACAAAAAGTTCGTCGACTGAAGCACAGCTCGTGAGCAGCATGTCAGGAGGGAGGCACAGAAGATAAGCCACAGGCCTCAATTTCGAAATACCACCATTATAGTTTCGATGAAGCTGGCACACAGCATAAACCACAAGCCAACTGCATCAACAATTTTTTCAAATGGCTTGTGGCTTCTATTGTGTGCTTCAAGCCCTACTTCAAGAACAGCATCGTCAAAATGTCGACAATGATAGTGTGATTAATCGGATAATCCGATTACATGAGGGGTCATCCATAAATGACGTCCTCAGCGTGCGGAAGGGGAGGGTTGGCAAATGCAGACATTTTCGGAGGTGTGTGGTTGGAGGGGTCAAGGAAAATGCGGACGTGTTCGTAAAGGTAGACACTTGCATCCTGGATAGACAAACTTTGCGACTGGTGCTGAGTCAGCTACGATACCTTGTTGTAATGAAACAACTGTATCAAAGAGATGAATGCGAAGTTGAGAATTCGTGTGCTTTCCTACATTTAATCTATTCATAGTTGTTCTTTATTTTCTTTGCTTCGACGATGATCGATCAGATCAGTAGTAGAGTATCATTATGCACATGCATATATATAAAGCACTAATTCCACATTATGAAGTTGATACATGAGTGGTAATTTTCACGCATAAAATTTGACATATGATAAAAACAGATGATAGAATTTGAGAATTATAGAAAACATAGCTTTTGTATAGGCCTACTAATAAATATTTCAATATGCCGATCTCTTTTTATAATGACATATTATTGAATATAGGAATTTAGGCCTATTATATACTTAGTACCATGCAGTGCACAAGTAATATTGCAAAATATATTAACATTTATTCGTTAGTTTATATAATATACCTTCAACATTCGATACCATTTCAATTGCTTTTCAAGTAATCTCATTTACATGTTAAAATACAATGGATGCAATAAATTCTACATCGGACAGACCAACGACATTTTGCGTAATCGCACAACAGTCCATCGTCAACAAATTAACGATACGAATCTATGTATCCTTAACGTGTGCAAGCATATGCGAGATTGTTGCCGACACAGATATTAAATTTCTTATAGCTCCATTTTACCAAATGAATTCCAACGCCACGAAAGTGGACAGGGAAAGAGAGCTATTTCATAAGACAATTCAAACCTCAGCTGAACTGTCTGTAATTTGAATTTCATTTCCACATTTTGGTTCATTGATTTCAACTACTTTGGTGTCTGAATATGTGATATAATAAATCACAGAAACCGGCAACACCGCTCACGACTTTTTCTGTTTTCATCAATTTATTTCTAATATTGCTGGCCATCTGCCTGTTTAATTGATATTATATGTATAAGCTTTTATTGTGCAAGCATTGTAACCTACAAATGGAAAGTTCTGTGAGAATGTAGACGTCCTGACTGGGAGGGGGAGTAAAAAATGTCATTGTGTTGTGGTCGTCCTTTACGGATGGCCTCTAATGTGACTGCACTTATTGCAAGTTTCAGTGTTACTGTTATAGAGTACTGTTTCCCTCGATTTCATCAGTTTCAATGTACCTATACAGCACTGTAATTGCATGTGCACACTGTAATTGTACGTTAATATTGGTCATGAATTTCAAAATTATGCAGCTGTAATTCGTAGCTTTGCAGTCTATAAAACAACAATCTGAGAGAGAGGCCCACGCTGGCACTTTCCAAGACAGAGGAATATGTAGAAGTTTGAGTGAAGAGAACAGCAAGACAGTGGTCACTGGTCAGACGTACGAAGTACGGAATGGCTCACATCAAGGTTCAATTTTTATCCTTCAGCTGCTCGTTTCGCAACTTTAATGGACATTTCGAATATGTTGTATCATGAAAAGTAAGAAAGTGCGACGATGAATTACCTGAGCAGATTTATGCTGTTCATGTAGACAAGAGAAATGAAAGACAGTAGGAGTAAAAATGAATATATGAACTTTGAAGATTTTCGATACATGAGGTTTTTCATGTTTTGATTTCCGAAGAAAAAATTCGTCTCTCCCAAAGTACGAAGTATATCGAATAATATTGAATACATGAGCATGAGCACTCAGAGTAGCGAGGCAACCATAGCGATGCAAGGTGTGAAGTTGGAGTGTGGAGGAGTTCAAGCATCTGGGATTTACGATGCAAAGGAAATGAAATTGGGGGAGGAGATGAAGCAAGTGCAGGCTTCATAGAACAGGTGCTGAACAAGAGTCTGACACACGGCGGTGTCGGTAATAACAAAAGGAACGAACTTGTGAGGTTACCGAAGGACGGTTGCATAATGACCAGGGTCAGAAGTCGAATTAGAGGTAGTGGAGTTGAATATAGTTTGCACTAGGAAGAAGGGTTCCCCACGTCCGGTATTTGGTGTTTTGTCCGGTGTGCGGTGCGACGTTGGGTTTGTGCGCTATTTTCGAGAGTGATCTACTAATTATGAATTAATTATCACAATCAGAATCGATTTAACTGAACTGCTATAATTTCCATTTCTTGAATCCAATGACTTGAAGTAAAACTTTCTCTCGAGAAATGCTCAAGTTCTTCGGTTGAGACCAAGAAAAGGGACATATTCTTTGGTACGATACCCGAATTAACTAAACAAAGAAATTACAACTACAGTTGAGACTCGCCATAATGAACCCTTTTATAACGAAGATTGATCTATAACAAACCTTATTCAAGGATCCCGTTACAGCGAGTCCCGAGTGTATCTCACGGTGCACGAGTGAGACATTGAAGATGAAAGATCGTTTTCTAAATAGGAAGGTCCGCTTTCCCGAGCAAGATTTCTACGAACTCTCTGTGACTGTTCTCAGATCTCGTCCTCCGAATCTGCATGAAATTCTAAAGGTTTTGGATCTGGATGTTTTCAAAAGTGTTGGTCCAGTGGACAATCGCTGGTATGACGACTGAGTTTTCTCAGTGACGTGTTTTCGATTTTGGAAGAAAGTGGAGAAGTGGAAATCTTTCTTTCAATTACATAACTCGGAGAAATCCTCTCTTTATAATCATATCGGTGTTTCCGTCGATTCCAGTTTCAAACGCTTTTGCTGAACGACTTTTCTCGGTGATGGAGAAAATTTTGACTGGTGAAAGAAATCGATTGATTCTGACAAGAAGTAGCTGTGTACGTTTTCACGCTAATTTCAATTCATCACTGTGATGTTCTACAAATATATTCTAAGGAAACCAAAAGCTTTTGAACAGTTTGACGAATGGCAACAAATATAAATTTTCCATAATTCAAAATTTATAATTTTTCAAGTCTGATGAAAAATTGTCATGAATTTGAAAAAAGACAGATATTCAAATTAAGCTTGTTCTAAGTATTTTTCATGAAATAATTGTTACGAATAGGGAAAAAAATAATTCATTGATTCAGATTTTCTGCTCCATTCTGAGTTTTGTAAATCAAATTGCTGTTGATATGAAAAAATTATTTGATTTTTTCTCTTAACGGCACAGAGTGTATATTTTTAGCGTGTCTCTTTTTGGCAGAACAGGAATGAAATCGTGACAAGCATTCAAGAATGCGTGGTGCGTTATGTTGCGGCATGCACAGTAGTCTCAGAATAGTCTCAGAAGTCACCATAACTCAGTGCTAAATATATTCCATGAACGTTGTATTTGTCAGTGTGGTTTCTCAGTGCTAAATATACTTGCAGCTGATATTCAGTGCAGTAATTGATGTTACTAGTCAGCTTAACACAACAAGCTAAAAGATTAGGTCATACTTTGTGAAAAATAACTTCATGGTGTTTTAACGGCGCTCAGCTAGGATTTAAATTCCAAATTGAAGAATTAAGCGCAAGAACAACATGAGATCGACTTAACTTCTGCAGAGCCATGTTAGAGCAGTATGACTCTTTCTTCAGGGATTATTCATGATCATTCATCAAAAATGACCACGGTTTCGACTGCGGATTTTTTGAATGCTAATTTCAATGTTCGTGAACGTTTTAGTTTATGCTACAGTGCACATTGCATTACTCTATGATGAATGTGCGGTTCATGAAGTCCTGCACCTGTATATATGCGCATTGCGCACTGTGCAATGTACATACATCTGCAGTGGAATTGAATTGTGATAAAGAAGTTTCCTGATTTCCTGTTTTCCCGCTTTGTTACTTTACAACTTTTGTCTTCGGCACATATGTATATTACGTTGATATTACTCCTGAAGCTAAATACATAGCCCTAATTTATCCATTCATCATCACTATACATCGACAATTTAGGTGAATTACCAAAGATATGTTTTCCAACTAAATTTACGACTAAAATTTCCTACTTTAACGCATTTATTCACATAAGTGGAGAGCATGTGATCTCTAAAAATTCTGAGTTGCATGAACCCTTGATGATGATGGGTGGAAAGACGGACACACTCGAAGGATTTTCACCTTCTGATATTGCAGCGATGAAATCCTCTCATTTGGTTGTGTGGATGTTGAACAAATCGTTCACTATATATCGGACCATCTAGACTGATAGAAGGCAAATAGTAAATTATGAAGACATCTGGAAAATCGTCGTGACGAATTTGTTTCACTACCGCAATCATAAGGACTCTTTTGAATGATTTAGTACCATATGTCCACAGATTCAAGTCTTACTTTAATTACTTAACTTTTTCGTTTTACGCCCATTATCTATTCTTCGTAGGGGAGGTCGGTTTTTCCCAATGGATTTGCTCCACAAATTACAGTTCACGGTTGGCAGCATCACTCACCTTCAGGCCAAGCTCCTTGCAATCAGCAAGTGCAGTTTCGCAACACGTCTTCTTAGGGCGGCCTCTCGACGTTGGACACGGTCGGTCTATGCCATACGCCTTTTTGACACAGTTTCCTCTGGTTTCCGGAGAACATGCCCGACCCATCGAAGACGGTTCCCTTTCAAGACGGCCTTGATGTCTTCTACTCCAAGAAGCTGGAGAAGCATGGATGAAGCGAACCTGTCCGCCCATCATGCAAAGGATCATTCTGCGTTCTGCCGTCACGATTCTTTGCTGATCTTCGACTTTCATGAGCCATGTTTCACTGCCGTATATCATGCACCTTCTCACACACGCGTCATACACTTGGCCTTTCATCCATAAAAGAGTCGCCATCATTCCAAGGTAGCGAAATCCAAGGATTCCAAGGATTCCATCATGTCGCCAAGGTAGCGAAATCTGCTCACATCGTGATAGATGTGACCCACCACTGAAATTGGACCAAGTTGATCTTCACTTATGGTTGAAAAAGAGCGCATTCGGCCTTGACAGGGTTTACACATGAAGGACGACTCAACTGAGATTAGGCTCCCTCTAGCTCCGCTACATCTCTTGTGGCAAACGATCCACTGGACAGAATTGGAACCGACACCTTTTCGACAAGTATGTAAAAGAAACTTAGACCGTGTTGAAGGTACGGTGGGTCTTTGTGTGGAGAGCACGTTTTCTTTTCATCAACCTTCAAGCCTTTCTTCGACAAGCGATCCTTCCATGCCTTTAGTTTTGACGAAGTTCTGTATCACTCTCTGCCACCAGTGCAAGGTCATCAGCAGAAAGCGCGTCGAACGGAAGACCACCACTTATTTAGAAAGAGATCACATCCACTACCAAGACAAATAGCAATGGGCTCAGTACAGACACTTGATGAAGCCCATAATAATGAAATAATCGGCAACTAATTGACTCACATAAAGATGCAATTATTTCATGCATTTACTCACATTGAATCATGGCTTTCATAATTCCCTATCGAAAGAATTTGAAAAAGTTGATATAATGACTTTGCTACATAAGAGTTGCAATCCGCAAACCGGTATGCATCGTCAAACTCAAGCCACAACTAGTTGTCGATCATTTCGTGAAGAAACAGACTGATTTTCGGAATTTTAGTTTTAGCCGGTTTTTATCGGATTTTTACTACTTGGGAGCAGGACTCCGGAGCCCACAGAGGTTCACTCAAAAAAATCGCGCACGATCTCAAAATTAGCGCAGGGGCCTAATCGTCATTATGCACTAGAAAACTGGGCACTATCACAGTGCACAGGTCCCAGGTTTCACTCTATCACAATTTACAGATCCCATGTTTCACTCAATCGCAATTTACGGGCCCAATCAATGACATTTAAAAATACTAACAAATCCACAGAGGAATGTGACTGTTACCCCCGGTCGACGATGTACATGTACCGTCATGTTACTGCGTAAACCGGTAGATAATTTCACGATAACGAAAACTTGTGAACATAGCTACAGCACATGTATTCTTTATCAAATAAAAATGATAACACTTTTACAAAAACGGACAGCATATTCAATAAATGCATAAACTTTTTTGGTTAAAATCCAGCATAAAATCTTCAACAAAGTAAACTATTCAGTTCATCCACAAATTCATCGCGAAGCGAAGTCTCAAAATTGAGAAAATGCAGTCAATTACTAAAATGAGATTTCCGAAGTAAACAACAACGTTTAAATCCGAATTAATCAAGAAGTGGTCATGAAGATAAGCAGTAAAACAGTAAAAAAACAGTGTTCAAAAAACTGTTGATCTTCTCTGGAACTTCGGCAAGGGAGCCTTCTCAAAACTCATTGCTCGTTTCACATCACTTGTGATCAGCTCTTTCTCATTCTGCTCTATCAATAGTCTTTCTTGTTTCTCAACATTTTGAACGCTTTTGGTAGCAGCCTTCAAAATTTCTTGTGCCACTGAGATTTTCTTTCGAGTCTCCTCTCTCTCTCTCCTAATTCATGGACTCCAATGACTTTCCTTCATCTTTCCTCAATTGATCTATTTCCTTTCGTGCAGCTTTAATGACAGCTTTTTCTGACGAGATACGGGCTTTTTCTCTTTCTTACAATTCTTGCTTTTGCCTCTCAATTTTTAAGCGTTTCTCATAAGCATGTCGAGCATTAAAACTTTTCTGCAAAATTGATTTTGTGATTGGCATGGTCTGTGGAAGCCATTCGAAAGCATGCATAACAGATTTTGTTACCACAAGAGAATGAACTGTCAACTCTTTCAAACATGATCGGTCTGCAGTCACAACGTTGGCCACCTGCTTGAGATTACGCTCGCAAATATATCAAAAAGGCAATTTGAATATTCATACAGAGGTACTAAATCATTACTTTGATTTTTAATGTCTGTTTCTGAACGAGTTCTCATGTTTTAAATTTCTAGAAGTGACTTTCACAAATTCGCGCAATCGCGCATTAATGACAAGATTAGCGCAGCGGCGCCAAATGGCGCAGCTGTGGGAGCCCTGCTTAGGAGCAAAAACCAATTTTAGCCGTCAAAGAGTCAACCCTGATGAACACTATTTGATCAGATAGGATAACACAATCTTTCTGTAGGAGCATGTCTTTTATAATTCGATTACTTTAAATTAAATCAAGTGCATAAATATTCAATTCCTAAAAGTAACACAAAATCGAAACCGTAGCGGTTTTTACAAAAGTCAGTCGGCATCGAGTTTTTGATAAACCGAATTTCCGGTTTGTATTTCGGTCAACCACCGATCGCTTGACGTGGATCACATCCAGAGTGAGCACATTAGGGAAACTGCACTATCTGGAATTCATGAAACAATAGGATTGAGGTGGTTCGGGTGTGTGCTGAGAAAAAGAACACGAAACCGTAAGGGGAAAGTATCATCAGGATGTCATTACAAGATGAGCGGAGGAAAAGATGCTCGGGTAGAAGATTCCAGGAGACAGTAAAGGAGAATAAGAAGGCAGTAAGTGTAAGATGAAGCAACAATGGACAGAAACCCTTGGTGTGCAATGATTCGCTTTGGCGATCTTTAAGGGGATAAGCGGACAGAAGTAGAAGAGAAGAAAGAAGAAATCTACTGAGTCAAGTCCAATTAAAGTCATCTTGCTCAATCAAAAATATATAAGGTCAATCATTTCGAAGACGTTATGAAACGCCGCTCTTCAAGTACGCAATTTCAAGTTGGTTTTTGGTGAAGAAGAGATATGGTCAGTTATTCATCTCAGTTCAAGTCACATGAAAATATTTCATCAAATACGTCAGCGCACTATCAAAAGAAATTAATCATTTCACCCAGAATGACGATAAGACTGATATCTCCAGATTTCACAGAATTAATAAATGGAGAAGTCAGCCACAGAAAGAGATTTATGTAAACCACTGAGCCTTTTACTGATAGTGATAAGAAAATCTCTACAGGAATGAGTCGAATGACAGTCATTGAAAAACACATTCAGCTCAAACAGAAATAACGAAGCCTTTTCGTGATATTTATTTTGCAAAGTTAGAACTATTAAAACTGATAAAAAGAATGAAAAATTATAGGATGACAAAAGTCAACGAACAAATGTGTTATTTGGTTATTTGAAATATAAATGAGTGCAGAAAACCACAGCCAATATTCCTTCAAGCAACACCTTCAATAAACACCGTGGTGTTCGATGGTGGCGCTTAATTGAAATAAAAGAATATTTTACATTAATACATTCAGATAAATTACACATGCACTTGCACTTCCGCATTAATTAGTGAGCATGCTATATTGATTGAATATCAGGTAACTGATATGCTGTACGTATGAGCATTCCTTACCTTAATAATACCGTTTCATAGTGGTACTGTTATTCTGTATTTTCAGTCAATGTTGACAAAATACATCGTATAATAGAATACTATGTTTGAAGCTAATTTGCAAAGTCGAAGTCGCAGAAAAAGTTCAAGAAGCTGTCGATCTAGGCACCTGATCTAGGCCCAATGACCAGTTAAGCAGTTTTTTATAAATAAGTTACAGTTATAGACATCTCTAATTAGCCAGTGTTATCATGCATGAATCTTTGAAGGCAAAAGACTGTCTTTTTCGGCATTCAATAAACTATTTACATATGAAAATACATAGCTAGGGAGTACACAGCTGAAATCAAAATACTTTTTTCGATACCAGCCTCATTTGCCGAAATATGAAACTGGTACAAAATCAGCTTATCGACATTTCGAATTGCTTGCTTACTCTTTATATGCGTTTGTTGTACATCTAAAAAATGGCGCGGTTTTTATTTGAATCAACAGTTTTGGTGTGGCATCAACTTGGAGCAGTATTTATTCTTGGATCACTATTATGCGAGGATGGGTATTTGAATCTATCATCGTCATGTGTACTGACTGCTCTTGGCTTCGATTACCATAGTGTAAAGCCTTTCCCAACCCGAACGGTTCTTAAAAAGTTGTCTTGACTTTTAATTTGTTGATGTTAGGGAAATCAGCTATTTTATCAACCTTAGCTTTATGTAACCATATACACTGAAAAATGTGAGCTGTGTTTTGTCAAATATGAGTATGTGAGTGAACATCTCTGGGTCTTCGAATTTTCGACTACTTTTCTACATACTTAGCAATTGTATACTTAGCAAAGCTCGTGACCTAAGAAATCATCCTGATTACAAACAGGTATACATTAATCCTGATTTAACTTTCAAGCAGCGGCAGCAGAATGCTGTATTGAGAAGGGAACTACGCACCAGACGAGAGCTGAAGGAGGATGTTGTGATTCGACGTGGAAAGGTAGTCCCTAGGGAAGAGATTGAGACTACTTTTCAGCGACGCTCTTAAATTCTCAAAAATATTCAAACATTGTTGCTCCATCTATTACTTTGTTCAACGCTCGTTCTCTTTTGCCAAAGATCGATGATTGCTGTCTCTCTAAGACACAATTGCTGTCTCTCTAAAAGCTCCTGATATTCTTTGTGTAACCGAGACCTGGCTGAGTAACATGGTTGATTCAGTTCTCATTGATATCCCAGGTTATGTCAGCTCCCGTGCTGATCGCCGTCATCGCAGAGGTGGCGGAGTTATTGCTTATGTGCGATCCGGTTTACCGTTTATGAATATTTCTTCTAATTATGTTTTTCCTGATTGCATTGAATATTTAGTGATTGAGCTGAGCTCTTTACAAATTCTGCTTATTTGCCTATACATACCTCCTAGTCTATGTTCTGAAAAACTGCTAAACATTCATAGTTGTCTTCTGAACATTTCTGATGACTTTTTATCTAAAAAGCCAAATTTTCATCTTATCTTAGCAGGTGACTACAACTCTTTTAAAGTCGAGGCATTATGTTTTGATTTAAATCTTGTAGATATTATTGTTCAATCCACGAGGCAGAATGCCATCCTTGATCATGTGTTAATTTCCAAAGATCTTTCTCTTTCCTACGAAAAAAGCGATGTGGTCTATGATGCTCCAATTGGTTCGTCTGACCATCTAATGTTGACCTGTTTTCCACGTGTAAAGAAATCTGCCAGCGATGGTTGTGTGAAATGTCACAAGTTATATGATTACAGACAATCTAACCTTGACTTACTATATTATCATGCGTGTCAAATTGACTGGAATGGTCTTCTTCACAATGCTAATGATGTCGATATGAAACTCCATTTGTTCATTAATGTTTTGAATTTACTGATTGAACAGTTTGTCCCTTATGAATGTGTTTTCTTAACCCCGACAGATAAAGAATGGATGACGCCACTAACAAAACATTTAATTAATGAAAGATGGAAAGCTTTTCGTTCAAAAAATTGGATTCGTTATAATAGTTTGAAGGATAAAGTGAGAAAGGAAATCCTTCGTGCAAAAGAAATTTGGTCAAAAAGGATAATATCCACGCCAAACGGACTTTGGAAACTATTGTCCCGCCATACAAAGTCAAAGAACAATAGCAATTTGTAATCATTGATACCTGAAAATGGAAACTTGGAAGATCTTTTGAATATCATTGCTAATGATGTTGCTAGCCATTTCTCTGGTTCTGAAAATCAGATGGAAGCTAGTATGTGTCTTTCCGACAGTCCTAGTGATGCTTGGTTTAAAGAGGTTACTTACTTTGAGGTTTACCGGATGTTGAGTAAGATTCCTCTGAACAAGTCAACCGGTTCTGATGTTATTCCACCGAGAATTTACAGATTTTTGGCAGATGTACTATCTGAGCCATTGGCAGTAATATACAATGCGTCTTTAAGAGAAATGACATTTCCATCTGTGTGGAAAAATGCCTTCATGGTGCCCATTCCTAAATCCACTCCCCCAGACATTGAAAGGCTACGCTACATATCGACGTTTCCTGTTCTATCGAAATTTTTTGAAAGAATTGTCCTAAAACGCTATGAGAATCTGTTCTACTCTCATTTTGGTGTTGAACAACATGGTTTTCGAAAAAAGGCTTCCACTACAACAGCTCTTATTAAGCTACTGGACTCATCTCTTCACACGTTCGATGATCGACATAAATTTGGCTGTGCAATCATCAATTTTGACATGTCAAAAGCTTTTGACCATATAGATCATAGTGTCATGCTACATAAAATGTGGAAACTTCATTTTCCAATTGAATTGATTACTTGGTTTAGATCATATTTTGGCAGTAGACAGGCTTCTGTTCGCATTGAAGGTAAATTGTCTAAATCTGTGCGTTTACCTTGTGGAGTCCCATAAGGCTCTGTGATGGGGCCAATATTATTTTGTATTTACATAAGCGATTTGTGCAGTTTGTATAATTAAAGCACTTTAGTCAAATATGCTGATGACATAAGTATTGTGATCCCTCTGGTGAATGATGATGTGTCGGATATTCGAGATATTGTTGAGAATGAGATTGCGAATGTCAATAGATGGTGTTCTCGAAACATGTTAACCTTGAATACTAACAAATCAAATGTCATGTTTTTAACTCGGCATTCTATCACTTTTGAGGAGCCCCTTTCTGTTAATGTTGTAAGAGAAACTAAATGTCTTGGTGTTCGTCTCAATGACAAATTGATATGGGATAGTCACGTGAACTATCTGCGCATAAAGGCGAGTCGTCGTCTACACATTCTTCGTCGCTTGAAACATTTTTCCGATCCCTCAGCTTCATGATATCTACGTTGCTGTAATCCGCAGTGTATTTGACTACGCCTCCCCTGTTTTTGTTGGACTTAACAGGAAAGACCACGATGTGCTACGGAAAATAGAAAAGAGAGCTCACCGCATCATGTACAACGGAGTGAGCAGCTGTGATAGATGTGTCTATGATCTAGAGCAGGGGTCTCCAAAGTTTTCCAGCGGAGGGCCACATTGCTGAATTTTTAAAGCTTCGCGGGCCAGGGTTCTAAATTATTTATTTTACCAAAAATGCATGCAATGTAAATAAACAGTGAATTAATAATTAAAAAATGTTATTTATTCAGTACATAATTACAATGCATATAATATCAGCAACATTTAACATGTTTTTTAACTTCGATCAATAGGGGAAATATGAAATTGTTTCATTTCTGACAAAATTTTGTCCAACTGAGGTTCAAAATGAGTGGTTCCAATAACAAGCAAAGTTAAAAGGGTTATAAAGTATATTTGTTTTTGTATGATTTCGGCAAGGCCTGTCTTTTGACATTTGTTTTCTAATTTTCAAGGAGAGCTCGGCGGGCCGGATTAAAACCCCTCCCGGGCCGGATCCGGCCCGCGGGCCGTACTTTGGAGACCCCTGATCTAGAGGAAAGACGTTTAAAGCTATCTGGTAAATTGTTCGCTTCAATTGAAATGGACTCGCAGCACTTGCTTCATGACATGCTACCAAGAAAGTTTGAATTGTCCCATCGTTATGCCTATCCACTTGTACGCACCGAAAAGTATGCTCGTTCATTTTTTCCTTTCATGATTAAGCACTTTTCTCAATTTTCCTAATATATTAGTGCATTATGTTGATGTGTCGGCCTGCGTCATGTGGTAGGTCTATCGGTAAATTGATACGATTTGGTTCAAGGTCACTTTTTTCTACTTGTAATTGATTTTCATTCCTTCAAAAAATATACGCTTACGCTTACTTAATTGTTCAAGAATGACGTGATCTTTCTGAAGCAGAGAGTTTCAGCAAAGAAACAGTCGGTATCTGTAGCAATCACTTCATTTCTAAATTCTACATAATTTCAACTTTTATCAGACAGATGCATAGATACTCACAAAAATTACCCGAACAGATTTACATAATTGACGGACTACTTGCTCACTCAACGTATTATTCCGCTCTTTGTGCTATGAGTTATGAGAGTTGAGCTAACTGAATTGAATTTAAAAATCTTCCATGATCCCCACATGTAAATAAACTGATGAGCGCTCATCTTTGAAGAAATTCCATTGATAAGATAGTTTCATTAACGCAATGTCTGCTTGACTGGAAGCTCTCATCATCAAATAGAGTGCATCGACATGCAATAAGCCTTGTACACCAAATTGACTATTTGTCGAGGCAGTCGTCTCTAAGAAAAGCATCGTGGTGATTTTTGGCTGGTCAGCGCGCGAGGTAGCTCTCAAGAAAATGGTTGAGTGATGTGCGGAAATCGAAAAAAGGTTGAGCCGAATAACCCATGTGGACGAGGCAGGGAAATCATGACAGAAAACTGTCTGTACCCTGTTGTTCAGGAACTCATGGAAAAATTGGAAAATGGTCAGTTGAGCAATTTGTGGTAAAGAAGTTCACGACTCGAGAGGCGGATAGGTAGTGAATGTGGGGAAGGGAGAGAATATGCCTTCACCACGAGAACCTCAGAACCACTAAGTTCTGAAATGAATAATTACTGAGATGCATCTAAGACATGTCACCCGTGATCGATGATCGCTTATGCAGATATCAGAGCTCGTATACAGACAGTTAAAAAAATGCACAAAAAATCAATAGCTTTCAAATGGGATTTTCGTGCTGAAGTCCTACTTCAATTTTAATAAACGATACGCCATATGAAGCCTCATTTTCCGCAGATTATTTTGGCATTCGTTTAAGTTTCTTTAGTGATCAGCTGTGGACAGTAGGCCTCATAACAGAAATTTAGACGCTTTCTTTCATGAGGAATTTCAACTTGAGGACGACAGAATTTTTATGAAAATTGACAGATAGCATGACCCATCCATCAGCTTTTTCATTATGTAGTTGCATCAATGGATATCTCGATATTCCAATGATAGAGATGATTCCAATGATTTTCCGTTTGACAAGGGTATCCCTTAGAATGATCAGAAATACGAGAGGCAAAATGACGCCAACGCATCGCATTGGACGGCGATCACTAGTGTAGAGAATCGAGATGCACAACATTAGATGTAACTGCGCTCGCAATCGGATCTTTGTAATTGAAATGATTTTCAAATTTGCTGATTTTAAAACAGGGACTATTTTAGCTTTTCCAGATAACTTTTCGTTAATATCATTAATAGGACGCATCAACATTTTATTAGTGGGCTCAATGAAAGGAGCAGACCATTACACAATCCTTTGATTCGAAGCTTTTTCTTCTTTTTCTCTGCTTGCTCTCTTTTCCATATTGTAATTCACTCGCAGAATTGTGCGATTATTTTTGAAAAAACCAATTATCTTATCAACTGCTTTTTGGCAATGACAACGGCTGGAGCAAATTTTATAAGCGCAAGGAAACATAGATCTCATAGGTGCCATTTTGTACGAGATCGGCGCATAAGAACTCTAGGGAGTATAGATTCGTTTTCATCTTTCAAATACTGCGAGACATCAAAGACACCAGTACTTAAACTCACAGTGGTATCCAGAAAATTTTTTGTACCACTGGAACTAGATTCCATTGTGAAATCCAGTTCATCAACCATAGTATTCAGTTTTTCTAAGAACCGCTCGTCATTCGACTCGGTCTTGAAGATGGCAAAACAGTCGTCCACGTACCTTCAGTATAACTTAGGCAGTTGAATATCTAGACCATCAAACCGACTCTCAATGAGATCCATGGCAAAGACTGCCATAGTAGGGACTAATTTTGAACCTATCGGCGTACCATCATGATAATACTATTCATTATTGAAAGAGAACAATTTGTTTGAGCAAGCAATTTTTAACAAATGCTTCAGAGCATTCTTCGTTAAAGGAAAATTTTCTAAGTCGATCATGGATAATACATGCTTTATCGTTTTGTTCACCGGAATGGAAGTAAAGAGACTCTACATCATAGCTGAAGAGCTCGCATTGCCGAAGATCAGGAATGTGAAAACTATTAAGCAGCTCAGCAAAGTATCTTTTAAATTGGATTTTTTTGGAATCTGAGGTTGGAGGATGTCGTCGAACCAGCAAGACAAATTAGACAAGTATGAGATGAGTTGCGCATATTCAGAATGGGCCGCACAAAAGGGTCAGGCTGACCTTTATGCAGTTTTTGGAAGGCGGTGCAAACGAGACGGGTGAGAGCCATTTGCTTTGATTTGATTTAATATTGCATCATCGATAATTTTCTTTGATTTCTAATTGATTGAATCGCTACTCTTCCAAAACAGAGGGATCTTTTTTGCATAATGTAAAACAAAGCAAGAATACGACTAATGACATCCCACTCTATTGCATCGTAATATTACTTCCATTTCAAAATTCACACCGAGCTTAGTAATTCAGTAAGCGCAACATCAATAGACCAATTTGAAGCTAAACAGATTATAAAATAGTTCAAAATCTGACAGAATGGTATCTCACTATTGGAGTATTTGCAGGAGATGATAACATTCAAAAAACAAATACAACTTTTGAGTCAATGTCGTTTCCTGCGCTTCATGAAATCTATACTCTTGATCGCCAATTTTAGATATGAATATTTGCATTCTCAACATCGTTTAAAATACTAAAATGACTTATATTTGTCTTCCTCCAGCAGACATTACATGTTACGGATTCTTCTGAGATTTTATCATTACTTCATGAAGTGCATGCGAAGAATGCAATGATATTAATTTTTCTTCCATTATTTTGAAAAATGCATATACCTATCTATTTATACATCATAAAATCAAAGTTAGATGATAAATCAATTCTAACATTTCTAATGTCAAAGTTTATCCCAAGTTGTATTACATGATGCTGAGAATCATAGATCCATCTAAACAACTAAAATGCATTGTTTATTACCAAATCAAAAAGTGTCTGTCGAAGTTTAAAAGCACAATAGGTATGTGCTTCTGCGTATTTTCAGAACACGTCCAGTTGCATACCAGAAGTATCATTTTGATTTTTGTCATGACCGCATATTATATCATTTTAAAAGAGTGATATTCTGTGTGATATTCTTCAAGTGTGGCATCCTAGGATAATGTGCGTGCCACCACTTTACAGTACGAGTACTTAAACGTAGGTAAGTACAATGTACGGTAACATTCATATAGCGATGTTCGGAAACTAATCATAATCGGGATATTGCGACCGAATACATTGGCCCCTTTTTCTCAAAACATTGTCTGCGCTAAAAACTTTGGAAGCTTCGACGCTTTATAATGCAAAAAGTACAACAACCGCCAACATGCGTTTTTATTTTATCGTCGATGACCAAGAAAGATAATAAACATCAAGTAACTTTGCGAAATCCACTTGATAAAATAGCAATCGATTTCCGACTTTTCCACGTCAACAGAATAATGTAAATCAGCGTCTTTTGAAACATCAATGTCAAGTAGTAGTTTTACACTTCGCAACATTAAAAAGGTCTGCCTTATCTCGGCATCACAAGTCAGTGAGTGGCTAATAGTTCGGAAGCACGGTTTGTATGGTGGCAAAGCGACTTGTAGAACATTCCAAACATCCCGCTTATTCAACCCCAATGTGTGAATGATAAAAATGATGGCCTAACGTCACTACTCCCCATACTGGGGCTTTGATGGGAGTGGTTATTACTTCCCTACTTGCATGGGATGGGAGCTTTGATCAGTGACGATATTTAAGAGTCGATAATCAATGGAACATCTGACTTTTTTTGACTTAACATGCTGATTACTTTCAACCTTGACGTTTATGACTTTTTTGAAGTAATCGATTTTGTCTCATTTTGACCACACACAATCATCGACATTATGCTAGCTCCCGAAGTTGTTATTCATCTATTATTTATGAAGCTGTGAGTGATGTCATGTGTATATTTGATTTTCATTTCATTCGAATAAGCACGTACTTGTCTGATTCTGATTTGATTTCGGTTGTCCCAATTATCATTTTTGCAACCTTCTAATTAGTTCAAATTCCAGGAATTCTCTAAAGAGAAACTTGAATAAAGAAGCCTCTGGCTGAATAAATTCCAATGGCCCTGCATTTCGTCGTCAGTGCACGATGAAAATGAGAGTAGAAATTAGTTAAGAAATTTGTTTTATCTGTCCAACCACCGTCAATTTTCGTGTGTTATGAGAAATGTTGTCAAATCAACATTGAAGTTTTTTCTGTCTGGGAGTCAATCAACTAACATGCAATCATTTTAAGAAGAGATAGATAAAAACGGACACTCGTTGAGGATGGCAAGGAAACATTCGCTGTCCAAGATGCATTCCCATGAGGTTTTGTAATTTGCAACGATTTCTCTCAATTATTTGATATCCACTCTAGGAGCTGTTCCGCTCTGTCACTTCCAAGATAAAATTTCATTAACTATTTTAGTTTTGATACTCATAGGCAACAGGGACACTTTTCAGTTTAATTTCTCTCCGAAAACAGAGTGAGAAATCCCCTTCCAAACATCTGAATTGTTGCAAAAAAATTAAAGATTTGAGGCGACATGAATTAGATACGGAATTTAACTTTTCACGCAGTAGTTCACGATCAGATGAATGAAGCAGTAAGAATGATTTATTACATAGTATTGAAACTCACCTTTCACACTGGCTGTTCGAGTACAATTGTAAAGGATGGCTAATTCTCCGAACACAGTCCCGGCTGACATCTCACGCAGATAATGCCCTTCCTTGGAAACTTGAACGTATCCCTCTGTAACAAGATGATAAAATTTGAAAGTGCCAATCTGTACCTTATAATCAAGCAAAAATAACATTTTGTACCGGCTCATTCGGACTACTTCAAAATAATCAAAGTTGTAGTGAGATAATGAATTAATGATGAGATGACGCTTTATGCATTGATATGAAGATTTCGTCACATTATTTATAGCGCTGTAATATTTCAAAAAGTTAGTTGTGTTGACATGTGTAAATAATTACTCAAAAGTCGTTCATGGAAACCCGGAATCGGAGTACTAGGAGAAAAAAAACAAGACAAAAAAATCCATAATCGAGGAGTTGAAAATGTGCATCAATTACAGATTCATTGCGTTATTGGAATATGTCCGACTGGAATCTTGATATCATTTTGCTAAATCGATAACTACATTTTCTACAAATCACTCAATTTTAGTACACATCTACAAGATTTACAAGACTTTTACATACAGTTTTTTGAGGGAATATGGATATACGAGTATGAGTACATGCAACATCAAATGCGGGTTATTCAGCGTTTACCAGTATTTGGCCGCTTGAATTATCAGTGACTTGTTTTACAATTTCACTTTTGGTGCTGGAATACGCGGCTACAATAAACGTCAGACCAAATTTCCAGACGTAGGTAGGAATCGAACCCACGATCAAACCAGATTATCCATGTCTGTTGCTCTAACCACTTGAAGCCCACCAAATGAACAAATAAAGAGTCAATGCGGTCAAATCAATGAACTCATAACTGAATGGGTCCTTCTGAAGGATGGATCTGGAGCCTGACCTCGAAAATCTATCTCCTGTAAAATATTAAAACTCCATTTTGCTAACAGCCTACTATGGACTGCTTTGATCATATGTTTTTCAGGTAGTTTTATATTGAGATTTTCAGAGTAAAAAATTGTTCATTTCAATATTCCGAAGGGTAATTGTGAAAAAAAATTTAAAAAAGCTCACAACCTAACATCACGTTATCCATACAGCTCAATTCCTGAACATCACTTCATCTATCCGCGTCATACGCACAAGCCTTTCGGAAAAAGATCATCAAGCAATGAAAACTCACATGACAAAATATTTAAGAAATTGAATTTTCTAAGTCTCCAAATCGTAAATTCAGAAAATCCAGAAAATCGTAAATTTCCATCGCTAGAGGAAAACCATATTCCATTAATTTAACAAATAATATGCAAAAGTGAAGCTTGTACATACGAGTATATGCATACATACATAAATTTGTATGTAAGTATATATGCAATAATTTCTTATTACATGTATTGTTATTCGAAATCGCTCTGTTCTAGTTCGTCAGAGCAAAAACAGGAAAATGTTCACAATCTAGACGCTCAAAGAAGTTTACTGCTTAAAATTTTCATGTATTTGTAGTTTATCTTTGCATGTTTTACACATGTTGATCTTCTACTTTTATGCCTCTGCATGCTGAATAAAAGTGCTTGTATTCGTCATCTAACCTTTCACAACCTATAATTGTTCTAAGGGTAAATCCCACCTCTTGAATTTATGCAAGGATGTAATTACATGCTTTAGCGATGTTGTCAACACAAGAGATTGATTCTGACAGGGCACCTTCGACTTTCCTGAAATTAAATCCACAAGCTTCTCATTTCGCTATTTAATGGTCGTCATTTTGCATGAATTGTTCATGACATGTCATTGTTCTCTTGACGTCTAAGTAGAATGAATTTCACAATAAAGATGTTGTCAAACTAGGTACCTCATGCCTAATGCCTTGGCATTGAAGCCATGAAGATATGTAGATTTAGGCAACGAATATTTACACGATGAAAAAAACTATCGACTGATTTTATGCCATATTCAGGTAAATTATTTTACATGCAAATCAATGACGAATTTTGATATTCAGAGGAAATACTGTCATAATCAGTAACTGATAACTTAAGTCATTAATTCAAAGTTTGAGACCATCCATTTGCACAAATTTCATTTCAGATTGAGTGACTTGGTGACTGAAAGAACAAAGAGAGAAAGATGGAGACCAGGAATGTGAGGATCATTCCCCAGGAATGCCACTCACGCAAATGACCCGAACGATGTATTTCAAAAGTTAAAAGAAGTGTCTCGGAGGACACAAGCTCATTGCAATTTTAATTTTGGTCAGTCCAACAGAGGTCACGTCAATTGCTCAATTTTCATTTCGAATATATAGTGTGTGCATGTGTGAGAGAGAGAAAATCAAATGATAGAAAAATCAATATTTCTTACATAATAAAAAAACTAACTCCGCAATATTTGAATAACGAGCTTCTATTGTGTCAAAAAATGAAAGTTTTAAAATCTAATTCACATTGATTCTTATTGCTCCATTCCATCATCTTTGTCATTGTTACGCCAAACCGCTGCGAGTTACTGACGTGAAATCATTTAGGGAGAGCTATTGAGATCTTTCCCCATATTTCGTCTCCTTCGGATAACCGGAAGTGTTAGTAATTATTTCCGGCTTTTTAAATCTTCTTATGATTAACTCTGTTCTGAAACTTGCAGCAAAACCGCCTGTGGTATCTGCAGCGAGACTTTTCACAACATGACTAAAGAAAACTTCTCAGTTCACTGTTCGGTATGTAATTCATAGGTGAGAAGATGGTGATAAACTGTACATAGCGAAGGAATCTAATCGACAATAATAGACGCGAACTATTTATCTCAAAACTAACGAAATTAAAGAGACAAATGGGACACAGTTTTAAAAGAATCAAACACTTCTAGCACGTCAGCTGTCATATGGTAATCTGATCACGGGTTTAGGTTGAATATTGCTTACAGTGCTCTCTCTCTCCCACAATTCTCCCTCGCTTTGAAACGATCACTACCTGCTCACTTTCTATCTTTTCTCCATTTTTCTCTCTCTTCTATTATCTGAACAGAATCTTCTATCTCATTTTCAATGTTAATTCATCTTTTACATATATCATTTTTAAATGCTGTGATACCATTCGTATAATAAGACACGCAGGTATGGCGTATGTCTTTTCATACTTCTTTCTTCATCCTTTTCTATCCTTTTCATGTCTTTTCTAAAATCTTTTCGAATTTCCTGTCTTACAATTCTTTATATGTGATAAATCAATGTTTGAGAGCATGGATTTCTATATATACAAACGTGCTAGTATGCGGATTTCCATTACTGAGAGTAGTGAGAATTCTAGCTAAACAGCCATCTATTACTGGATTCATCAATATTTTATCATATATGATCCATAGATCTATGTTAAGAGTCATAGTAGCTGCTATAAACATTTTCCCCTGTTTCATTTATATATAGATCACTTAGGCTATTGCCCTAGCACTAAATGGTCAGAATTCCCAGTAATTAAACAACCTTTTTACGGGATCTACAGATCAAATGTATCTAGTCGATGATGTTCATTGTGATTTGATTGAAATTAATTGTATACAAAAAAATTATATAAAAGCATCAAACCATCCTGACTCTTCGAAATCCCGAGTGAATTCATTAATTCAAGTCATCTTTCATACATAGACTTCTATGACACAAGCATTATACTCAGATTATTTGGATTATGCGATGTTTTGCTGATCATTTTTTATGGCATGAGTAAAGAAAATTGCTAAATAATTGGACCATTCATTACAATCACTTTTTCATGAGACAATGATTAGTGTGCCATAAGAAGCGTACTTGTAGAATTAATTGCTGTGTTCGTAATCAATATACATCAAATATATTTGCTGATAGCGTTGCTTTTTGTCTTAGAGGCACATCACAAAAGTCTCTTAACAATAGGGAAAGCAACCGAAGTAAATTTGCTGGATCGGTTTCGAGCTTGGCATCGCGAAGAATTGTGTTTTCTTGTATGGCCTTTGATTGCTTTGCCTACCAAAGCAAATATCCGATGTAAACAATTTTGATGTTCTTTTAGAATTTAATGCTCCCAATCTCAATATATTTCTCGAGGAAAGCAAAGACGCATCCTTCGCTTGAGAACTATTGGTCTCGTAGAATCGCTTGTCCATTGAGTTTCAGATAATATTTCTTACTTCTAAAAAGTTGGCAGGCTATTTTTTCAATGCAAAATCTTGAAATTTTCCAATGAGATGAGGAAATCACAATTTCAGGCATGTCTGTTTGCTATAATCACTGAATGCTGAGGTATAAGTGAAATTGGTACAGGTTTTGGATTTAAATGAGGACAGTCAGAGAATCATGTAAGAACCTAGCCATTCATGAAAGAAATAGCACATAAATTATCAACAAAGTGATGTTCAAAACTTCAAATTTGATTCAAAAGGATAGCGATTGATTGTGGCTAATCAGGCCAAGAAGTCGAATCTCTGAAGTAGACAAGCAGTGTTTAATTGATGAAGTTGATGATGGCGAGGACAAAATTCAAGCGGTGACTCTCCTAGATGTGCCTAGAGGACGACGGCAGGGGGCATCGTCCGACGATTTCAAGAGGCAGACCTTGTTCGTTGTCGGGTAGGTGCAAGGTACGTCAAAGTTGATGAAGAGATGATAGCTATGATCATGCATGCCGTAAAGGAGCATGCAGAACACCTGCTAGTCCTAATCAACACTGTCATTCGCTACCCTTCAGCCTTTGACAAAGATTGAAACACCAATTATTTAACTAAATTGAAATAATTCATTCTTCACAGGGCAAAATAAATCACATTTTTTTAATGTGCAACCTTGATACAGTAACATCATTATCACTTGGACAGTCTTATTTATTCTCACAGATAAGTTAATTGAAATCGATAGCATTATTAAACTTTTGATATCCTATTATCTCAAACGATTTAGTAACCACCCCATTGGATTCTGTCTTTCTTTGTTTGAAGTCACTATGTCACTAATGAAATTCAATGTCATCATGGAAATCACCACTTCATTATCCAGAACCTGTACTCATTTGCAGTGCATCTCCCAGGATATCTTTAAAACAGCGCAGTGCGAGTCACTAATGAACGAAAGTTGATGGAACACCACCAAGTTAGACTTGCAAATAGCCTGAATTGAATTTTCCGGCCCGATTTTAAGTCTGCTTCCATTATTTTCTATTTCTTCCTTTTTTATTTCTGCTATTTTCTGTCTTCCCCATAATTTTCTATTTTCAAACGTCAAGGTAAGTTTTGGAGTCGCGATATTCATTGTTTGTAATGCGCACAAAGATTTTTCACGCGTCAAATATGCAAGCGGTGTAACATAGAATATTCAGATTATAATTGCTGCCTGCATTTACTATGCCGACGGAGTCTATGCAGATGGATTACTGTTCATGATTTATGTTCATTTTTCAAAATTTTTCACGAAACTGCTGATGTCCATGTTGATAATTATTTGTTATCGTCCAAGAACTTATTGCACACAATTGTCTTTCAAATAACTCTTTTGAACTTAAACTTTAGAAAAGCAGGAGATATCTTCGGTGTTGCCGGTGTCTGCATTTTTGGACGTATTCATACCTCGTCAGACACCGATACATAAAGTAAAAGGAATGAAAAGCAAAATAGCAGATATGCTTGATCTCTTTTGAGAGGGGGCTCATAAATGAAATGTCTTTCTTTGTTTCCCATCTACGAATTGGTTGCTTTATTAGGAAATTGAATTGATAGAAAAACTGTAATATAGATTTGAAGCTGATACGGAAAGGAGGCGCATAATAATGTACATGACATTGCATTCTTTTACAAAGTTCTAAATGACAATGTGAATTGTCCATATCTAACATCTTTAATTCCTTTCCATGTGCCTGTGAATTGTATTGCTTTCTTATTATTTTTGTGTTTTTTTTTGCTTCCTTACTTTTATGCTTTTATGTTGTTATGGCGTTTCATTTGCTCTGTATACCAGATTAACTGTCATTGGCTATACAAGCGGCTCTACAAGCCGCTATCATCTGCAATAAGTACAAATACAAATAGGTAAACAAAGTCGCTGAAATGATGTAACTGTAGTTGGTAACCCTTTACATCATCTGATGATTGTCAGAAGAGACTAACTAGAAGTGCGTGATACATCAAAGACGATGAGAGACACAGAAAGAGATTCAAGAAAAATGAAAATAAGCGCATCTTTTACCTCCCTTTCATTTCATTGGTGAACCAGAGATCAGTCAGAAATGAAGTTGACGGATTTCGATTTTTGCGCCAAAGGACCGTCCTAATGTTGTTAAATCGTGGCTTGATGAGACTATCGAGGACTCTTTTATTCCGACTTTCATAGAGCCGATAGACATCAAACAAAGAAAATGAGGAAAATAGGAGGGCTGTGTTACTTCGTGGAAAGATCTTTCAACTCATTCTCGGCAGAGTCTGCAGCAAGAAGTAGCTGGTGGCCGTTGACTCAGTGGATGGAATATTATTCTCTGAGTGTGCTGCACTGTCTGCCAGCTTAATTCTATGCTGGCCAATATCATTACGTTACGAACTATGAATTCTGAATGATAAAAAATGATGAAATGAAAAATTAATTCTGAATGATCTGTTGAGGGATTTTTTAGTTCGAGTACCTGCTGATTTTATTGATATCTGATTTTCAATAACTCGATGGAAGCTATGGAACAAGCTGCATGACTTATCATTGCAGTCTGGGATTGTAGGGAGGTTAGCAGTATTGTCGTATTATTTTTTCTTATCGCACTCGATATAAACCTCCCTTCTCTCTTATCACGATTTAATTATAAAGTTTTCATTTTTTCTTTCACACCGTTTCATTTTCTCCATTTATTGTCACTATAGTTTTACATCTTTATTTTTTGTATTATTTTTTGTATGATCCTTTATGAAACATTAAATACAACTGTTGTCTTTATCAGAGCGACACAGACCTCTTTCTACTACCGACTACTATCTTATGGATTGCCATTATAACATGAAAAACATGCTCTGGTCTATTTCACATCCAGTTCATATCAACACTCGAGTTGTGCAAATCCGATCCGAATACGTCTTCGGATCGGATCGTTCGGATTTGCATAGATCCATTCCGTATTCGGATCGGATTCGCACTGAGGGCTCAAGGTGTCGGATCGGATAATCATTTTTTCTGAAAATCCGAGCTAATCCGACTTAATCCGATATCATGTATTTTTAATTGATGATAGAATTTTTTATCAGCACCTGACTTCCACCTGTGGCCGAGAAAATTGGATACCTGTGTCACATCAAAGTCGGTCGATCACGTGATTTGAGTTGTTAGAGTTTGATTGACGTGCCACACATTAGCTACATCTTTAGAAGGAAACAAGCGATGTATCAGTCACATGAGCGTTGTTAGCAGACTTGAGTTAGTAGACCTATACCTACGTCTCGTTCAAAGCTTAGACCAGCACTCGCATTTCCCGATGCTACATTTTTAAGTATTCTCATTAAAAAATGAGAGTGCCGTCTCAATTGCAGTGTACATGTGGCCTACATATACGATGTGTACAGCTACAATATACATACATAGGCCTAATGTAAGCTTACGTACCTGAAATAAAGTACGGTGCATATCAAATATATTGTGTAGGTTGCTCCAAGAATTGTTAGTTACAAATAGTCCTTGGTTAATCAGATTACCTGAGCGACCAAATCGGATGACTAAATTCGATTTGCTTTCTTGGGGGACCTTCTTATACCACGTAGTTGTACTTTGGATTCCGGAACTACAAGCACATCGCAAACAATCAAGAATTTACCCAAAAAATCAAATATATTGCATATTATGTACTTGCAGTTAATGATGTGCTTAATATTTGTTGTTCCAATGTATTTCAAATTCTATTTTTAAGCCTATATAGCGCTTGGCAACATGTTGCTACATTGACCTTAAGTTCGTAAGCGTACAAATAAGCCAAAAGGCCAGGCCGGTTAGAGCTAGAACGCTAAGCAGCTGCTACTAATAGGCCTGTGCGGCATCTGATTACCGGTACCTAGATTATGACGATTAAATAACAGTTAACATAAATATTCAAAATATTAGGCCTGCAGGCCTATTTACATTTTCTACGTCCTATGGTCACCTATAAGTAGGCCTAAGTCAAATGATGAATTGCCATATAATTTGCTCCGCCTCCAGTGTAGTTTGTAATAAAGTAATAATTTTTCGTGATGAAAGTGACTATGCTGTACACGTGCAGACCTACTATAAGAAAAACCATTTCCTCACAATTAGCCTACATCTTGTCATCTTGATTAATGATATATATTCAGGTAAAACTCTGATTTGGAATTACTATCAGAATTAAGCTCGCATGATCGATCATTGTCACATCGGACTGGTATTCATTTGGCTCGGACTGGTCGGATTAGTCGCATAATGCGACTTTCGGATCGGATTTTGTTTTCAAACTGTCGGATCGGATTGGGGTACTCAATCCGATCCGATGCACACATCTGATCAGCACCAACTTTCTTGCCTGGCAAGGGGCAACATTCAAATTAACCGCATCCAACTTCACTGCAGACATAATGCATAATTATATTTTCCTTGAACGATCTTTTGATGAATGATAATATTATCTTAGTTTATGTGAACTTTACAAGTGAACAAACAATGACAGCATTAGAAAAATGCCAATGATGAATTTGCAATTTAAACAATTTGATTATTTCTTCTTATTACAGCAACTAATTAGATTTCATAATAATTTAACGCGGCAACGAGAAGAGAGAGATGTGACTGATGAAAAAGATCGGGATACTATTCAGTCAGAAACAGAAGTGCCTCATAAATTCTTACTAATAATACATTGAAGAATTCTTTCAAAAACGAATGCTTTACTTCCTTGATCAGACGATGGTTGAGCGCCGACTTAAATTAAGAAATCGTTTGACAGAAAACTGACAACAACCGTCTTTCATCGATTATTCTGAAAAGAATGTAAAACAAAGTGACCATTTCCAGATAGACAATTCAATTCTGTCCGAACATGTTGCAATGTTTCTGAATCCAATTTTGATAATAAACATTGTCTAAATCACAAAATTATTTTTCTGATTGGCTTGCGTGAAAGTAAGTACTAGCATACCTCTATGGTATTCACCATAGAAATCTGGCACTCCATGATAATGAATGATTAGAGCGGACATGTGCATTGAGGCAACGCTAAGTCGTGGACATGCGCTGTCATGGCAACGGTACCTAAACGATGGCGCCTTCCAGTGGCTGACGATGGATAGGTACTGGTACCTTATCACTATACTTTGCCAAGATTCACAGTTACTATCATTTCCCATAAAGAATACAAGCACTTTGATAAAATAATCAACATAATATTACCTTCCGGCATGAACGTGCAACTGTGACAGGTTTCACTCATTATCTTCTCCTAACGACATTTGCTTAACTCCGTGCCTGACCAGGCTGCTAAAATTGTCATCAGCAAACTGATGTTGTCCATTTTATTTACACCAACTTAAACCAGGGACTGCTAAGATATGTATTGCTATATAGATATCTTAGTAGTCCGTGCTTCAACAAAACGAAAAGACGGATATCCATGGTATTCACAATGCAACGGCCTATGCTTTTTTTCCGCATTCACAACCTATCAATAAATAGGCTTAATATGTTGTAGATTGCACTGGATGTAAAAATAAATGCAAACTAATCCGGCGACTCGTTGAAAGAATTCTCAACTTTTCTATTTTACGAGTGATGTCCCCTACAACACACAATAACGGTGCCAAATTGCACTACAATAGTATTCCCTACTATGTTCTCGACAAATCCTATAATGAAATTGCAGTTGATAGTGGATGATATTTTGTATTTAACGAAATATAGTGATTTTTCGACAAATGTGAATCATATTTCTGCCACAATTTTTATTGAATAATTTGAAAAATGTTTTTCGATCTGATGTTTCATTTATCAAATCCTTTATAAATCCGCATTTTCCCTTTTTCATATTCTTTCATTCTAACAGATTCCCTCGACACAACTAAAAGGGAAACGGAGACTTTCATTAAATAATTTACTTCTCTTCATCGATTTCAATATTCAATCGCAAGTGAGACAGCCTAGTGTTAACTACAAAACTATGTTTTACATCAAGCATTTGAAAGCATTTGAAGACTTTGTCAAAAGCTTCTCATCTCTTTAGGAAACTTGTTGACAGATTTGATTGGGAAGATATTCATTTTCTCATTTTCACGATCAATTATAAACTAAATGACTCATTGCGAATGAATATCGTGAGGTGACTCTATCTTCATCATAGTGATATATAGGAAAATACATTGTTAGTAAATTCATGCAACCAGGCACATATAGCTCTGAAGTCAAGCATAGCAGGCATGATTATTTACCATGGACAGTAGTTATTAAAAAGCCATGAAGATTCAACAAATAGTTAAGTAAATATTCAAAAAAGCGATTATAATTGATTGGAAATAATTTGTCCATAAATGCAAGAATTTTGATTGTGATTAATGTTGTATGATGGCAGGCAGTGGGGATGTTGAAGATAAGAAATTGATCTTGATGTTCTTACTTTTTCGAGCTACATGTTAACTTTAGCAGGCGTAATATCTATGGTTAATTGCTCAATAATAACTTCAATCGCTCACCATTCTACGTTGAATGATTCTCAGGTGAACAATGCGGTTAATCATTGCAAAATTTCTATATGGAAGTGATAGACATCTGCTTATCAATGAAAAACCGCTAATCAGTGAGAAATGCAGTTGATTAATGTAAATCGCCGTTAGTTATAGACAGCTTAATTTAATAACTACAACGTTAAGCGAAATGGCGCGCGATTGGGGTTCGTGAAGGTCCGTATAATATATGTCCAAGATTGATTGGATGAACTTTCTGACTTTATTTCTGCATCTGCATAACTTATTTGTTCAGATACAACAGACAAATGACTAATAATGAAATTATATTTTAAATAGCATGGCTGCAAAGATGCGTTTTGTAAAAAATCTGGATAAGGTCCGCATTAAAATGTTGTAGACAAAGGTCCGAAACAACATATTAGTGACTAGAGATGTAATTTAGATGGGCAGGCACTGAAGGCACAAAAAATGGGTCCGATGAATTTATAAGTAGTGTTGTCAGTATGTTTTACATATACCAAAATATTTCTCTGAAAATTGAAATGATAGATGAAGGCATTAAGGGCTCATGTTTATTAAGGTCAAATGTATTGAACAAAATCAGATGATTATAAGAATTGGAAAAAAATTGAAAAAATCAAAAAGTATTATTTTTATTAGCCATTTTTGTTGCAAACAGTTTGCAAGACATTGCACATAAATAGACAAATCAATCGCGAAGTTGTAGGAAAATGCAAGCTTCCTTCTGAAAGAACTGTGGAAGATAGAGTACAGATAGCGAGAATGAGATTAGTAAGGTATGGATGATGGGAACCTGAAGGCAACTAGGAAATGGTAAGAATTTATAAACGGCTCCTATTAGATCAGCTAAATTCTAATCCTTGTAAGTCTTCATACGAACCCTTCCGGACCTTCAAAACGGATTCTATCTATAGGAAAACGAACCCTTGTTGCGAATCTCATAGTCTGTATATAGTGACTCTCCGGACCTACGCAGACAAACCTTTTTAAACCTTCATTGCGGACCATTTTGCTTAACAATGTACAACAGATAAATTTTCGGGGATTATAAGTCAGTCACTGTAGAGTGACAACGCTATTTTAGCCTTTGGTACTGTTTCATTTTCAATTTTGTATTCCCAAGTCTGCTGATGAATTCATCTCGTCAAGAAAGAAAAGTCGCAAATATATTCAGCATTCAATTTCCCTGTCACTTAACATTAGCCTGTTATTTAGTTAAGTAATTGCAACACTAATTAGCGAGAAAGCTACTATTATCCGTCTTGTAATTGTTGACAAGTGCATAGTACTTAAATCAGCTTTTAGCTCAGAAACTAAGTCATCCACAAGTTCATAACGCTAAAGCGAATTTGAAAATAGGTGACTTTATCTGAATAAAAAATAAATATAAAGTGGTTGAAGAAATTAATTTACTCTCACCTTCCATAACGTATACTAGCGATCCTACATCGCCTTCTTTGATTATCATGCTTCCTTGTTTGTATTGCACAGGGTACATACATTCAACAATTTCTTTAATCTGTGAATGATCCAAATTCTTCATAAAGTCATTCTCCAGAATTGCACGACGTATTAATTCTTTTGTTCTGAAAAACAAATAAATCAATGCATTAAACATATAAATCGATGGTTAAATTACATCTCCGATGCCAATTCATCAAATAGCCAAAAGCTACCAAAATTGCACGCTGTATAATAAAGTTGCCATTGTATGTAAATTGAATGCCGACAATAGTTGCGATCGAAAAGTTGGCATTGTTATGATCCTGTATATAATTTTGTCAGCACCGTGAGTGATGTATCAATATTATGATTAATATGCTCATTAAGGATTTCTCCAATGATTCTGTAAAGGACGAATTAACCTTTTTGGAAAAGTTTATTTGACTGATTCCCGAGTAATGCTCATGACAACTTTGATAAATGATTTCTTATTTGACCTTTGAATCATTTATCAATGTTGATTGCCGCATTTACTCATGTTAACTGCCAGTCAAAGAAGCTGCCGTGGTGGCTTATTTCCCTTCATTTTTTGCAAAGTTTGACACAAAATCTAACGTTTCAATGGTGATTTATCAACTGCTCGTAATAGTTCGGCGGGATATTTTTGAGTCCATTCGTGTTGGGTATGTGTCAATGCCAAACATTGGAGAAGCTGTGCACTTGACGCAATCAGATTTTTTGACCATTCTATACCAAAAATTGAAGGCGTGCCGTGCAAAAAATCAAGTTAATTGCAGATAGGCTATAACACCCTTTTGTTTAATTAGTTAATTTTGTCAATTTCAGGTAGTAGCTAAGCGGAGACCAGCGTGATTACAAAGTGAGAAAATCTCAAGGTGGTGAAGGGTCGCGCCTCAGTACAGAACTGCATAAGGTCTATGGTTCGAGTCTGTTAACCTCGGGAGGTACCACTGGTCTCACTGCTGTAGAGGTTTCTAGCCATAGCATGTTGAGAGTTGCGAGTGTGTGAAGGCTACCCCCCCCTATCTTGGAAGCATTAATTCCAAAAATTCCAAACGAATGTATTTGTGGATGAATTAATGGGGTAAAAAAGGCCAGCAGTGGAGGGGTGGATAAGAGACGTCACATTAGCATTAGATTCATTGTATGTATTTTACTGTTGCATTAAACTCTTCCAAATTTCTACGTAGTTAAAAAGTATACATCTGCAACGTTGTCTTGTGCTATTATAAAAAGAATATGAGGAATTTCAATTTCAAAAGTATTTGAAATTACAGCTTGTTATTGGGAATTCCTATCAATCACACATATAGCGCTTCCGAAATCACTGTCAGATTCAGATGATATTAGCGCTACTTCTTGGCTCTTAGAAAAAGGCATATCTCCCGGGTGATGTCAGTTTTCTTTAGTTTTAAAACATATCTTTAGATTAATTTGCCACCATCAAGCGCTAAATTTGAGTCTCACAGAGAAACTTGGGATGTCTCTTAAATTATGTCTATCGAACCATCCCACCATATTTCCGCACCCACTTTATTGGCGTCAGAGATGAAAACCAGACACTGGTCCCGACCGGATTTGATTATAGACCGTTTCAGGCTGGCCTCTTTTGATACTGTGTACAGAGTTAGCATTTTTGAAGAAATTATTATCATCATAAATTCACTGTGAAATCTCGAAAGCAAAAACTGCATGGACAACGAAAATTGGATACACCGATTCATGGAGGGCGGTCAATCGAAAATCTAGAGAAATAAGCGGTGAATCGGTGCTGAAAAAATAGTCAGATAATTAGCATCACTTATAGAGATTCCATATGTCAATTGAAATTGAAGTGAGATTTCAAGTTTATTCACTTGAATTTAACTAATTTTGTAGCGAACCCAAACGCGAATTCTTTGACCTGACAGAAGTGATTTTGGAAGTCAACCATCTAACGAGTTAATTTATTTTCTTTAATCGGCATGAAAATTTGAACAGCTTCAATTCCTACTTTAGATAAAAGGTTGGTCAAAATTATTTCGCTGGATATTTGAAAGTGTTTTCATGCATTTGCTTCATTTAATCGTTCTTGTACATAACGACGAAAAGGAAATACCACAAATATCCAAAAGAAGTTAAATTTAATTTGAAATTTAAGAATCAAAAAATTGTCTATAAAAGCAGCATGTACGTCGTCAGGTGAAACTGCATATTTTCATCAAGCTGGTGTGTATGGGTTGGATTTGAGTCAAATTTCTTTGTTCACGAAGGAAATTCCTTCACCTTTGCCATAAAAGTCTCCGACTAACATCCTCGACTTCTCCTAATTTCATATTTTGACTTAATTTTGGCGATTTTACTAATTTTGTAGAGGCTCTCAGACATCAAATACTGAATCATGTGACTCACTTCAACTTTTATATCGAAGTTGATGTTCTGAACTCAATCATGTTTCAAATTTCATGGCATTCTGATAAATAGTTCCTTTTCTGCAAAAGAAAATGTACGAAAATTGCCAAGTGTTTCACAATCCATAGATATTTCTTGAATTTTACCCTTGGATTCCAATGGGAATCCTTTAACCTTGCCTATACCCGTAAGTGACTGGCTGAGACACTTAAGAATTTGATTTTTGTATTCAGCGTTTCAAGATCTACAAATCCATGCCATTAAGCCATTTGTGAGCGAATTTAGGAAGTGTCAGTAGCACCCGTCCTATAAAATTGTCCGGTTTATCTGTCACTAACCTTAAAACATCTAGATAGCATACAAATAGTGACCTTACGATCAAAGTAAGATAGAATATTCTTCATTGTCTCACAATGTGAGCACACTATATGCTCAAATATTCTGGCGAAATGAATATATCATAACTTTAAGCTGAAACAAATTTAAATGCAGTCCTTCAAAACTTTGTCGCTAGAAGCCGAAAAGAAAGTGTATTACGGGTCACTATTTGATGCTGCTACTCAAATATAGAACGGAAGGATGCTGCCTCTTATACTGAATACTTTCAATTAGTCTTTTACATAATTTACAATCAACGACTGGTTGATGTCCATTCTATCCAAGCCACTGAGATCAAAGAAAGCAGCAAACATTTGGAAACCATCAACCGTCTCAGCATTCCTCAACCCAAACAAGCCACCAGCGTCTCCTTAAAGTTATAGACCAATCAGTCTCTTATGCATCCTCTTCAAACTCCTGGAAAGACTTGTCTGTAGCTGAATCCAGCCAATCGTCGAAACCGCTATGCCGGATTTCGGCCGGGACGCAGCACCCTCGATCAAGTTGTTCTTCTAACCGAAGACATCGAAAGTACCTTTGAAGAATATGAATAAGTTGGTACCCTATTCATAGACCTGTCAGCCGCGTACGACAGTCTGGGATCGTGGTTTGACCCTAAATCTCCTAAGATAACCACCCAGCAAAGACATGGTTCGAATGATCATGGGGATGATCAGCCAAAGATGCTGCAAACTGCTGGTGAAAGGCGAAAGCTCCAAGAGACGCTTCTTAGCAAACGTAGTGCCACAAGGTTTAGTCTTGGCTTCACTGCTCTTAAGCGTCTACACGTCAGATTTGCCCGCAGCTTGAGCAAAAAAACAGCTACGCAGACGACCACGCACTATCGTGACAAAGACTTAACAGCCATCGAACGAGGTCTCAGCTCAGATCTGGAAGAACTCAGAGATTGCTTTCAAAACTGATACTTAAAAATGAATGTAAGTAAGACAGTTCGCAGCGCCTTCCGCCTACCAAACTTACTGACTAACTATGAACTGAACGTGACCTTGCCAAAAATACAGCTATTGCGATCGCAAGCAGACTTGCAAATGAGCCTGAATTTCAAGCTCGGTCCGCTCATTCAGAACCAAACGCAATTAATATATTAGCGATAAATAGGATACACCGCATTACGTATACTATATACATCTTACATTCGAGGTTTATTTTCTCAATGAATAACTTTTGAATCTGCAAACTTGATGAATTTGAGATAGATTTTCGGATACGAATACTGTACATTACTTATATTATTTTTGGTAGTAGCTAACTAAACGACAGGTATATTCAATTTAGAAATCTAATCGATTCGACTTATTTCAGTTTATAAGAGCATGCCTTGTAGTTGCTGCTGTTGGTGTCACTTTGGCCCGTTCGGTGTGAAAACACATTGACGTCAGTCGCTAGAGACGACCGGCTGCCCTCAAATATCTCAGCAGCTGGATAGCGGAAATTTCGGTGGTGTCCGGGGGAATGGTGTGAAAACTAGTACATTGCTGTACATCCCATCTTGCGCACCTGATGAGGTTGTGCTCCAGGCTTTCTTCCTATTCGCCACATTCATCGCATATTGCCTCCTCTGCTAAACTGATGCGATGGCAATACTTCTTGAGAAGAGAATGTCCCGTCCTGTATCTTGCAAGTTCGATGCGTTCTGCTGTGCTCAAACTGACTTCTTCTTGATGGTAGTGTGCCTTGCAGTAAAGCACGCCATCTCAACATTATCAATATACATCTTTCTAAATTTAGATACCGACAGCTACACTTTTTCAACACTGAGATTTTCCTCGCGATATTTACTAATAGAAACATTTTAATTTGCTGATAAGAATGCATGGAAAACAATTTCCTTGCATTGTCCTGCCCAGGCTCATTTATATTCAACGATATCATGCCCAAGCCCAGCCCGGACAACTTACAAGTCTACACACAAGTTGTGATGAGATAGTTTTCATTTTAAGGGATAGAATTCTGCTTTTCAAACTGCAGAAGATTCTACAAAAGTTATCAACTTTCCACAATTATACTCACATTTTGCAATCATTGCTTCTGCTGAGTTCTCACGAATTTATCAAATTCAAATATGTCCCACGAATCTGCTTCAGAAGAAATAAAGGAGTTCAGGGACGTAATTACTGCATTCTGTCACATAATACTGAAGACTTGAGGGACTACCTGTCTGCAGAGCATCCATCATTCGAGAGAAAACATCCGAGCTGCATAAATATTTCCACGCAACCACTGACGACCAGATTCGTCGCTGACAGAGAGAAGGAAAGTTTCCTGATCATGTCCGATCTCATTTCAGCGGAACGAATGGATTCCATTAGTCATATGCATCATTCCTCCCTAACCCATCTCACTCATCGCCACAGGAGTGTTTGACAGAATATTTATAGCATCCGTCTAACCTCGGAGTTAACTTTCAATGCTAATTTCTCTTTGTTTACAAAAAATCTTCTCCATTGAATTCCCTTCTGATGAACTTTCAGTCTGTGTACATGTAAATGGAAGAAACTAGTTGTCTGTTTTAACTGATTTTTGGTAAAACATTTCTGCTCGGAGGTTAGCAACAATTGATTTCGATTAAATTTAGGCTGAAAATCGATTAATTGCTCTTTTAGATTGTCGCAGACCATATTGTAGCGTATTCGATTAGTGGGACTAAATACTCTTATTACCAGTCTTGTCAAATGATAACACACGCTCTGGTAAATCGAAATAGATGAATAACTGCACCTCCGCCTAAAAGCGGCTAAGTATTGTGGTTGTGTCTATTCAGTCATAATTTAGTGCAATAAACCTAAGTAAACTAAGTAAATAAGTAAAGGTCTGCTTCAAGAAATGCATGCTTTTACAAAAATATTTGGTTTTCAATCATTATTCTTGTGCAGCTATGGCATGGACTTCTTAATTTCTAAAAATCTAGCATGTTATCTAGGAGCAATTACATCTATATAAATCCTAGATGCACCTACTAAGACAGTGTCTACAATGTTATTTTGCTCTTTTTCAGTATGCTGCTAAAGGAAAACCAAAAGCTGCTGTAAATGATGTCACAATATTTCCTTACCTACTGAAAAATAAGAATCTCTTATGATTTATTGCTCAAATGCGGGGGAATACCTATTGTGTAGCACCAAATCATATCGACAACAATCAATGACTATTTCCTATCTGAAGGTACACAATTTAGGTTGTAATATTGCGTAATTACGGAGTATATTCCCGATGAAATTAAGTTTGCCAACTATTTTTCAACATAGACACTAGTGAACGTTCATTTTTAAATTTCTATTCTAATCGAATGGATATGAAAGATGATTTTCTACATGAAAATTAACGATGACATAGATCAGGTTCCGCAAACACTGGGACGTGTCCCAAAAAAATTATACGCCTGACAATCTGGTTGCGAATTGGACCACCCTCCTGAACTTCATTTGGAATTTCGCTATCAAATGAAGCTATGTCATCTCTTCTGCATAGACATTTCACCATTCCAGAACTAATGTAGGCCTATTTATTATGTGCAATTTCACCTCTAGACTTTAGGAAAAGGCAGTGTGTATCCTTCACCATCGTGACCTGGTGAGACTATAAAAATGCATTCATATCAGCATAAATGAGTGTCATATAAAGCATGCAGGTCAATGAGTGAAACCCGGTGATTGATTCAATTTCTATGTAATTATGTGGCACTTCTGTCGCATCAAAGTCATCACGAAAATTCCAAGATTATCATCTTTCCCTGAGTGACGACATGATCATCCTAGCCAATCATTATGGCAACACTGACATGGCGTCCGAAGAAATCATAAGCCGATGCATCATGGTGGGCCTTAAACATATATTTCTAAATAGATTAACAACGCATGTTGAGACTTGTTGAACTTCGTAACAACAATATTTGTACTTGCAATGGATTAATAACAAAAATTCATGGATTTACTTTGCATTTGAAATTCAATATTGAAGGGAAGTTGAATAACTGTTGAAGAAAAATCCTAGTTATGCCAGGTAGGTCAATAGTTCATTACGCTAGGTACTACCTACAGTGTACTTATTATTTTAATTGGGACTTTCGAACTTCACTAGTGTATTATTAGGACACCGCATATTGTGCTTGTGGAAGCTGTCATAGATAGTCCTGAAGTGAAAATTGCATGAAAAATATGGCACACGCGCGAAACAACATTGGGGCAAAATTAACATTTTTCGATTTAGCTTCATCCTTTTCTATTGACTTTTTTATTTTTCAAGTCAAATTTCTATCTGGGTCCTTGCGCAAAAATTCTGGATAACTTGCAAAACACACAGCGACAGGACGATGAAGAAGTAAATCCTTTAAAATGTTCTGCAAGTACAGTATTTTGACATATCGCTGCTATAGTTCATCAGCAGTATCATCAGACACAGATGCAACTTTAAATATCACGCGCTACGGTACTCCAAATTGACATTAGAGGCCAAGAAACTTAAACCATTCATTTTACTTTTAAGCAAGTCAATGTTCAACATATTTTATCAATTCTCAAGGTCCCTAAATATTTTTGAGTATCAGCTTTCAATATATAATTGCATCACTTATATTCAATATCATATTCATCGTATCATATGTTTCATTCACTGACCAATCGAGAAGTGCCAGCGACATATCATTGATCAGTGATGATTGAATGTTGAAAAGCTTTCAATATGATTATGAAAATTCCATTTGGCACTTTTTCTCTTTATTATCACAACGTGTAATTCATCCAAGATCCAATTTTTCATCAGTGAGCTCCTGCAATGTTCTCACAACTGATCCATGAGCCAGTTTCATGCAAATTTCAATCCTTTGCTAAGCAATTAAAAAATGTATACAGTAGTGGCCACTTTGATTGCATCACTTTTTGGACAAATTAATTGCATCAAAATATATAACCAATGTGGAAGATCAAAAGCAACATATATTCCAAGCCAATCATGTAATTAGCATACTCAAAACAAATAACATTCGGATCACATCAGTCACATGAAGCTTACCATCTGGGGTGCACAGTCAAACAGATCAGTACCGAATATGACCACCTCGATTTTTGATCAGTTCTTCAATCGTCTTCGGCATTCCCTCGGCGAGTTTCGCACACGACTCTTTTATGCGCTCATCGTGATGCCAGAGCCTGATCACACTGGAGATGAGTTTTTGTCTTGTCGACACGTCCTCCTTCCTGAGTCGGTTCTTCAGGATGGCCCACAAGGTTTCGATTGGTGCCAAATCGGGTGAGTTTCCTAGCCAATCAAGAACTCGGACGCCTTTTGACTCAAGATGCTTGGTCGACTTCTTGCTGCGATGGCAAGGTGCTTGGTCCTGCTGGAGTATCCGATCGCCATTGGGGAAACGTTGGTTCAATTCGGCCAGGATTCGGGTATCGATGACATTCACGTATTGCTCTGAGTCCATCATGCCTTCACAGACATGGAGACGTCCCGGACCAGATGAAGAGAAACATCCCCAAAACATGACTTTTGGAGGATGCTTCATGCATTGATTCACATGCTGTGGTGACAAAGATTCTCCAGCGGCACGACGAATGAATTGGTTTTGATATCCTTGCACGATGAATTTCATCGGTGAAGAGAACGTTCTTCCATTGCTCGGATGTCCAGGAACGATATTTCCTTACCCACGCTAACCTCTTCCTTATCATCTGAGACGTCAGAAGCTGCTTCTTGTATGGTCGCTTAGAAATTCTTCCATTCTTGACAAGGACCCGTCGGACAGTTCGCGTGCTGACTTTCAAATTGAGACTCATTTTGTGTTCGTTCGAAGTCATAAATGGCAGTTTCTTGTTTTCTTGCACAAGCAATCGTTCCTCTCTACATGTTAACTTCCTCTTCATCCCACACTTGCCTTTTTTCGCTGGTGCTACCATTCTTCTTTTGATGGGCGATGATGCGACAGACCGTTGATTGATTTACTCCAACTTCTGCTGCAATCTTCCGCTGCGACAATGTCGTAAACTGATGCAGAGTCAGAATTTTCGTTCGAAGCTGAGGCGAAACATCCGTGACCGACGCGACGTGTACGAAGCAGACATGAACAGTGAAATGAAAGAATATGATGAACATAATGTAACAACAGGATTGATTCATTTAAGATATCTATGATTTGAATTGACAAATCCTATTGCTGATCATCGACTTCATTGATATCTTGTTCATAGATATCTGCCAAGCTCTCACATTGGAATGATTCATCTTCTGAATAAGCTTCACACAACTCTGACACTGGCTCTCCTTTGATGCAATTAATTTGTCCAAAAAGTGATGCAATTAAAGTGGCCACTACTGTAATATTGTCGATGATTGTACTGTTCATGACACAAGAAACATTGATGAAAATGTACTATAGACATAGGCGTATGATTAATACATGTTGCTACATGACGCTAAGGCATTTGTGCAATGATGGCAGTAAATTTTAGCCATATTTCCATGGCTTTAACCAGATGCACATGATCGTCATCCATCAAGCATAACGAAATCGATGGCCTCCTGTCCAGTGCATGCTATCGGAGACTAACGTTCCTTGTAAACCGTATATACAAATCATGGTTGTCCCTGCTATTGTCTACTTTCATAATTTTCGTCATCAATAAGCAGACACTAATGCTGTAGTTAACATAGTTTCAAATATCCGTAAAAACTCTGATCTCATCTGCATCCACGCGTTTATATTTCAATACAGCAATAGTTAGCACTTTGTCCCTACATGCGGCATTTGATCATTTGGTACCAATCTAGCAAATGTTCTCATGTCATTTATTTGCTCCGATTCAGCACAATGACATGCAGAAGAACGAGTGGATAACATGCATTTCATTTGCATCAGTCCAAAACTCAGAAGCAAGAATCAGTCAGTCACTTATCATGATTATTTGTCCTTGCAGTTCAATTGAGATGAGTACTCAACTCATTGTACTTAAGAAAGGAACGTAATTCAGTTAATTACAGTGCAATTGAAGGTTCCTCATGCCTTCTTCCATTAGCTAAATATATGCGTTGTGCACAAGAAAATTAGGCAAAAAGTGGAAGCTTTGATTAAATGATATGTCATCGGTGATGAACGATGACGATTGAAGTGTCATTCGTTAGATGCACCGATAATTAATTCATTTGATTTACTAATCGAGTAAATGTTTGTTCTATTAATCTCAACAGATGGGGTAAATTATTAGCTTGACAATTTTGCCATGGTGACACCAATATCAATGAAGTTGCACCTTGAAGACAATCTGTACTTAAAACAGCACTGCATGATAGCGAGAATCAGTTTTCCCGAGCTGTTAATTTCCCTCTTGACTTCATGTGAACACTTCAAGTTTACTATGTCAATGTCAACGAACTGCTTTTTGGGGTGTTTCCACTGCGAATGGTTTGGAAGGAAACGCTATGGAAAATATATTTGATCCAAATAATTCAAGGTCAAAATTCGATTGTTTCATTGCCTCAGTTTAGTCCCACTATCAATAATAGCATTCTACACCAGGGCACATTTTGATTAAGTTTGTATTCAGATTTTTGGTGCATTTTAATAATTTTGAATTTAATTGGGTATTGGGAGCTGCGAAACGAAATTCATTTTTTTTCTGAATGCGCATTTACAACATAAAATATGAAGTCTTATGAGTGATACTTCTCTACTACCTTACCTTCACATTCATATCATCTTATAACAAATAAAAGCCTGAAATTGAGGATAAATTATCCAAACAGAGATCAAACGAACAGAATGCCTGATGCAGAATGAAAAATTGGCAGAAATTTTGTAAAGATATTACGTAAACCGAGACCGAATATTTTTACATATGAGGTCTAACTAAAGACAATAGCTACGAGTATCTTAATATCGCGAATTCAGTGACAATCATCCTTGTTATTAGACTTCAATGGCAGAAGATAAGCTTTCATACTCATTAATCCTTTAAGTTTTGCCACCCAAATGCGAGCCTAAATTCAAACACGCATTGTGAGGACAAATATCATCCATCCTTTTTTGCAAAGGTGGCATCTCATTTTTTTGTGAATTTGAGATAGTACATTCCTCGCAACCGCACGTGTCCTACAAGTTATAATAGTATGATTGGTCCATTTGATTAAATGAGTATTTCTACCCGAACATTTTCTGCTCATAGCGGCGCAACCATCAACGTGATTCTCGTGGCACCACTCCAAACCTCGTGCTTAGAAAGGCCAAACAAAATTTGAGTAAAACATTAATTTTTGATAATAGCAAGAAATGCATTAAATTGCTCTGCTAACAGCATAATTCTGGATGTAGGCCAAAAATGTTTTGCATTGAATGAAAGTTAATTTGACATATGCATCTTTTAATTAACTTGATAACTGTCATCAACTGGAATGGGGCTCGCTGCGGGCATTCGTCTGCAGGCACGGACATGTGCAATAATGGCTTAATCTGCGAATTCTATCCGATCAGTGCATGACGTAGGCCAAATGTAGACTAAGCTTATTATATAATTGAATCTACTTGTATTCTATGTATTCTATGTTATTTTTCGCATTGTAATTGCGGGACAATACCGACAACGAATTTCCCGATAGTGCAGCTTGTATAATTTCCCGATGTCAGATGAATAATCTCCTGCATGTCCGCAAGCCTGCCCGTGCCCATGGAAAACATATGATACGACTAGATTCAATTATATAATAAGCCTAGTCTTCATTAGTCCTACGTCATGCATGGCGCTATGAATCCCTACCTGTATATCCACTGACCGGGCATGAATTCGCAGATTAAGCCAGTATTGTACACGCCCATGCCTGCAGTCGAATGCCAGCTGCCCACAAAAATCGAGATGCCCACAGCTTCCACGTTTCTCGGAAAAAAACAATGCTAGCTAGAAACTTGACGTACTAAGCTCAGGAGCATAACTGAACTACGAGCAATGCGGACAACGGTGCGGGCACGGGCCCCTACCCAGGTCATCACCCAATGCTAGCATATGATGCATCACAAGCACGTTTAATTGAAAAATACGTTTTTCAATTTACAAGAAACTGTGAAAATCGAGGCACGACTTTTAGAAAAATACAGACGATATTCTCATTCCAAACTAAGCCTAGCAATTCCAAATCATACGTGATTTTTGTAAACCAAATCTGAGACCTAAAAGTACATGCCAAATATGACTAGTGGATATAACATCAAGAGATCACTCAATGACAAGGTACGCATAAATTGAATGCACAGTAATGTACAGGGTGGCCCAGATATAGTTTACTAGTTTTAAACATTCACACTTAGTAGTTGGATATATAGCTTACTATATAGTTTAGTTATGAAATATAGCTTGCTCTATTGTTTAGTTCAAAATACGAGTATACATGTAGCTTACTATATAGTGAAGTTAAAAAATATACCTTCTTTTGGACATATTTCTCTTCAAAATGATATTGCATTCAATGTAATAGGTAAAAAAAAACTGGATTTGAAAATACTAGTAAGCAATATCTGGTCCACCCTGTATGCTTGAGAAGCAAATTGCGTCAAGATGTCAGATAGGCAGTTGACATACGTGTTTGTTTTTTCACGTGTCTCTACTGCCGATAAAGAGCGCCTTGCAGTTGAATACCACAACGGTAGCGACAACCATGAATTAGCGCGAACTATGGGAATATTTCTAATAACAGCTTGCTCCATCATACGGCTAACATTGCTTGAGAAAACTAAGTAATATCAGAGAATAAAGGAACAAGTAAACAATCAATGATGTGAAAAAATTCCTCTTCCTGTATTTATTTTGAAGGAAAGTGAAAATTATGAATGGCACTTGACTGCTGTGGATGAGTGAATCAAAAGCAATAATCCACAAGGTTACTTGCGTGAAAGAATGCAATTTTCTGGTAGGTTCACGTAAAATTTAATTTCTCCGTTGCGGTTTTCCATTATCTTTTAAGAAAGTTTCATCAAATTTGTATGATCTACGTCAGTCATCAATAACGGAGTTTGCTTGACTTGGGTACGTTGAATGCATGACTCTTATTATTGTCTGCATGACATGAGAGAAGCTTAAATGTTATTTTCTTAAGTTACTATCCAAAAATATGCAGCGGCGGCAACATTGTTGCGCAACAATCAATATCCCATTAGACACTAATGGATAATGTACTCAGTTCCGACATGAAATGACACGTTGGGAAATGAATTCAAATAAAGGTTTGCATAAGAGCGATTACAGGAGCCTTATTACAATAATCTTCGAACTGCGATAATTCATTCTGCACTCGCCATCAGAAAACCCTAACTTTTGACTGTTTCGAGCTCTTATGAAGAGATTTTGAAGAACTGATATAGTAAGTGCAAAAAGAGCAAGTACTCGTAAAGCCAACAATTTGTTTCAACAGAACTGTGATAGCAGGTACAAGTTAATCAATACTATCAATGTCTGTTGCTCAGTGACCTGACTTTTGAATACTTCAAATTCAATATCTTTTAGATTTATTGAGCATTTCCGTTAAAAACTAGTTACGAAAAGAAATACGTGTTCAACGTACGTGTATTACAACAGCATTTCATAGTTCAATCGGAGCTCTTCGACAGTTCTGAAATATAAAATGCTACATATGTCTTGAGTCCGCGCTTGCCATATTCTAAGTAGGTACAATAGACGTCACTAAAAAACAAAATCTAAATCTCTCTGTTGTGAAAATGCCTAGGTTTGACATGATTATGTTAAGTTAGGAAGAACCAAGTTTTTTTCGATATTCAAAATATAAAATGTGCAATATATTTCGATCAGCACTTGCTGATCATCTTCAGGCAAGTGAATCATTCAAAGTAACTCAAAAATTTTTCAATAACTAAGAAAGACTCATCTATGAGCATACATCTCAACTCATGCCACACGAACATCTTTCAAACTGAAATACTAGCACATGATAATGACAACACAAATTTACGTCTTCGTGAAGCTTACTACATTACTACATCAAACAATTAAAACCTCAAATTAACAATAGGAGTGAACTTGAGCAGTTTAGTGATTTCCTTTTTATTTGATTTTAGTTTTTCTTTGTGTGTGTTTCTAGTCAGGTTAGAGTTATTCCACTCTACTACTGGTAAACTGCAACCCAATACTACCTGTTTCAATTGTTCTATGTCAGTCAGATCAAAGCTATCAAGTTGCTCTAGCTACTGGTACAAGGTAACCCAGTACTATCTGTCGCCTATACCTTTCATTTCTATGTTTATACATTACCATGTTTGAAAAATTTTTGAGTTACTTTGAATGATTCACTTGCCTGAAGATGATCAGCAAGTGCTGATCGAAATATATTGCACATTTTATATTTTGAATATCGAATAAAACTTGGTTCTTCCCAACTTAACATAACTAAATCTCTCTGCATGATTATACAACTGAAATCCTTATAATGGCATTTGAGAGTAGATCACTTGCCTTGATGTCATTCACGACGTCTTCCAGAAAAATTGAAATTCCCATGAAACTATCCAAGTGCTGCTTTAGAAACCGTCCCATGAAATTTTCAATTAAACGAACATTTGGTGCATGACTTTTCTCGTAAAATGACATAATGTAAAAAACTAATTATCACCAATTCTTTGAGATGTATTGCACTGTTAGCGCAGTGATTTAAAAGCTTTGCGTCTCAAACTAATATAAGGTGCCTTCTATTATAATTTTTAAAAATGGAGATAAATTAAATAAAAACAATGATGACAGATAGTTGCCGGTGTCACAATATGATGCGTTCTGAGACGTAAGTGAACATTCATAGCGGACATTTTGTTGACAACATTGAACATTAATTCTAGACTTATCCAAATGATATAAGATAACACATTTATAGCGTTAATAGAAGATATAAAATTAAGTAAATACAATATCACTCATAGTCTTTGACATGCCCATTGTTTGGTCTAAATGTCTAACATTTCAAAATATATAAAAAGTAGCGTTTCAAAGTCCGTTTTGAACCTCGAGATATCCTTGCAACTAGATTAATGATTCTGAGTGCTACTCTACTCCCTCCTGACTTACCTTGATGATTTCATTACCCGTGGCATAGGCTCATGAGATCGGATATACTGACCAGATTCACCGGAAATAGCATTTCTCTTTTTCCGTGTAGTTTGATGATCTTTTGATCCTTGAATAGATACTCCTTTTGACAAAGAACTTTGCTCAGGTGTTGTTCTCATGACAGATCGATATTGCTCCAATTTATGACGTAATCGATCTATCAAGACGTCTTTGTCACGCAACTGACCTTCCAAAAAGTCAATGATCTCATCCTTTTGACGAAGTTCATCTGCGCGTCTGTCCAGGGTAGCCTTTAATTCTCTCACTGAGCACCCGGCAAGGTGATAATCTGGAGACAATGATACATGCTGCTCCGAGTTATAGTCAGATTCATCGATATCAGAACTTGTATTGGAAAGAGAACAGTCTGGTAAAATGGGAGATGACATAGACACCCGACCCAAGGGCTCACGCCTGTCGTGAAACGCCAGTTTTGCGGAAATGCAATTATTGTCAGAGACGAAAATTATAGAATGCGAACACTTGAGTTCTCAATGAGACAAAAGCTCAAAACAAACAGCCGCAACAGAAATATGTCACGTGAATGCTTGTATGACGTCGCGTGAACGGTCAACTTCCAAATAACAATTCTCGTTGAGAATCCCTAGATCACTAGGTATTTCGATAGAGTAAAATAGCAATGAACAACACTCGTGTTGTAAGTAGAACTCTATTACAATTAGGTAAGGCAACTAACCAATACAAATCGTCTTATCGATTTCACTGTCTTTGACAAGTCATTTATGGCTTTTGTTAAGCAAGCGATTGCAGGGAATCAGCTAATCAATAATTCTCAGTATTCACCGGCAGTTATCCTGAAATACTGAGTTAATGATGTAAAATTCCCATAATGGGGAGACGGTCCCACCCCAAAAACATCCAGAATGATTTAAGTTTGGCTGCGTTAGTGAGACAATTGACAAAAGGACAGAATTTCGCAAAGCAGAATTTTTGGAAGACAGAGCGGGCATTGCGAATGACAACGAATTTTCACTTCTGAATATATTATCGTATAAAATGGAGTCTAATGAACAGTGTTTGCATTTTGGGAAATCGATAGTTGTTGCATAGAGCAAGAGAAGAAAGAAACTTATCAATGGAAATTTGATACACAGTTTCTTGCACCACGCGTGTATCAGGCAATAATTTTCCCTGCCTAACGAGAATCAACTTACCTAGATCACGTTTTCAACAATGAGAGTTTGCAATCAAATTTTCATAGTACAACGAAGAAATCTTTGATCTATTCTCGAATTATTTCTTCCCTAGCATTTGCAAGAAAATGAATTAAATCAATCCTCATGAATACTCGTATTTTCCAAGATTTTGAAAATTTTATACAGCTGATTCATTTACGGACACAATGCGACAATGGTGCAGGCATGGATGAGTAGAGCATACGTTAGAGATACTCTAGCCATCCATGCTCACAGGTAGTGCGTCAACACTTAATTCCTGTTGTCATTATATGAACTGACAACCCTACTGTCAGAGGCTGTCCTCCCAAATCCTCAGGCTTCAAAGTCACTTTTCAGACTATTGAGATCCAACAGGCGAAAACATACACGTATGTTACTTATCTTCATTTTCGTAAGCATAATTTTTTTATATTCCGAACTTAATGGGCATTGTTCATCGGTATGGGGTGTGACCAGACTTGCAAGTGGGCCAGGACAGGTCAGGCCTGAAAATAATTTTCTATTTATTGAAGATCTGAAAGTCAATAAATCAGAGGATAATTAATAGGAAACGTTGTGATGCAAATCACACGGTGTTGATGTTTTCAGAGAATGCATAAATTCCAGTCAAGTTCTTACACACATCACACGAAATGAAAGCACCCTCACCGTGATCTAGATCAGCGCTTCCATTTAGGGGTGCTTGCACCCCGAAGGAAGTGCGAGATGTGGTTCGCGGGGATGCAGGAATGAATCGTGGAAGACGAATAAACTGTTTTTTCATCGCAAAGACTATCAGTTAAGATATTTTTCATAACTGGTCGCTACTGGCCAGCAAGTCCATTGAACGAGAAATAACGACTTTTGGTAATTTACGTTTTTCGACTAGAAGCAATTATAAAATAGGCTAATAAATTAATAAACAATCAGCATGCTTTTTTGAGTTATCATTTGAAGCATCGTTCATTGCTATCAAATATCAGCACCAACAGGAATAATGTGAAAAATCATCAGCTTTGTCAACTAAATCACGTTGAATGAAGACTCAATTCAACAAAGTTCAATTTACTCCAGCGCAAGTCAATGATTATTAAGTGAGTAGTGTTGTGTTTATGCTGCTGCAGTGTGAAAAACTTCAAACTGTTTGTTTGAATGACCTTTCAATAAATTACAGGCTCTCCAATTGTTCGACTCCAAGCTTTTACAGTGCACTCCGGATAAGCGGGAGAAAAATCGAGAAACATTTCGAAAACATGTAAAACCCTCCGTATAAAAAGTTTTCGCAAGTCACTCCGCTTAAGCGGGAGGATTTTTGCGCTATTTATAATTTAACTATTTGGGGGAAAATTGAATCTGGACTTCTACATTAAAAGATTTTCGTTTATGTTTCAACCAAAACCGCATTTGTGTTCTTACCACTTGTTGTTCTTAAGCACTATGGCAGTGCAGCGTAACAAAAAAATCATTCACTGCTCCAAGACACGGTCGCATTGGATGAGAAGGAAAGGGATTTTTTTATTTGAGCCTTCGTTTTTCTTTTGGCCACTAAGAAGCAGTATAATGCATATTTTTTACAGGCAATTGTGTTCATCTGTGTAAACAGAATTCCCAAGAATGTACTAGACACCAGTTTACAGGGCAGTGTCAACGAGCCAACACGAAGTCTCTCTTGAGAAGGCTCAACTCATCAAGGCTTCTGAAATCCCTCGAGTAGTGAAAGATGAAGGAAAAGTTGACATTAGATTCCTTTTTTCTTTAAATAGATATTTGATTTCCTTTCATAGTTTGCCGATAGGCTTCAATTATTGTTCCGTGTTTTCACAACTTATTTTGACAAATACATGGGGTAGATTGCTTTTCATATTCAGAATAAATGCAATATGCACAAGATACTTTTCTATCCTAAACCTTAAAACGGGATGGCATTGGGAGCCTGTAGTCATATGTACAGGTGTTGCTATCAATAGAAGAACGAAAATTTAGCTCACATTATAAGTATTCAGGCTATAATGAGCTCGAAACTTGCTTCTCCTCTTACGCGGCGGGGAATCCGGATGAGCGGGAGAGAAATGTTGCTCCCAAACAGTCGCGCTTATCCGGAGTGCACTGTATTATAAAATTCACCAAAACCTCGCCAGAAGCGTTTCGTACCACCTACAGTATCGAGGGCTTTGATTCGTTTACGAAACAGGTCGGGCGAGGTTTTGCCGTATTTTGAAATAAACCTTTATGTCGAGCAATGGGATCGATTCAAACTTTTTCTTTCACGAATAATGACTAACCTCCCACAAGGACGATCCGTGAAAATACAAGAATATATTTCATAAACATTAGGTGACGGAATGTCTGCTTTTCATATTTTCAAACCTTTTTTCATTCGAAACAAAGGGATGCGAGATTACCCTCGTCAGTCTCAGGGGGTTCGGCGGTTGAAACGAATGCGGAAGCGATGATCTAGATGAAATGATATGATGATAAGGCATCCAAATTAAGGAAGATGCACCGACAGCTCTAACAGGGCGCGTTTTACTGCGATACATGAACTTGTAATTTGAAGTAATTCGAATAGATAATTGAATATATCTGTCGTTTGGAAATCCACTACCATGAGTTATACAATGCAAAATGGAAAAATGGGAAAGTTGTAAGACATGGAAGGATCTGGAAGACCAAAGAAAACAAATAGAGTCACAGATTGAAAACTGATCATTGCAGCGAAGAGGAATCGTTTCAGAGCGTTTCGCGTCTATCAAGAAGCTAGAAATATGCTACTGCTGTCAACCGTTGCGTTTGACAGAAGTGGGATTTAAATCTTGCAGACATGTTGTGCGCATACCTCTCAATAACTTTTTGAATTTTAATGAATATATACGACCGCTTCCCCTTATAATTGAACGTATAGAAACAGCTTGACGATTCCTGATTTTACCGTAGAATTCATGAACAAATTTCAGAACCCGGTGTAAACTAGAATTGCCGAAGCCAAGTACATTAAAGAGAATTGCCCGTCTCTCAACAAAAGAGAGGAGCTCACCGGCGGTAACAAGACCTCTCAACCCATGTTTTATACCATCGCACCACCGAGGAACACTGCTTTGCTCTGAACCTGACGATGCTGCTGTGTAGAGAAAGTTTGTCCGTTTGTACATACTGTTTTTAGCTTCATTTTTACTTTTCATTGCGGATAGAATATCTGGGGAGAGTACTTGTTTTTTTGCTGTAATAGTCATTTATTATAAATCGTACGCGTGTCCTATATATCGCTCATGTATTGATTAGGCCTACAGGCCGAGTGGTTCTGAGCGGTCCGGGGTATCTGCAAGTGTGGATGTAATACCGTGTTGTCAGTTCGATGCATGTCAGTTGTTAAATATGCACATGTGTCACGCTCTTTCATTGCTCATTCCTTGGCCCGTATGCACAGTAAGTAACTACCCTAGTATAGTCCTAGAACTGTCTTGCAAGACAGTTCTAGCTCTGATTTTGTTATACACGGTTAGTTACTCCTTATTTCTGTAGCTAGACACCTCTTGATGTCTCCTAGTGAAGTCTTGATAAAATCAAGTCAGGATCAAAGCTATCTAGGCACAATCTAATTGGTTCTCACTCTGTAAAGTTGTTAAGCGTTTCAGTAACTTCTCCTTGACGATGCGATTTTCATTATTAGAAAAACATTATAGCCATGCTGCACGTGAACATCAGACGGTATTACTAGCGACGACAAAGCATCAACAGAAGAGAACGTCTTATCAGAGATCGATTAAATCCGATTGAATTTTATGATGACTTAGAATTCCGGAAGTTATTTCGATTTACGAAGAATTCAGTTCTTGAACTAACGAGAATACTGGAATACGAAATTGAATATCCCACACCAACTAAGTCTGGATTACCACCACTTCCTCAAGTATGTATTACACTACGATTTTTTGCAACAGGATGTCATCAATTATCACTGGGTGCATGGCTAAATGTCGATCAGACAACTGTTCGCCGGACAGTTTGGCGTGTTGCAGTGGCTATAGTAATTTCATTTCCTAATTCATTTATACTCGATTCCAATTCGATCAAGGAAGGATTCTTCATAAAATACAATCCCCTAACATAGGATGCATGTATATTGAAATACCACTCATATTTCTTCATTCCAATCGCTAAGAAAAAGGTTCAGACTATTGCATTCCATTTCATTCCGTCATTAAAAAGGCAAGATATTGAAATATAAAATATTTTTTGTCAGAAATATAACAAAAATCCAAAAGACGGTCTATGATAAATGATAGTTGCACTCTAGTTGTTCAAGAAAAGTCTCACAGCACCCAACATCAGCTTGTGTAGACTTATCACTTCGATTCCTTCCCTTCAACTCCTTCAATCTCTCGATTTGAAGGATGAGCTTCTCCTCCAAAAGAAGAACCTCGCGATGCAGCTGTCGATTTGTTGACCATCCGATGGTAATTCTCGTTTTTTGGCAGAGTTTAGTTTCAACTTCTTTGTTGATACAGGTATTTCGCTCTCCTCTTCCTCGTCATCGTTTTGTAATTTTCTTCCATTCTTCCGCTGGTATCATAACCAATTTCGGGTTGCATTCTCCGATTATTTTTACGGCAAGTTCATCATTCGTTGATAAACTAACCGGAGGTCCACCTCCAGTTTGTTTCCCGGTCTTCTGTTTATCTTTGATACGCTGTTGAATATTTTGCCACTTCTTCTGTAATTGATGGATTTCAAAGTCATGTCCGGTCTTGGTAAGCAATTCTCCAGCTATCCATTTCCACGCCTCGATCTTTTTCAGACGACATTCTTTTGTATTACATTTTGATGCTATTTCCTCCTTTCTTTGCTCCAAAATGTTCAAGAACGCAGTCTCTGTAAAGGTATCTACAGTCGAATCTCATTACTATGCCACCTCGCTACTATGCCACTCTCGGTATTATGCCACTTTCCCTCATTCCCCGTATGTATACAAGTAAAAGCTAAATTTACTATGCCACCCCTTAATCTTGATACTATGCCACCTCCATCATTCTGACAATAGTTCCAATTTAGTAGATTGAAGAATTCTAATTGATTTATCACGCCTCATGCCGAGTGGGAAGGATCACTAACACAAGATAATATGATAACGTGCTGATTAATGCGACGTTTATCCTCCCTCGACACCTTTCTTCCCGCCCAACACAACAGCCAATTCACAGCCGATGGATCAGGGAATCATAGAGAACCTCAAGCGCCACTACAAGAAGCTGCTACTGCGCCGCCGCCTCGAGGCCATGGATGAAGGAAAGAACTTCAAGTTCACACTGCTCGATGCTCTACATGTTATCCGACAATCTTGGGAGCTGGTGAGGGAGTCAACTATCCGAAACTGTTTTGCGAAGGCCAAGTTCGTTGAGGCAGAGATCGCAACTGAGCCGGAGGACGTAGACCTACTTGAGATTTGGGAATCCCTACCTGAAGAAGAGGATGCATGATAATGAGAAGATAGAACTGTCTGACTTTCTCGAAGCCGATGAACGCCTTCCGACTGGTGGATCCTTCACGGTAGAAGAGATTGCGGAGGAGATCCTACGTTGCGAGGAGGACAGTGATGACAGCGAAGACGAGGTGACGATTGAAGAAGAGACGATTTCTTTTGAAGAGGCCCAGTGAGCGTGGTGCACCGTCCGGAAGTTCATGCAGCAGAGCAGTGGGAAGCCGAACATCATGCAAGCGTGTAATCGACTGGACAACGAGATGCACCAAATCCGGCAACAGAAGATGCGTCAGACGACGATACTTGACAGCCTTGTACAGAACTGACTCAGTGTGTGTTAAATAGTGTAATAAGGCGAGTTGTATTAAATGAAGATACATGCATTTTACATTTAATTTCATAAGCTTTTTTGTAAACCATGAACTTAATTGCAAGGTTAACATACTGTAAGTAAGGTCAGTTAAGGTTAATTACATAGTTTATTTAATATAATTCAGGATATATTCTTAACTCTCGTTACTATGCCACTCTCGCTACTATGCCACTTTTGCTTGGTCCCCGAGGGTGGCATAGTAACGAGATTTGACTGTATCTCCTGCAAGTTGTCGTTACAATGCGAGAACAAATTTCTAGGAAATTCATTTTCTCTAAAGTGTATTGTTCTCCGAGGTCACTCAGATTGACGGTTGTGACTAGCAGCCACCAATCACATTTCGATCAAGCCTGACGGTGCACTTTAACGGCAAGGTTATGAGGTTCAGTCTATTGAGACGATGAGCTAGACTTGACTTAAAGGAGTGACTAACCGTGCATACCAGGAGATAGAACTATCTACATCAAGACTCTTCTAGCAAGACTTGTCTAGGGTAGATTCCACTTGATTTAGTTACTTACTGTGCATACGGCCCCTTATGTCTGTCGTGATTGCTGCGTTTCAGAATATATTTCGTGCCCCTTATGATGTGTTGCCTCGAGTGGTTTATGATATGCAACAAGCGGTGTCCTTGCAGACAGTTTTAGTAACTTTGTCCTGATCATGACTGATGAACCCTCAAAACGCTTAACGTTGTATCTACACAAAGTGCGCAAGCAGTTCGGTGTCTGCACACCGCATAAGATAGCAAACTTATAGGGTAGTACCATTGATAAATCAATCAATGACATCACGTAGGCCTACAAGATAACGAATTTCAGAATGGCAAGCAACCTGGCAAATGTATCAAAGTCACTCACTTTAAGAGTTGTTAAGCAAATAATAGTGAGAGTTACTAATGTATGCGTTATTTTGGATATGGATTTATCCAATAGATAAGATTGAATCACCAAAAGAACAAGGCAAAAAATGCTTCTGTTACATACCTGAACTCTCAACCACTAGCTCACATGAAGAGTACTGCTTCAAACAAAGTTCCAAAGTAAAAAAATCACGGAAAGGAAAGAACCATATTTACATCTGCAATAGACACTTGCGAGCGCATTCCCTTGTTCATGTTTTGTATTTTTCGTCTAAAAGTACATATCTATTTCAATCGGAAAGGCGTAACCAGGTTGTTCTACAAGCATGTGCTGTGCTTTGCATTCAATTAAAAGTTCATTTTTTCTGCTTACAATTGCTCTGTTGCTCCTGGACCAAATGGGAATGGAAGGTTGTGTTTTTAATTGAAGAAGAAAACAATGTAATCAATTGCCTCTTTGTGATCTTCTACATAATTTTTTTAGAAAAATATTTCAGAGGCTTTAAACTAAGCCTCAATTTAAATATAATATGCAAAAGTTTGTGAATACTCAATGATGCGCAAATTTTGCTAATTTGGTATTGACAGCATCATATCCTAAATATTGGCGAAAGAGAACTCTTTCGCTATTAGGTAATCAAAATTCAAGTCGATGACGGAATCTTTTAAGGAGTGCAATGGTGAGCATCTTTTGTCGAGACGATGACGCAACTTTTCAAGAGAGTTTCATCCCACCGGATGAGCCTTCATTTCTGCATACTTGTGTCTCAAAAATGACAAATAGAGTGACAGAACAATGCATGTCGATAGACGTTGAGAGATCGCTTAGTATCTACAAATTGGTGCTTCCATGAACAGTGATAATCCAAACTACGCTGGTTGCCATGTCAGTGAGCACACTTACGGTGATTGAATTCGCCTTTCTACTACATGTGCTAAAATATTTGCGCAAGAATTTATCACAAAAAGCAAAAAAAATTTCTCTTCAACTTTTTCATCGACTAGCCTGGGATTGCAATTCACTTTTCAATGTAAGTTGAATAATGTGAGTAGCATTTGGCAAACATAAAATAGCTACTTCCATTTTTTACGCTCCTGCATAGACGTGCGCCAACTTTCACACTGGCATTCAAACAGATAGGAAAGGGACATCAGGCGCACTAGTTTACATCTACATGTACCTGTGTTGCAATTTTCGATAAACGCTAATAAAATACTTTTATAGCAACCTATTCAAATTTTTTAATGGTTATATTCGGGTGTCATGGTTATGGTAGCCTCCGATGGAAAGGGAAGGAGTTCATCGACCCCTGGTATCTGGACTGGTTACCGGCGCTAATAGCCACAACCATGAAGCTTAGGACCAGCAACCCCATCTTCCTAAATTATACCATGTTGCGAATATAGATAGGCAACTGTCTTCTTTTAATCAACGGCGGAATACTTTTGGTAGCAATGATGGACCTCCCTCAAATTCACGAGGCAGGGGATCTCCGGAACAATCAACAATTAATTGATGCAGCAGTCATGCAATTATGGTGCATAACTGCCATACAAAAATTACAATTAATTTATTGCATCTTATGTTGTCATTGAAATATATGATATATATATATATATATATATATATTATGTTGTCATTGAAATAAACTGATTGCTGTGCCCATATTAATTGATATTATTTTTTGGCAATCCCTGCTTGCCACTCATTGATTATACTCAAATCTACGACTTCTACATGCTAACCAATCGACAATGGTGCAACTAGAGTGAGAGGATTTATGATAATGACTTCTCAGTAGGCCTATACTTTTCATACACACACAAATTGCTACACTTGTTCACTTAGTGAAAAGTTTTGTTTGCATCAGCGCTGATGTTGAGTTAGCGCATTGACTATTTGTCATTACTCATTAAATTTTGATACCCAACTTTCGACGAAGGAGTATGAAATGAGACATGATCTGAGATCATATTTCAATGATTCCTGATGGAAGAATTTGATCATTAGTTGCCTAATTCAGAAATATCCCCTATTCCAGTTCATACACTTCTCTTCGCATGCCTCACCCATCATTCGTTCCCCACGGATACGAAGGGGATGTGAATTCACTGCACCATAACTACAAGATTGACTTCCGCTACCAAAAGACGATTTGGATCGAAACATTCTAATATTCTATCTCGCAGACAATAGATATATTTCTCCTACGCATCCGTTGAGCTACTCATAGTTAACTTATTATTTTTCATGATGGGTCACTGTAATTTTTGCTGCTTATAAATCTCAACGTTGAGATTTGCATCTCAACATTTTTTCAACATAACTACTATCAGAGCATTGATGCAATTAGAGTCATGCTTTCAACAAGCCAGATCCCCCGAAATCGTCAAGAAACAGTTGAAAGTTTATGATGAAATATTTCATTTTGCGAGTTAGAAATTTTTGGCACATTAAATTGAAAGACCATTAAACAAAACAATTAATTCAACTCAGCAAGTGTTGTATTCTAAGGCAGCCTGGCATAATTTCGATCATGTTTGTTGTCGAAACTGCTGATTTAACCGATCACAATAAATAAAGAAAGCACAAAACATCAGTAAACTGTTCAGTCAGTGTTCCGTCAAAAAGATCATCACAGATCTTGGTATCTCGAAGTCTAGTAGGTCAGTTGCTATCCCGCCTTCGGTTCTCAAGCAATTCAATTCAGAGGTGTGTGTTTTGATCGTGTTTCGTGTTGAGCCTTGTCATTCGTGTTCGTGTTTTGACATAGAAATAAACTGTTTATCTGAAGTTGACTAGAATGGAAATTGACTCAAGGTCGCGGCACAACCGGGGGAACTAAGTTGGGGCATGAATGACCAATTAAGAGCTTAGATTTACACATGTGACTGATTCTAACCCAATGATTAAGACGTTGACAAGTGTATCTAAGTGAAAATGCGTGCGATTTATGTGCCACTATTGTGTATTGCATGAAGATTAACTTCCATTCCAGAGGTTTTATTGTTGTCAATTTCTATGTGTTTTGACAATTAGATTCGTACTCTATTCTCGTGCTGACAAGAATTCACTGCAAAATTTTAAATCGAGATAACCTGACGACTCAATCTTTCTAGCTAAAGACAAGCTATCTAGAATACATTATTTCACGATGATTGAGGATAAATTAACAGTATTCCTTCAATTCACTTGCACAGCTAAATTGCAAGACCAATACGTGTAGAATCTACAAATATATGGTAGAACCACAAGCATCAAACGTCTTCTGTGTGGACCCTCAGTAAGTTGGGGGACCGAGTGCGCTACCCACAACCCGAATTTGTGCAGTGCATGCCCTGTCCAAGCCGTTGCCAACCCAGGGATTTCCACGAGCATTTTCAACATTGGGCTTGTCACAAACAATAACGGTGTACTCTGAGTCCAGCATACCTTGATAAGCGAATTTTTATTACTTTTTGATCGGCCACTGGTCTACAGCCATTTGGCAGTAAATCAAATTATTTTGTAATTAATTCCTTGTAGTGTGGTTCTCTCCAGTGAACCAGCTTTGCATGGAAAAATATATTTCAAATGAATTGCTCACAAGATACATTCCGTGTTATTTTCGTATTAGTCGCAGGCGGCTTCGCAGGCGTGTCGTGTTAAGGCTGCAAAACTTCGTGTCGTGTTGAGGACAAATTTCTGACGATTGCACACCCTAATTCAAACCCGAACTCCCGCCTACCTCCCACTTTTGTCCAAACTGTCCAGGAGATGCTTATCTATTGGTGACTTCCACTCTTGTTGGAAAGTAGCTCCAGTCTCAAAGAAGTTATGAAAGGCTCATCTCCTTCATTTAGTTGTCATTTAGATTCCAATTGCTGGCAAGATTTTTGAAGCTGTGATTGACCAGTATTGTTAATGTCCCTCAGACTCATATCCTTTTGTCTGAAGCACAGTATGGCTTCGGGCACTCGATGAACTGCAGATCTTCTATCGCATGCCGATGCCACTAAACATGTGAGTCGTGTTCTTGACCGATAAATTCGATAAATTCTGGCATCAGGGACTTCTGATGAAGCTCAGACCCTGTGGAATTGTTGACCAACTTCATAAACTTCTTCCCACTCCTTACTGACTCGCAGATAAATGTCATCTTTGATGGTCAGAGCATTTCATCAAGGTTGTCAAGCTAGGAGTTTCTCGAAGGTCAATTTTAGGATTCACTCTTATTGTATTATGCATTTATGACTTCCTGTGTTGCAAAGTAAGTTCGTTCGCTCTTGAAAGAGCACCCAGTAACGTCAGCGGTTATGTGACGCTTTTTATGAAGAGCTACGTAGGGCATCCGAATGGCGCATTAAATGTTTTTTTATTGCTTCCAATCTTTCAAAAACTCACAGTATTCTGCATTCACGATTTAAAGGGAATAATTGTCCAACATAGCATTAATATGTCATCATAGCATTAACTGTTCAGAATCAGTTAACCAACACGCAGAGCTAACGCACTCACTGTCTATCATGTGAGTTTAGGCCGTACACGTACATTGTCATTCGAAAAGTCTCTTTGATCGCACGGCACAATTTAGGACTGTCAAATTTATGACGATGACATGACGCATAGCGATGAATCTCAATACGGACCTAAAAATGAGCATGATCTTAATCTTTCTGATGTTATTTCTTTGTCACCAATAAATGTTCATCTCTCTGTCTCACCGAAATATTATATACTAAACTCAACATACTCCTATCTGTGCACTATCCGGTCGCTCTCCAAGAGGGAAACTGAATCCAATGTCGGCTTGCTCAATACGTTGCCCTAATCTCTTCCCGCGATCTCACATCCAGATCAAACTTTCTTGCCACCTGAGTTGTCCCCTCATCACTAACACCCGACACGTGCGGAGCATACAAATTCTTATTTATCTGCATGTGAACGTAGAAAATTATTTTTGTAGACATTTTCGTATTCACTTAGTTTGTGAGGGCCAGCTATAGGTTTGAGACATCCATGATCACGAAAATATATCAGACAAGGGAGATTTTTAATCAAATCCTAAGAACATTTTGGGACTCCTATATAATGATGCATTTACATATTTTTATGGAACACATGATTCTATGGTGTTTGAGTCTTTGAAATTCCTATCTAGCATTTTTCAACATTTGAGAATAAACGATTCTTTAGAGATGGCTTCTTTAATAAGAAGAGACTAAATGTGAAATAACTGCCATTAATATTGGGTGTGATTTGCATTCGTTATAATCTGTGTTATTGTATTACATAATCATGTAGAACTAAAACACAGAGAAAATACAACCCGACGAAAACAATGCCATCCATCAATGCATCGATACTGGGAATTTCAACTGATGACTCCTTTTCTTCTGCTTTACTTGTGATGCAGAAGCTAGCCGAGTCAAGCAACCTTCCTCTATAATGAATTTCGATGTTAGCATTGCATTAATATTTAAATAGTTCTCATGAAAGAGCTTTGATAAGTTATTCCTGAATCGATAATGCATTATTTTTCTTATGGATCATTTCTATTAGTCAGTTGAAACAAATTCCAATGTGCTTGAGAATTGCGGTATTCATATATCAAAATTTCTTCAAGATTGCTTGTCACTGTTATCATAATCGAAATATCCACACATCAAAGAGTGTGAGTCTCTACTAATTTAAATCTACAATTTGCATCTTATCTTGAAGCATTATGATTGAAATTCATGAGCATTCAACATCAGAATGAGGATCTATTGCAATTTTCAACAATCTGAAATTATCAACTTATTTAGCTCGCGAATATATAAATTATGTTTTGTAGAGGAAAATTGTCATTGGAAATCAGTTGAAAACTACGTTAATGTTATGAGTTTTGTGCTTTATGAGCTATTTTGATACACACCTTTAAAGCGCAGGAATTTTGGAGAATGTAATTCTCTTGTTGTTGAATTTTGGCTAACCTCGTATTATTGACTTCCTGACTAAAACTTTAACAGAAACGTAGGTGTAGATGCTACTGAAAACGTTTCTGTTACTTAAATTCCAGTCTGTGGTTTTTTGTAAAATGATCTTTTTGACCTGGAACCGAGAAGAGCATGCATGATTAAATATATTTTCGTCACAAAGATCTCATATAGCTTGTGAGGACAGTCGTAACCATGTAAAGATGAATCAATAACAAGAGGTGCATTTTTATCTCTCGATAAAATTGTGAACGACAAACATTTAGTTTTTAATTACCTGAGTGTGAACATTTTAATGTCAACATACTTATCTCGAAGTAAATCATAAATAAATGTGTGCATATGCTATGCTTAAATCAGAGGCAACAGTTCACAGAACACAAAAAATTGAAAGAGATCAAAGAAAACATTTAAATTTTAAGAGATAGACATTAAATTTTAATTGAATTTGTACAACTACACCAGTGGAATTATGATAACTTTTAAGGAAGTTAGATAGTAGAGTCAGCATATGTACGAACCCAGCATATTGAAACATCTGCAGGGATACTTTTTGGGCATTCTGTTAATTGAAGGGTCCCATAATGCATCCTATTCTAATTAACATGTCATAAATTTCGCCCTGTCCTAATTTACAGATCCCAAATTTCTTCATATCCCAATTTTTATTTACGTGTCCCATATTTCTTCCAATCCTTATTTATGGGTTCCATAATTCACCCTATAATAATTTGTAGATCCCATATTTCTCCTATCATAATTTGCAGGACCCATATTTCACCCTATCCTTATTTAAGGGTCCCATAATTCACCCTATCATAATTATCACCTCATCCTGTCACAATTTGCAAGTCGTATATTTCTTCCTATCACAATTTGCAGGTCCCAAATTTCTTCCTATCATAATTTGTAGTTCCCATAATTCATCCCATCATAGTTTGCCGGTCCCGTGTTTCATCCTATCCCAATTGCATGTCGCATATTTCTTCCTATCATAATTTCCAGGTCCCATTTTCCCCATATCTTTGTTTAATGATTCCATAATTATATATCCAATACTTGTGTCTCAGTTAAAATCTTAGTCGATAAATCAATTGTCGATGAAGTCTCCTTCAGTTTTAATGAATTAAAATCATAATTTATCTTCATGAAGGAATCAGTGCCTTTGCGTCCATCAAAAAAGGACTTTTGGAAAGTGCAACATGTAGGTAATGGTAGGAAATGTCACCTACCAGCAAAATTTATTTTAAATTAGACACATTTTAAGTTTCTAATTTGCCTTTGAAGCATTTTATTACCTGAATTGAAAGGCAAGTTCATTATGCACGTCAATATCTCATATTTTCAAGACTATTTGGACATATCGTTGACCACTAAAGTGTAGCACGATTCCAGTCAAATTGAAATTTAGTGACATGATGAAAGTACACAGAATAATTCATCTCACCACATAACTCATGGATAATTAAGCGTCATTGCAGTGAGCAATAACTTAGAATACAAGGAAGTGCATTCGACGGTTACTTCTGGCCCACTCTGTGCCTGCATAATGTAGTATTTTTATAATCGAATTTTTCATACTTCATCTGCAGATCTTTTTGAAGATTCCGTCATTCAGTGGAAGATTTCACGAGCAAGAAAAAACCTGTTGTCAACTGCTTGCCAATAGAGGTAGATTTTAACAGCTTGAGAGGAAATCTTCACATGATGCCTTCGGATGACATAACGCAGCATAAGTGAAAGCTAGTGTCAACAGTTATTGAACTTTTGCTTATTTCAATTTTTTTCTTTTAAGCAGATTAGGACTACATCTTGATCGATTGCAAAATGTTTGACACACTTCAAATTCCCAAATCATGCGCGTTCTACTAAAAATTATGCCTCTGAAAATTCTGTCCCTAATTGAAACGCTTGGATTAACCGGTGCACGATCTCGAACTTCATGTGTTAGTCAACAATTTCAATTTCTATATTAACATGCGCCAGGTCTGTCTGCAGCTATTTCTGATTAACCATCTGAAATCTAGGACTTCGGCAATTCTGTAGTAAAATCGAACAAAAACTGAAATACTTTTACATCCATGTGATCAATTTTCATCTCTCAAGCTACATGTTGAAAAGGTGGCAAATAGCATTTACTTCCATAAGTATGCACTTAATTCTTTTTTGCAAAATATGGCAATCCACGTTTTGGGCTGTTTCCACGGAAGAGGCATTGATAACTTTGTTTAGGTACTTGAAATGACACATGGTCTTCAAATTTCTTCATCCAGTTACACGACGTCCTGTTGTAAACATTTTCTCTGTCATTTATTCAAGCACTGAATCAAATACATGTAAAATCAAAGATAAAACACTGAAGTTATTGACACGTCATTGTCACACTGTAATTGTTGAAATCAACAATTCAAAAAGTGCAACAGCATCGGATAAAACTTTGGAAAGGAAAATCGAAATCTTTCAAAAATCTCAAATAAAAAGCTATTTGTCTTCCAAATTTTGCAGAAACTGAAGATGCTTGACAATATATAAAAAAAATTTAAATTCTACGACCGAGAAATTGTATTAAAAATGTACACGCGACGTTTCTCACTAGGCTTAGTCATGCAAAGGGTAAAACAGCGATTACAGCTGAACATTTAAGTCCGGATTGCGAGTTCTAATCTCATACAACTCGATGCTTCGACGCAATTGAGTATTACCTGTATGTAACACTTGCCAAAGAAGACTACTCAGCGTTGGACATGGATGGCTATGAAATTCGTTTAAGTGCCAGTGGACCAATGATGCACCCAATGATATGTGTTCTTTTAGACGAAACGCATAGTTCGCTTGGATTCTCCGATGTGGAATAAACTGCACTCTCAACATCGGATGAAGTAGACCACATTCTTAATAAAACAATCAGCGTTGTTATAATTTGCTGCCGAACAAAACGTACAATTAGCTGTCAAAGAGGTCTTTGATGGTTTGGACTTCAACCAGGACACCACAGATTTCGATCTAAAGGAGACTCAAATAGCTTTCTCTAAGTTACATTTGTGTGGAGTTCTTCGAATTTCCCTCATGTCCTTTTCATTGGTACAAGGTTAAGTCAAATAAATGAAGGAATCACCCAATGTAGGCCTTTTACGATCATTTTTGGCTTGACGTAGTGTCTTCCGTATCACTTTCCTGGGATAGCCATTCGATGGATATCTTTTCTCTATCATGTCACAGCCTTGCTTGATGTAGACAGAGTTCGAGCCGTTCCTGCTCTTCTGAACTCATTACGGAGGATGTTGGTTTGCATATGACGGGGATAAGATGCGGACCATGGTATCGCACAGTTCGAATGAGGAGGTTTCGAATATAATCTAAAATCTAGTTTGGATCCATTAACCATAACCAGAACATCAAGGAAGGTAAATGACCACTCTTAGTTTCCTCCATCGTAAAGGAGATATTGGGGTGTACGTCATTCGCAATTTCAAGAATTTCTGACGCCGATATGTTGCTAAATATCAGAAATATATCCTCTATGTATCACTTCCATAGCATAATTTTATTGTTGGTGGTCGAGATAATTTGTTTCTCGATGAAAACAATGGCACGAGCAGGAGCTAAATTGTTGCCCATCTGTTCTTGCATGATTGATATGATTTTTTTCTTACAAGCAACACTTTTCACGTAAACTAATGAAAGGGTGCTTCTACTATAAGGATTCATTGGATTAGAGTTGATCAGCAGCTATAGACATAATAAAGCTAATCTGATTCTTTCGTAGCAGCTAACATGGAACGACAATTTTAAAACGTGAGACAAAAAAAGATGCAAAGTTTTATCATTCATGGATATCATTACCGCTTTTGCTACTCACTAAAAGGGGTAGAATTCAAACTCGTTGACTCCTTTATTTGCTGTTGTTGAATTTTTCCAGCATTTGAATTTAATCAACGTGAAAAATTACTTTAGCGGTTACAAATGGTCCTATTCCAAAACCGCACTACGCTTCGTTATCGGAGATTGGTCATGCACGAATGAAACAACTCACAGAAGCTACAAGACCACAGAATTGGACAAGTCACCTCGCTCAGGTTTCGTTTACTATAATGGAGGACTCGTACCTTGTATTCAATATATAAATGGTACACATTGTCTACTGCACTGGTGTGTCCAAGGGGGACATGCATCCCATATTAAAAATATTACTAGGTGCTGTCAGTGGAAGACGAGCACATAGTAAATGTCTTTCACTCACAGCACTTTAACATACCTCGATGAATCTCGTACACTGAAGTACCTTTCAATTACGATTCTGTTATTAAATTCGTAGAAAAAATAAATTTTAACCGACGGTCAAATATTTTAATTGACAAGTACGAATCCTAAAACTGTCATCATAGAATTGCAAAACATTGTACTGCTATCTTTCCTTCTTTGACGATTTTTGAGAAATAGGTGATAAATAACGTAACACAGTAACTTTAGAGTTAGTCTGCCAAGTTTTGTTCTCCCACATGAAAAGGAAGAAATACATTTCACTATGAATGTTAAGTAGTATTAAGGTTACACTAAAATATAATCGGAGGCGTAAAATGCCATGCACATGAAAGAAAAGACACCATTCAAGGCACACTGACCTGTAAAACGGGGATATACTGTATAATTATTGCTGAATGCGCGTGTAGTTTAGACTGTGTATAGTGTCTGTTAATGGTATTTCGGTCTTATATGATAGAAAACTAATTTGCGATAGGATATTGATGCCATCTAAGTCGATCCTCTGTCATTTATTTTTGTTTCACACCCTTCTAAAATTTCTAGATGCCCCCCTCATCTCTAACTCAACACATTAACTCTACAGTTATAATATCATTAAATTACTTATCACCCATTTATAAAAAATCGTCAAAGAAGGAAAGATAACAGTCAAAATTTTTCATTTCAATGATGACAATTGTCAAACAATAAACTATGAAAATGCAGTCAGCGATGGTCACCAGTGCCGTGCGTTACTGTCGGTCACACTAAAACTCACTGAGTGATCTAATTTCTTCATGCCTGTCAACTTCTAAACGCAACCTTTTCCAATTCATTAATACAACTGCTGAATTAAACAACCACAGTCTCAGATCAACAAGACTGACATTGTCTTGGCTTCTGTCAGTCCTACTGGGATTCCAAATCGAATCGAAAGGAGACCCATCAACCGCGGGATGATAATCGATCGATCTAGAGGAGACGGTGGATGCCGAACGCCAGTCAAGCGTAAAATTAATTTTGTCTTTATAACCATAGAGTAAGTATATTAGGTAGAGTAGCAACTCAGCATTTATCAAATCCCTAATGTCTGTAGTCTTCGATTTCATTAAATGAAATTGAGTTGACACCCAGTACAACATGTGAGATATGCAAAGGTTTGCACTTCTGGAGAAATGTACACGAATTTGACTGATTATGATAGCAATACAGAAGAGAGAAAAGTAATTTGCAAATCCTGCATGTCACGAAAACCTAGGAGGTCATATTATTTGTTGAATTAGCAATTCGATGGGTTGCCATTACTTTAAAGCTATACCTTAATATAATAAGATTAAGCGTGATCATATCACAAACTACCTGCCACTGAAAGAACAAAACATCATAATCATAGAAACTGATCATAATTAACTTGAAGAGATGTAAATAGGTCCACATTACTATTCAGATTCAAGTGATGACGCCTTGTGAATTATAAAATCATGTGCTGAAAATTGAATTAAAAACATGACAGCCCAGCCAAGAAGCTCTCAACAAGATCTCAACTTTTCCCTGAAGACTTGCAGGGACTTGCATTATAATGCAGTTCATGAAATTTCCTTGATCATCAGCTTAATTTCCGCTTAATTAACATGCTTGTTAGCAAATATTCATTGCTTTTGATATCCTACTTCTTTCATACTACTTCTAGAGTGACTACATCTTGGTAATATATATACACAGGAATAATTTACAAACACTTATCTTTTTAAAAACTGCTAAATTAATTTTTTGGACCGCAAAAAAACTGAATATTTTCATATAAAAATTTTCACTGCATACAGATACTTTTTTGAGTCGAGACTCTACCTGCTATATACTTACCCTATCTTTATAACTTAAAATACAGAGACTTCGATCAAATCTTTTGGGAGTTATTTCTTCGATTTTGCGTCAACTAAAAAATTGTCTCCCGACACCTCGTCAATTAAGACTATGGGGCCCCACGTTTTTTTTAATTCATGGTAAGAGTCTAAGAAAAGTTACCATGAAACAATTGGATGTGGCACACTTTTGACTAAATCATATTACAACCCAACTGTGGACTACTAAGATGGTGAGAGACAGCAAAATCATAAGAGTATGAAGCAAAATCCTCGGTTGCCTGACCGGAGTGATCAGTGGTGTGTGGGTGCACAAGTCAGTCAACATTGCAGATGGTCATTGCAACACTAATCAATATATTCTGTACCAAAGATTTCAGAGATGCGCATCATTGACTTGTCATGTTCATATTGATGACCTGAGATTTATTACTAACTTGAGATTGCAGTTAAGGAATTTAGAAGTTGTATTAATGAATTAAAGTAGGTGTTTGGTGGACTAGCATCATCGATAAAAACGTGCACGCAGTTATCTGAATTCTTCGAATCAAAAGGAATCGTGGCGATTGAAACATTTTGAAGGAATTTGCAACAATCCGCGAGCGACTGCTTTTCATGTTTCAGTATGGCATTCAGAATTTCGTTTTTCCCACTTAGAAAGTTCTTCCGTGTGACACCGTTTTACATTAGTCTGTATTTCAATTAAATGACGCGCTAAACAATCTGATTCTGTGAGCAAGGTAGTAGCCTATGCAGCATAGAGTACTACTCTATGGCATAAAGTCCATAGAATACACATACAGATACACGAGGTGTGACTGTAAAGTGAAAGATGCTAGCTTTCAAGGTCCCATTCAAAAAATAACTGTAAAACCATAGTACTGAAAACCAATAGAGAGTAAAGTCTGACTTTACAGTTTAGCTGTGAGAAAAGATACTTAACAACTGAATAAAATGCAGATAATATACGCGGTGACCATAAAGTCGCGCACCAAAGTTTATCTGACCTGCGACCAAGCTTGAGGCTTCAGTCATACTATTATAGAAATTGCTAGTTTCGTCGTGTGCATGTAGAGTCTACTTCGTTCTCTTAACTTCACAAATGAACATGATTTGGTGCAAATGACCGCGTGCCGATGATCGCGCGACTGCCAAAGTGAGTATTACTCCGACAGCGAAGGAGTCAAGATGAACGGAAGCGACAATGGCTTCTTAATCACAACCAGTGAGCATGTCCTTGACAATTGAACAGAGTTGAAATTATATTACTTTGTGGGCGAAATGGTGCGACAAACAGGTCTGTTGCTGAAACGTTCAATTCAAAGCATGTAGGAATGAATGTTAGTCACACGGCAGTCGGTCGCTTACTTGTGAAATTCAAAGAAACTGGTAGTGTTCACGACAAAGAGCGAAGTGGACGTCGAAGAGTATTTGATAAGTAAGTAAGTAAGTAAGATGCGACATGAACAGCCATTCACGATAAAATTGAGCAAAGTCCAAAATAATCCCTACGTAGATCATCTCGCGAAATCAACGTTCCCCGCTCCACGATGCACAAGAATCTCAAAGAACTTTTTCATCCATACAAACTTCAGATTCTCCAAAAATTGTAGACGATTTTTAACCGTCCTGAAAAAATCGTCGAAAAGACGATCCTGACCGACGTATGGAAATGTCGACATGGCTTAACATGAAGTGCGGAAAGTGCTCCTTAGTGATGAAGCCAACTTCTATCTCAATGGTGAAGTGAATAAACAAAATTGCCGATATTATGCGCGGGAGAATCCCCACTGGATGCAACCAACAAGAGAACACCGTAGTTCGAAACTAATGATCTGGTGCGGTCTGTGGAGAGACCATGTTTTCGGGCCCTTCTTTTTTGACTCCGCGCTCGACGGCAACAAGTACCTCAAAATGTTGCAAGAAGAACTTATCCCTTAGTCCAACTGGAGAAGGACGGCCTGAGTGATTCATGCAGGATGGTGCGTTAGTGCCTTGATAGTGCGCGGCTGGCTGGATAAAAACTTAGTTCATTGGATTGTCCGAAGGGGGGACAGTTCAATGGGCTGCTCCATCCCCCGACCTGAATCCTATGGATTACTTCTTTTGGGGATGCGCTAAATTCTAAGTATATTCCGTGCGCATGAATGACCTGTATCATTTGCGAACTCTAATTGGTGATGCCTGTCAGGAAATTAACTGTGATTCAGATTTGCTGAATCGAGTGTTCGACAACTTTCACCATCGACTCAATTTATATGTGGCTGCTGGTGGGCAGCATTTTGAACATTTGTGAATACCTAGAAGCACAAATTCCATTCTCGCCTTTTCTCGAAAACTTTACATAGAGGTTCGATCTATCCGTGGAATTCACATGGGCATATCTCATAGAACAGGACTATCATTTGAGCTACATTCCATTAACAAGGTGATCGACGGATTTCCGAAGAACGTGTATCCGATAGATATTATTCGCAAGACGGTGGCATATTCCAAGTCTGAACGGGAAATGAGTTCTAGAAACCTCTCCTCCTAAAACTTGCTTTCATAAATTAATTCATGAACGAAAATGATCAAATTTTTAAAGAGAACTGCAATTTTAAATTGTGTGTCGAGAATGTGGCAAGAATCTCACGAAAATCATTTATCCGCCTATGGAATCTAACCTTCCGATGATAACGGGTACTTACGTGATCAAATTCCGAGATCAAAAAGCTTGGTTTTGGAATAACCGTAGAAGATACTTTTCATTTCACATTGTTAGAACTTAGTCCGGTATTTAATCAGAATCGTTCATTTATAACAATATTCCTTCTTAAGTTCTGCGATCACAAATTATTCGGGCGCAACTTACTCGTCCACTAGCCTAATTATGCGACTTCTTATTGATTGCACTTCTTGCATTGCCACTCTGTGTTTTCGACTTTGCATCTTAAAAATAGGCACAATGTCATCGTCATTCCAAGATTCTTATATCCCAAGCAGTCATAAAGTCATGCATCAAACCAAAAAAGCTAGGAATTCGGGGTGAAATGATTAAAAGATGATGAATGACAATCTATCTGAATAAATTTTAGAAAAAAATTCAGTGGATGAGAAAATCATCAATAGCGATATCGAAGATGCGAGGCCTGAGTAAGAGTTTCTAAGTGTCGAAAAATGAGAATATCCGAAGGCCGTGTCGATTTTCTTCGCTCGCTGAAAGGCACGAATGAATTCTATACGACTCGCTCGCTAACTGTACGACTGATGGTTATTGGTCATGTGTAATTAGATGATGTTATAGTTCTTGCTAGAAAATATGTGATAAATGCACAGTACTATTATTTGGAAATAAATGACATGTACTCTCCCAACATGTAAGCTTACTTTCTATAGCATGTCGGGAGAGGTGTGAACAGGGACATTTGATATCACCAGATCTATGATCAGATCCGTTTAACGTGTTCGTGGAAACATTGATAAAAGGAGCATAAGACGGTGAAGAATTTGGCAGCAAGATCGGAGGGAGACGGGCCAATGCGGTGCGGTTTGCAAGCAATCAGGTGCAGGTGATGATTGATGGCTTGGAGAAGGGCTTAAGGCAGATGATGGACAAAATGAAAGGACTGGCAGAAGAAACAGGCATGTGGATTAACACTAAAAAGACGAAAGTGATGCAGATTGGAAGAATAAGTGGGTCGGTTAACATCGTGATAAATGGACAGGCAACAGAAAAAGTTTCCAATTTCAAGTATCTGGAGAGCATTTGTGATGATGATCGAGGATGGATATTGCGAAAGAGAAATCAGAGCACGGATAAAGATGACAAAATCAGCGTTTTGTGAGAGAAGATAGCTATTGAGTATTGAGCAGTCACATGGATGAGAGCGTCCTCAAACAGATGATAAAGACTTTCACCTGGAGTGTTCTGCTGTATGTATCGGAGACGTTGACTGACATTTTATGTGAATTGTGAAACTAGAGACATACAAAATGTTGATTTGAAGAAGAATTGAGAAGATAAGTTGAACATAAAAATCGTACGAATGAGGAGGTATTGAGGACTGTAAACGAGGAGAGATCAGGGTTGGCAAAACCCGGGCTTGGTTTGAAAAAACCCGTCCCGCGGGTAAAACGGGCGGGTTTTTCGGGTTTTTTCAAAAAAACGGGTTTTTTCAAGTTAAATCGTCCCTGCAAATTTAGATAATCTGCAATTACCCATATGGTTACATAGTAAGGCAGTTGACAACATCCGTGATTAAAATCCTGGTAAACAAGGGGACCATGTCACATCAAGTTGAAGATGGCCATGTACGAGCCGTACACATGCATTATAATAATGAGGGCCCGAGGCGAGGATGCCCCATCACAATCGGGTCCTGGATCATATTAAGAGGGCCCCAGTTATAACATTACAGGGACCTCATCTCATCATATCTGGAGGGTCCCTCCTGACTACGTCTGAGGGGGTAAGGATACCATTATCGGTACTACAAATCTACGTATTCGATACATCCCGACCTTAAATGTAGAACTAGTGACTATACGATAAATACGAACTATGGTACTGTTGTTTAAGTGCATGACTAGTGACTGCCTACATATTCTCTTACTTTCTTATTAATCTGATTTTTGCATTACGTTGTAGCTAGTAAATAATTTTATAATTCACAATCTTACTTTATTTCAGATTGAGAATACCGACATTCGAAATATTCGATTGAGCGCATAGTAGGCCAACACTACAGTCTACTTTACGATTTTTATAGACGATGTAGCAAATCAACAGTCGAGGTGCTAATCATGTGATTAGTGAATTGCAACCACTTCCGCGATGAGCCAATCACAACTGACCAATTTCTTTCAGCATGGAACATCTCGAGATACCGTATTTCCTCTACTATAAGCACTCTTCTAAGTTTCTAACTCTAATACTGTAAGCGACACTTTCAAAAATCGTCCGTGTCTCCAATATAAGCAACAACATGTAAAGTGAGTAAAACGTTTGTGTATTTCGCATTCATAGGTCTGTAGTCCGGACAGAACCAGTTTGCTTGATTTTGAACATATTTCTGGGCACAGTCACTGTCTGAGGCTATCATATGGAATATGAAGTTCGAAAAAAACCGTTCTACCCACGGGTTTCTTCATCTTGATTTTTGAAACAACTCCTTAGATGTTTTCCTCACGGGTTTCTTCATTTTGATCTTCTAATCTATAACCTTACCTAAAGAATAGGCATATTATATAGAATATGAAGTTTGAAAAAACACGTTTTTTTCATCGTGATAGCCCAATCTGATAAATATCATGTAAAATATGAATTTTGAAAAAACCCGTTTTACCCACGGGTTTTTTCATCTTGAAAAAACCCGTCCCACCCACCCCGGGTAAAACGGGTTTTACCTGATAGAGATGCCTGATAGAAACCGGAGAAGATTGATGATGGCATGATGGTTTATTGAGAGAGGTGATTGAGGGCCGTATGGAAGGAAGGAAGAAAAGGTGTGCTGGATCTTGTAAAGGATCGGAAGTCTTATGACCAAACGAAGAGGAATGCCGAGAATAGAGTCGTGGAAAAGAAAGGAGCAAAGGAACCTACCAGTAGGCAGTCTGGCAGAGAACTGATTACTCTCTCAACATACCATATCGGCAAATGAATGTCAGCACTTGAAAGTTAAGTGTAAGAGTGAGTTTCATGCACAAATGATGTGTCAAATTTCATGCGAATTTATTCATTTTATCTTTAAAACAAAAAGAACAAATGTAAAGGTAGGCAAAATTCAAGCATTTCAGTCAAACAAAAAATGATGAATCGGCATGCGCAATTATGTTGTCTAATGTTGTTTAATGAACGGTTGTCAAAAATTGATTGCAATTAATTGGTCGTAATTACTTGATTACTGCTATGAAAATGTTAAAATCAATTGATTGGTTCACAGTCAACAATCGCGATTAATTCATTGATTAGAAAGGGAAGGCATTTCATCGACTGCCTTACCGACAATGCTGTCACCACTCACCATCGTAGGACAAACATTTCATGACTTATTTACCTCTTTAGCTTACTAAACGCATCTTATTCACAAACGTATTGTTTTCAGGATTCTATTCAGTAAAGTGTATTTGGTGCATTATTGCATATCACAATACTTTTATGATAAGTTTCAAAACTCAACTTTATGCTCAGCTATCTGACACGTGTGACTATTCATTCACTTGTTTCAATGATTGGCTATCACTGTAATTATGATGCATGAGCTTAGAATTTATTTATTATTATTTACATACGACAAGGAACATAATCATGTATCTCATGAGGGTCGGCTCATGTCACTGTCGAAATTAATGAGAAGTTATCATGCGAATTGATGTATGCAAGGCCTATGCAGTCTAATTCGCAAAATTGAAATATCAAAGTGAAAAAAATTATAATCAAGAATTAGTTTTATTCAAATGATGATGATGATCATAATTGAAATTAATTGATTGATGACCCAAATTGACTGCAACTTATCGATTGCTGTCATCAAGTAATTGCAACTAATTTGTGATAACCCCTTGTTGCACTCTATTAAACTTGAGCTGGCACAATGAAATGCATGTTTTTCTAAAAGCTTTAAAGACACAGGATTTTCAATCAATGTAATCATCACTTTCAAGAACCTCGATGCTACACGGTAACTTCAGTGGAAAGAAAGAGAACATTCAACTGAGATTTGCTTTGTACAAAAGAGAATGATACATGCATGGGGTGCTGTGAATAATAAAGTATAAGTTACCATATTAAATAATGCTCGTTTGTTAGCACAAAATCTGATTCATTTTACATAAGCCAAATATAAGATCTGATTAAGACTCCAGCGGTCCGCTTTACTGATTCAGACGATTCGGCTGCAGAGGCTATTTTAACAATCCACGCTGATAATACAGGAAGAAGCTTCAGTTCGATGCGCGCCCAGGCAAAATACTGAAAGCTGAAAACGTGATGTTTCTCAAAATGTTGCTAAAAACTAGCAGTGGCAAAATAGTAAAAGCAGAATAAAGCAAAAACACAAGGCGCCAAAAAATTGAGTAAATTACATCAGAGATGGAACCGGTATGAAAAATGCCGTAGCGGACCGGTCCGGTACCGGTGATGCCAGTCAAAAATATGTACGCCTACTTTGTGATACCATGAGAGCCCTATGTGTATGTTGATTGAAACTTTATCATTGACGTACAATAAAATTCTAAGTTCCAATATGATAAAAGCTTTTCTAGCGATAAAAGTTCTGAAATGAACTGCTTGATCACTGATCGTGCAGAATTGATTTAAAGTGATTCTCTGAAGTGAGCTTTACTTATTCACTTGTGAGGGAATTCTAGTGATTTGCGACGTCAATTGAGAGTTCTCTTCACGACAGTTTAAGTTCAGATCATTTGAGTTTACATTGATGACCGTGAGCTGACTTATAAGAGTCTGGAACAATAAGCTCGCCAAAATTGTCATCAAGACCGAGCGGGAATATTACTGTACCTGTACAGCGTCAATCAAAATTAATCGCGTGCAGTTAGCTTATCAAACAATACTCCACGATCCACTGTCAAATATTCGGGCAGTAAACCCTAGATTGCATTGAAACCCATTACTCATTGCATCTCTAAGCTCCACGCGTTATATAAATTATCCCATGTAGTGAAATTATTCACTATCTGGAATAATTTTACAGTAGATAGGCTAAGCAACACGCAATGCTTCCGAAATTCGGCTAGATTACATGATTCTGGAAACTTTATTTGAGATAAAATAGGTTTTGAGCTACATGATAAGTTGCCGGCATTCATTTTTTAACTGTTAATTCGCAATATTTATATCACAAAACATGCGTGTAGATGTTACATTTACATGCTCTTACTGTTGTACTCGTAATGATTGACTAAGAAATATATTCTAGACGAATGTTGTCAACGGTCAATATGGCTCTAATTAAATTAACCGACCGGCCAGCTCCAATCCTGGTGTATAGGCCTATACTAAAAATTAATGAAAACTGCGTTTCAAATATTTAATATTCAAACCTGCAGTATCTAGTACATAGCACCATTACTGATAACTAGGTATCATTTGATGATCAGTATCATTTGGTATCAGTATGATTTGATCATTTTGCTTTTATTTCGCTAGTAGGGGTCACATACGAAAGACACAGTCTGGGAAGTATATTTCATTCATAGAGGAAAACTTCAGGGCGTTAGAAACTTATGAAATAATTATCTAAAAACCGCGTCGAAGTTATCGAACACCCCTTAGTATCGGAATAGCAAGACAACTGATAAAGAATGCGCTACTCACATGGCCAGAACGAACGTTGTTTTCAAAGTCATATTGATGATATGATAATCCTAGCATGTAATCCTGAGAATTTAAAAACGACATTGAGCCCTTAAAAGATAAAGCATTTGCGGTTTGAAGGCATTAGAGAGATAGATGACTGACATTTTAAGATAAATTCTTCAATTTTTATGATTGGCCCTCTTGATTTGCACATTCGGTTCAATGATACTGCGCATCGATTTTTAAGTATCAATTCGACAGAAATACCTTTCTTATCTTCAATCAGTAATGAACTCCAATAACAGCGGATTTCAACAGATGCCAGTTTTCTGCATTGGCAATTATTGCTTTGAAGTAGCCGCAAATAGTGTCTAGAGTTCAGCCGAGTAAAAGATTCGGTGCCTTAAAGATAAAAATACAGATAGACACCAAACGACGTTCACAAACAAGTAATTGTAAATCTTAAACAAAAGATAATTCACATTTGTGTGTATGGTTGAAAGTGTGATTGAAGTATGAGTGAAAGCTTTGTTCTAGATTGTTTACTCGCTAGGGCTCGATGATATTGATTTCTGCATATTTTAGACCATAGCCACCAGAATCGTGACATCGCTATCTCTATCTATAACTTTTTTTGACTGCATTGAAGTATAATTTATAAGTCTTATTCTCAATATTGGCATAATAAATAAAAATGTCTAGGGTTCCACAGTTGCAAAATAGAATTTAGAGGTGGTATCTCGAACTATTTATTATCTGTATTAGAGTCGAGATTGACTGCTTTATGCAGACAGAAGACAAGCCATGATGATGATGATGAATGAATGGTTTAACGCCACTACTCCCCCACACTGGGGGCTTGGACGGTGCTGACATAGTCCGACTTTAATCTGGAGCTTTGTGATCTTTTAGTCCGAATGCCCTTCCTGACGACTTCCAATGACACTTTCGGGGCTCGACCTCTGGACCAGAAGTTCGCTAGGCCAAGCACTTGACCACTGCTCCACGGAGACCAATGTCAGCGGTGCATTAATGTATACGATAGTTTACCGCATCAAGTTATGAACGAAAAACCAGGTAGGGGTGTCGTGTAGCGTAGGAGAAAGGGATATTGCGCTTTCAAACTTAAAATTTACGTGATATTCTGTTCAATGAAATGTGCTGTCTAATTGACTAAAGATGCAGTCCTGATGCGATCGACTAAAGATTTCCTTAAATTAAGTTATTATCAGAATAGTCTTAGCGCATCTTGTCGATTATCGCATGCATTATTCAATTTCTCTCAACTTATGTTCGGTCCGCACATTTACTTACTTATCCACATTGTCGCAAGGAGGCTTAAGGTGTCTGAAACAAAATCTATCCATGCTGATACGTGTATATAAAGCAATTTTTGTAGATTGAACTTTTTGTGAGGATTTTGTTTGTGAGAACTGACCAAAAACTTAAAGCAGCAGATGCACAGGTGATTACATGCCGAGATATCGATGAACATCCACTGTATTCCTGTGGAGAAGGGTGAGTATATACAGTCATGAGTGGCACCAGGGTTTATTTTTCCATCATGCCTTCCGTTTTGCCGGAAATGTTTCCTGTTTGGAGGAAATTATTTTCAACATTCTTGGAGGAAATGGTCTGTTAGTGCACTAGATTGCTGCATTATTGTATTGACAGTCATCGCGATGATATACTGCGGGATGATGCGGGTGATCTTCGTTAAGTAGCCCCATGTAAATGCTGAAGTGTGTAATATGTAATACATAGTAAGATAATAAGATCAAACTACATCTTTTATATTGGCTATATCTGTGCAACTTTGATTTGTAGCTCAGGCACCATTACAGATACTGCTGTATGTCTATATTAATCAATTTTGCAATGCAAGGAGATCAGCTCATCATTTTAAAATATCACTTAGCTTACCTGGAATTGAAGGCTTTTTACAATGAACCAGCAATGTCATCATTCACCTTTTTGTGGACTTAAGGAGCACGTCTTGCACAAAATATTACAAAATAGTTCAAATGTAGCCTCTAAACACCTAACTGATTAATAATTCACCCTACTTTGAGAAAATATGAATCTTGCTTACTCTATACAATGTTTTGGGTCAAGTTATATTGATTGAAATGGACATAAACTAATGCAGCCGCATATACACAGTAATTTTACAATCAAAATAACCACACTATTAATGACGGAAGTTTTTTGGAGAGTTTCGCCAATTGGCGGATAGCTCAGCGACAAAACTACCCTGAGTGACACCGATCCACGATTGATCCTCAGAATGGAACAACTCTCAGATGTCTACTATTATTTACACTTTACATTTCAGCAATTTGCAAACTAACAATTAGACTTAAGAAATTATTATCAGAATTTGAACGATGATTTAGAAATTATCAAGTAAGAACTCTTCTGAAAAATATTTGCCGGTTTCTCATGTTTTGTTTAGCATTCTTCTAGGAGAAATAGTAAAACATTGAGCTCTTATCTCCCTATACAGTATATTGTCTTTGAAGAAAAGCGGGCATTTTTTGCTAGGCTCAGAAAAGTACTTAGCCTGCATGCTGTCGACGATCTGTATTATTGTTGGGAGAAATATAAGCAAGTATTTATGCAATTATTGATACAAACCATGATGCGACCAATTGAAGTATCAATCTTCACGACGAATTAGAAGATTATATACTTTCTGAATGCTAAATTAGAATCATAAGGGGATGGGCGTTTGCCCGTAATCCCATTACTTTGCACAAAGTCTTCAGGAAGATGATGCGCTGTAATTACAGTCATGTGCTAGCCTACATGGCTTTAAGAATCTGACCACAGTGTTGGATGAAGAAGGTACATCAAGCCGAGATATGAAGACTAGAATTCAAGCGGGATGGAAAAATTAGCGATCGATGTCTGGAGTCCTCTATGATACGAAGATGCCGCTAGGTCTGAAAAGCAAGGTTTCATAGTAGTTAGGCCGGGTATGTTATATCATACTGAGCTCTGGGCCCCAAAGAAAGCTGATCTAAGTGAGATAGAGGTATTGGAAAAAAAGGATGTTGAAGTGGTCAATGGGGAAGACAAGGAAAGATAGGATACGCAACAGCCATATCCGTCACATGCTTAAGGAACACCCCCCCCCCATAAGCAGAGAAACAGAGACCCGTCGATGCAGGAGGTTAGGATATCTGCTCAGAAGACCGGAGGATGATATCAGCAAAGCAGCTTGGAAACGAGAGGGGAATACCAAGAACAGGCTGAAGAACTGCGCTGAGGAGTAGGATGAAGATTAGATCTCTTTACTTACTGATGAAACAGCCACCGATAGAAACAAGTGTAAGCAACAAACTGAGGGGCCAGTGGCTATTCGTGAGGCTATAGCTGGGTCCGTCCAAGGTGAAATAGTAGCCTAAATCGTCCCATGGGCATCTTTGCTTGCCCAAAGAATGGAGAATGACGAATGGAGTCAAGGATGATGGACAAAACTATACAATGTTAACTAAGGGGAAGAGTATACACCGCAGTTCATGCAGATTTAGAGCTCTTGGTCTGTGATTATTCGATTGGCGAATTGCATCATCGGCACGTTCCGTCGAAGTCTGGAGAAAAGTTGGTAGTGGAGTTCAAAGCTAGCGCTTCTAAAATCGAGTGCTGGTGCTTCAACTCGCTCAAGCCGTATGGCCATGAAAGTCATCAGTAATTGCTGAAGTGAAGCCTTTGTTTATGCAAACTTGAATGTTTTATTTCTAATACAGTTCAATCACAAGCTCTAACAAAGGAGGCCTATCAGTTTCAAGCATGATCGCGACTCTGTAAACTACCGGCTTTCAACATTCCCTACCATTGGTACAAAAGGAAACTTTCGATGGACTGTATTTTGCATAATTGTGGGCATCTCGCTTTGACCTGACCTCTATTCAAAGAATACTTTTAGTGAGATCCTTACGAAACGAAACGAAACAATCGTTTACATTTAGTTCACATATAAGCTTACGTATCACATAAATCTTCATTTCGTGATACGCAACAACTATTTTCATATTGCAACCAATTGGTGATATTTATGACTTTCAGCATAAATCATATATTCGATTAAATATTATAACTTGCTCGAAGAGATACCTAATGAAAGCTACGAGTGTATCATGCAAATTTGAAACATGAGGAAGAGACGCCCAACATAACCACACAAAAAATCGCATTTAGTAACATAATCATGCAGGATGTTCTTCAAAATTAACACGAAATATTAAGCCAAACTCAATATTAATCGCAATGATATTGTTCTATGAAATATTTATTGATGTTGCTGTGACTTACATGGTCAAACTGACTTATAGAATCCCAGGCGGATGCGAATAACTGAAGTCATAACTTAATACTCTAGGAGACCTTAATCCTGTTCAGGTAAGACGAACGTCTTGTAATTCAAGCTTGATGAGGCTCATGAGGCCTAAATTGTCATCCGGTCATTTATAAAAAGGCTGTCGGTCCTTCTGTCAATTTCAGATTAGCTGCTTATTTAATTAAACAAGCTGCCGATTAACTGCGGCTTAGATGACGCATCCCATTCTCGTGGCGACATTGACACAACACTGCATAGTTCTTCGCCATCTCAATGTGTACATTTACCAACAAAGTGCAATTATCAAGTATTATCATTGACGACATTTCATGTTTTGCTGACTATTTGGTTTATAGCCGCAGTCTAAAGCCAATTGTCGTCGGCTTGTCTAAATATTCTCGAATAGTTCCAAATGCTTACCGCTGCTTTGAAACTCAGCTCATCTCATGCAGAATGGATGAAGTAAAATGCTGGTCATTTCCTTGATGATGTACACGAACAGTGTTGGGGATTCCGTGGCCATATACTTGCATGTATATATAGACCAAATTGATGGACAAAACTACTTCAATTTCGGTACTCCGAGTTTTATGTACATGTATATCGCTATCACAGAGATTCGTTTGCGAGTGGGTTAGTCTAGAGCTGACATAATCCTATCTCAGCCATTATATGTAATGGCAGCAAGCGATAGAGATTAACATAGAGACTCGCATTATTTTGGCTTGTGTGATTGGCCAAGTTCGCGCATTGCAGAAGTAGCTTTTATCAGAGAACCCACGGACTTCAACAGTCAGATTGCAGACAGGCCTGTCAAGTGAAAAGTTCATTTTTTCACTAATTTTTGACTCGATTTTTCTTAGTGATAAATTTGTCAAATTGAAGCATTATTCACACTGCTCGACTCCTCGCGATCTAAATTTACTGACTGTGTACATTTGAGGTGCTGTCAATGTTCTAGCTCGTCAGAATTCAGGCCTGAATTTGCATTGCGTTAAAAAAAGTTCATAGTCTTGCCCCTCGAAACTAGTTCGGGCCGTGACCATCAGTATTGAGGAAAGTCATCTCTAGCCTCACCCAAACACGCAGACAGGGCAAATTATCTCCGTAATCGCTATGCGATCGTCAGCCGACTGTCACAGAACACAGCATGTAGTCGCTATGTAAACGTAGCCCACTCTTGTGAACTTGCTTCCCTTTTTTTTTTATTTGTATACACCAATTTTGTATCTGTGACTTCGACATAATTTTGCATGAATTTGTTTCTACTTAAACGTTTTACAATGAAATATACGTTTCCAAAAAAAAAAATGTAGTCGCTATTAAATTACACAGTGAATAAATATCAAACAGGCGAAGCAAGCGATGTCAGTCAAGCGCATCACGCCCTGGATAATAAGTATCCGTTCCGATGCGTGCACTTTGTAACTAATTCACCACGCATGCTCAGTAGATTGTCTCTTTTATAGTTCAAAATGTAATACTTTTCACTATTGCATTCTATCTCTTACTTGGTCATTAATTCAATAGCTTGCAGAATCTTTTCATGTCCCATTTTACAAACGGATTGCCACCATCATCTTTTATCCTCCAGTATTCCTTTGACATTTCCGTTTCGCTCTTATATATGCTGTGATTAAACGACTTTTTATGGTTGACATGCCGAAGTTCAAAAGTGTCCTTCACAAATCCCAAAATAAGCTTTTTCTTGATCCTTGTTTTTTTATTTGTTATGATGGCATCATACTCTATATATCTTGAGAGACATTCTTCATTCATTGGACATCTTCCTTCATTTTGGCAGTTGCATTATTTTTCATTCTTCTCTTCACTTTTTAATGCTTTACTGTCGTGTACACTAATCAGATATTTGAATTTCCGCATATAGCTACTTGTATAACTGACTTTCAATGTATTCCTGTTGAAACTTTTGCTGAACCGATGACCACTTCAAAAAATGCTTGTCAACGTTCGTTGATACGGTCCTGCTGTACGGGGGATTAAACCATATAACAGTTATTGATCTTCTTTTCATCGATAACTTGTGTTACCGGGATCCATTTTTATTAAGTTTCTTGGCAATAATAATAATATATTTTACCACAAAATCTACACAATGTGTAATCAGAGTGAGGGTACAGATAAGAGGCTACAGGAGTTATAAAAGAGTGAAAGAGAAGGTTTTCAATGCTTTCTTGAAGCTGCGAGGGTCTGTTTCATTCCTCAAATGTAGAGGGAGCGAATTCCATAATGAGGGTCCAACGAATTGAAAGGCGCCCCTGGCACCAGCTGTTCTTGATAATGGTTGATGGAGTAAGGGGGCGTCCTTCGATCTCAGTGACATGAACGATGCAGAGGATGCAGCAGGAGTCAACAGATCTTTAAGGTAAGTAGGTGAATTGCCGTAAATACAATTGTGCACTAGGCAACACACTTTGAATTGTACGCGGAGTCGCACAGGTAACCAATGAAGGCTTCGGAGAGTTTCAGAAATGTGAGCACGTTTCGGAAGTCGACGCACAAATCTGGCACAGGCATTTTGAACTTTTTGGAGTCGAAGTATGCTCGAAGTCTTACAACCTGCATAGATGACATTGCAGTAGTCCAATAACGTGAATACAAAGGAACAAATTAAAGTGTTGGCGTGATGATCACTTATGTACGAGGGGTGTACCAAAAGTTCGTGACGTATGTCTCTCCTATCTATAGACGTGCATTTTGGCCCAAGTGCATATCTAGATATTATTTCTTATAGTTCTGACAGTTGCATTTCACATGAAAATCATTTAACTTCCATTTGCACAAATATTTATCGGCAGTATTAAAAGCATACCAAAACTCTTTTTTCGATCTGGTCACCTTAAATTTCAATACACTTTTCCCATCTCTTCTCATGTTTCTTCATTCCTTCTTCAAGCCAATCCTGCGGAAATTTCCCGAATGAAGCTTTCGGTGCTCTCTTCATCTCTTTCACCATTGAATCGAATACCCCCGATTGCCTACTTCATCGGACCGATGAGATGAAAGTCAGTAGTCTCCTCCAAAACCCTTCGTCATAGTCTCCCAGAAGACCAAGAGCAATAGAGTAGTTGTTGACCCGAGCGCCTTTCTGTTCTGCAGTCAGCAGCCGTGGCACCCAACGAGCCGAAACTTTGGACAACTCAAGGCGGTCATGGAAGATACGCTCATGAGTCCCAAGGGACAGCAGGCCAGACTTTTCCTCAAGTTCATCAAATGTTGGGCGTCTGTCAGACTGGATCAGCTGCCAAACCAAATCTTCATTTTCTTCGCTGGCTTGAATGGATGGATGGCCACAGCGCTCAACGTTTTCCAATGATTTCCGTCCCTCTGGGAACATTTGCTTGATGGTCGCTCTTGCAGGAGCACTGTCTCGAAGAGTTTTTTTTGACGCTCAGGCGATCGGGTTGGTGTTTCCCGTTCCTTGGACAGAAAGAGTAGACAAGATGTCCACTTACGATTTGTGAAGTCTGTCATGCTGCCAAAAGTAAAATTGCTTCACTACTTACCGGCTTCAGTTCGTGTCTTATAGGTTACCGTTCAACCGACAATACTTCACAGGCAATGCACATGATTGATACAACATGACAGCGATCAATGATCAAAGAAAAAAGTCGAATTAAAACCACAGTAATCAAACGTCACGAACTTTTGGTGCGCCCCTCGTATCTTCGGATTCTATAAAGATTTCGCAGAATAAGAAAAGATTTATTCCGAATCTGATTGACTTAGGCATCAAACGACAAAAAATTATCAAATTTAACACCCAGCGATTTCACATAGTCGGCTTGATTAAGTTCATGTCCTGACAGGTTGATGGTACATGGTGTAATGTCACTAACTCTTTTCCTAGTACCACATACAAACATCTGAGACTTCTCAGGGTTGATACAAAGTTTGTTAGCTTGAAACCAATCAACAAGATGACACAAGCAGTTTTCAAGAACAGATAAACTGTTACGTGAATCACCCATAGAAAAAGAGATATACACATTCGTGTCATCAGCATATGAGTGATGCTTGAGACCATATGATGAAATAATATCCGAGATTGGTTTGGTGTAAAGGGAGAACAAAATTGGCCCCAACACAAATCCTTGAGGCACGCCACACGACAAAGAGGCGAACTTTGAAACATATTCACAAACTTTTACAGCCTGTTGCCTTTCGGACAAGTACGACTTAAACCAGTCTAAAACAGTTCCAGTAAAACCAAAGTTTTGAGCCAGTCTGTCCAAAAGTATATCGTGATCTACTGTATCGAATGCGGAACTGAGATCCAAAAGCACAGAGCAGGTTACATGACCATTGCTTGACGCAACAGATATGTCATTATAAAATCTGCATAAGGCTGTTTCAGTGGAGTGACCAGCCTTATATGCAGATTGAGATGTCGAAAGTAAAGACTTCGATGACAAATAGCTACTAACACGATGTGATACAAGGCGGTCAATAACTTTTGATACAAAAGGCAACTGAGATACAGGCCTGTAATTCGAGTACACATTCTCATCAGAGCAACCTCTCTTATAAATGGGTGTGACAATGGCTGACCGATTGCTTGAATATCGTCTCATTCCAAGATAGCTCGCTTAATCGCTTTTCGATTGTCATTGGCAAGTGTTTGATAATTGATTGAGGTTGGTTTGATTACGCATTTATGTACATAGTTTCTTGATCATGCTTTTGATATGGCTTGTGCATATGTTTCATCCATGAGATTCAGCGTTACGTCTAGAAAATTGACTACTTTTGAAATTGCACTGTGCCTCCACTTGTAGTCCAAATCGACAAAAATTGGAGAAAAGTACTTTATTTTGAACTATAAGATAGACTATCAAAGTGCAGGCATCGGAACAAATTCTTATTATCCAGTGCGTAATGCGGTGATGACACTTGGCTGACGATTGTATAGCGACATGCATGTACATGAAACTCGGAGTACCAAAAGTAGTTTCTCCATCAATCCGGTCTATAACTGGCTCCTATCTTAGTCGATTAGTCGAAGAATTTTTCGAGTTTGGACATCATTACCGGGTATACAAGAAATGCAAATAAAGTCAAACTGACTGTCATAATGTAATAGAAAATCCGAAAAGAAAACACGATGAATCTTAAGCATAAGCGCTTTCTTTCTCAATCTTCAGGTGCTTATCCCACAAAAATCTTGTAATACAATTGATTGATGCCTACGAAATTTATTTGGATTACAATATCAGCCATTTAACAGTCGCCGGTCGTATTTCCTTACTAAACTGATTATACACCAATTTAATTTAATTGAAAAGTTGGCATGCACATTGCACACATAAAACTGCGTCAAATGCAATTCAGGGATCTATAAATTTGCAGATTCCAAATTCTGAAAGACATGCATTATAACTGAGATAAAAAAGTTCTAGCTGAGATAATCTACAACACCTTATGCTTTTCTAAGAAATTTTGTATATTTTAAAAACAAGTAAGCGGCAAATATTTTCATGACTGGAAAAATTATATTCGCACCACAAAAAAAATGAAAACTTTGAAAACACGAATGTAAATAGGCGTGCTTGAGAGCTTGCAAATTCCGACCAGCCGTCTTAATTTTGGAGGGCTGACGGCTGGTTTTCACCCTGACCCTTAAAGTCAGTCGAAACCTTCTATCAAATTCTGCAGGGCCTTTCAGATGCCAACATTTTATGTCTCTACAGTCAAATTCTCTCACTCCATTGATACAGATCGTTTTGCTAGAGTGCACTAGCCATATGATTGTACTAAACGACACCGCATCTTATCTGTGGTTGCATCCGCTCTAAACCAACCGACATCCTGTCCATCCTCAGCGACATCAAACTAGCCGATGCACTGGAGCTGCTGGAAATGAATGCCTGCTGCAACGAACGTTGGTGGAAAAACCGGGCTATTTAAGGAGTAATTGGCTATTTCGTTGAAATTTAAGGGCGATTCACGTGCCCCAACAAAGTTCCCGAGCCATTACAGGGTCGCCACCCTGCCATCATAGTTGTCGAAACCATTATTTCACGTCAATTTTAATCCCTAAAAGCATTCCTTCAACAGCTAAAAGTACAACTATAGACAAAACCTTTGGTATTGACCACATAATGAAAAATGACAAACGCAAGTTCTAACATCATTCCTCATCTCCACTTTCATTTTCACTGTCATAGCTGCCGAGACTGTTACCACACATGTATTCACATCAACAAGTAAGTAACAAACTTAAAAGCACAAATAATATAATACAGAATTATGTACAGTAATTATGCTTGTTAGGTTTAAGATAATCTAATGAACAGAGCAAAACTTTTTGACATTTGCATTTCCATCTATTGAGGGATTACGGATTTTGTATGAGGGGTTTTCTGCGGATTCTAATTGATATGTGGGATTGGTTTCGATGAAGGCTGTGATAATGAAAATGAAAGTGTAAATGAGATATTATGTGGAAAGCTTGGATTTTTGGATAATCAGTAACGTTTAATTGCAATTTTTGTAAATAGATTTTTAAGTTACGTTCGATAAAGAATTGATTAATTAATTTCTATTATAAAGAATCTATTCATGACTACAGATCCGATTAAACTGAAGGAATTTTATCGATTTATTAAGAATAAATTGGATTTTGCTTCTTAAATTGATGCCCTTAAAACCAGCTCCTAAAATGTGCTCCCATTGCCTTGAAACAAGCTGATAAGAATAAGTACCTGCATTTTTACTACATACAGTAGTCGGAGTCAGTCAAAGTCTGGCACAAAACTTAACCTTCTGATTCTTCGATTTCTAGGAATACTGTAACTTACTTTCTATGGCAGGTATGAAGTTTCTATGCCAAAACAGCTTTGTATCGAAAATTTTCGCCTCGTCAACTTTTTTCCATTTAATGCTAGATGAAAGGCTCAGAATCTATACCAAAGCCCAGTGTTTCTCAAACTTTCTCTCATCGCGTAAGAATAAGCAGTGTTTCGATTAGTAGTAGTTAATTTACGAAAATTGCCATATACAGAATAGTTCACACGCACCACCTGAAACGCCTCCGCATACCACTAGTGGCACGCGCACCACAGTTTGAGAAACACTGTCTTACTTACACTAATGATTTGTCTCAAAAAAAGGAGTGGAAATAAATGCAATGAATTTGATATCATTCAGAATCGTCCATCGGTTTAAGCATGAGTCTTTATAAACGTCACAGATATTTCAATATCCGGTTATGTCAAGTCAACTGTTATACAATCTTGAAAAGGAAAGGGCCTTGTATGTATAAAGACCTGCAAATATCAATTGCAATCAATCCGAAGTCGAACTAAATCAGTACCTTCTTGCTTGAGTCGGAGTAACATTGGACACCACGCCCGTAAAAAGTATTGATTCGATTACTATCAGCAGTGAAATCCTCAATACATACACTCTTAATTTTCTTCCATCTCGATGTCATCAGACTGACAATATGAATCAATTTAAATTTCAGTCATCATTTCAATCCTCACGATGAAGAACTTTCCGTCATTCCTTAATTTGTTTTTTAAGATTATTTGAACATATTTGTCAAGCATGTAATTATTTCTTCCCCTTATATCAAAGAATGGGAACAGAGTGTTAATATCGTTGATTCATTTATTTCTCATTCGAAATGATGAACTTCAACATTCAGATATAAAAAGATATCGTCGAAAATATGTCAGTACAGTTCAAATTCATTCATTTCGACTACTTACTCGGATACATTTACACTGTCCATGTTTCGTTTTACATGCGTTAAACTGCTAAACTGAAAATAAGTAATTGCCATATTAACTAGTCTAGCCAGAAATATTTCGTCGTAAAACAAAACCAGGCTGAAACGCATTGAACGAATATGAACATATTCCGTCAAATTTATTTTGGAAATACGTCTTCTGCAGATTTGGTTTTTACAAGAAATGAAATCGATTATCCAAGACAATATTCCTGAAGCTGTGAGAAAGACTGAATGCAGAGCTCCTATTCTGTCAACAAGATTAAGTTTGTTTCCATTTTCACGAGGTCATCAACTTCGGACAATTATTACGAAAATTCAACTTAGTATCAATAGGACACGATACTTTCTTTTCTTATCTGCTAAAAATAGATTTGAGAAAGCAAGTTGACATCTCTCTACTCTTCTAGCGTAAGTGTGCGTGTCTTCCTTGTCTACTATCTGATTATCAATTGGTAAGATCCGCTGTCATGAGACGAACAACTATTTTGCATTCTATCCAAATGAAAACACCGTCATCCGAAAATCATAGCGATCGAATAAAAATTGATTCATCAAATTGACATAAGCGAATTCCTTTTTAGCAATGAGTGTAATCAAAGTAAGTATATAAAGGAAGTATGGAATCAATGGTTGATTTGTGGCGACAGCTATGATATTACTTTTTCGCCAGCTCTTATAAGCAGTTTTATTTGATATCGCAATTGACAACAGAATAGTATTGAAATATTGAATGGAAGGGACTGAATAGCTATGTCAAAACTATGAAGTAGTGAAAAATTACATAATTATCCGTAGACATCTGGAAGACAAAAACAAGAGATGAAGATCCATTTCTATGGTTAAAATGCTAGATTCGATTTGGCATAGAAATTAATTGATTATTAAGGTACTTAATGAACGACTACAATCCACTCTATACGATTTAAGGGGGACTTACACTTATCCCAAAAATGTGTGTTATCTTTTTATATAACCAAGCAAACCTCTTATCATACTGTATTAAATGTTTCTATTGCGTAAGTTAAGAAAAGCAATTAACCTCATGATAAATGCTGATATTTTCAAAGGATTATAAAATGTTGCTACATTATCGAAAGAGACCTGATGAATTGATCATACTTCTGATTCTTTGAAGTATAAATATTTATCGGTATCAACTGCGCTCTGAGGAATGCTCGTTCAGTCTTTGACCTTCCATGGATTGTCAAGTCCTTCAAACAGTTACTTCCACCTGTTCTTGATACTTTCCTGTACGCCAGATCATGTCACATATGTTCGATAAGATTAAGATCTGGTAATCTTGATGGCCGTTACTATCTTTCAATTACTTCTAGCATGATGAGAATGATCAGCCAATGATGAGCTCTGTTTCATGAAAGATGGAATCCGACGGTCTGCTGACGATGCATAGAAAAAAATAGTCGCGGTATTAACGTAAGTATTCACGTTTTTCTAATTTTACGAAAGATTTCTGAATTTGTAGCTCACTAAGATCATAAAGTCAGATCACTCCCAAAACATCTATTGAACTAGCTTCCTATACTTCGTATGCCCTATCTGGAGTTCTCAGCTTTCATTCGCTCATGCGTTCTTATGGACTTGAATCCGCCTGTCATTTCTCAATCTCCGAAATTTTCTCTCGTTCGCAAATATCACCTTCCTCCAAATTTCTCTCCACTCGCAATTTTTCGCAACCAATCTTTCTCTTGTTCTCGCAACGAATGGTCTCCGTTTCCTCATACCGGCCTAACATTGTGCAGACTGTTGTAGACCGCTGCAGAAGACAATCGATCATTCCAGATCATTAGTAACTCTACTGCGGATAAAGTTTTGATATTCGGAAGATAGAGCCTAAGCAGTGGGCGGTTGCTGCGTGCGTTGGATTTCTTTACTATCAGTAGAGTATTTTTTATTTACTAAATATCACTTTGTGTATCGCTCTCTCTAGCCTAAAATTATTCGTTTGCCAAAAGTGAGATGTTAAACAAATTCTGATATTGACATCCTCATTACTGAAAAACCAAAAGCCTTTACTATAAGCCATCTTTTCTTTAGTTCCCATCATTTTTCTCTTTCAATTTTATTTCTCATTTGTACTGTCTTCATTATTTGATCGTGTAAGCATGCTTGAGTACAATTGACTTCAAAATCAAAGCTTTCTGATACCTGTGGATCTTATAGCATTCATAGAAATATATTTCAATTCAATGACTAACTTTTTCATGCCATATAGAGTATTCAATGTTTTCATATATATATTCAAATTGGCAATTTTATAACGATGTCACCTATTAACATTAGAAAGCAATTCAAAAGGTGACAGACATTTTTGGGATTAGTGTATGATTTTTCATTCATGTACTGTGTATGGACGTGTTTACAAACTTTTGCCCACTGAACATCTGAAAATCTTTGTATCAAATCTAGAAATACTTCATTTTCTTATTGATACCCAGCTGTACATACATTCATTGATCAGTTTTAGATTTCCATTCATGAATGTATGTTGGAAACATGATGGACCTTATATACTATTTTAGTCCTAATTTTTTCTTTTGATTATGAAAGTATCCTATGTGAAATGTAATATTTTTTTTATTGACATCCTAACATCTCATTTTCTTCTTACATCAGAGTATTCCTTTGTATTTCCTTCTATAATCAATAGCAGTATTTGATTATCCATGTTGAGATGAAAAATTATGAAGAAATAGTCAAATTCTGAAATGTTGTCACTAAATTATTGATGTATCACGTAAATGACTGTTTTTGTTAGTAATGAAAATAATGAAAAATGATGAATGACGTTCCAGCCTTAAGCTGCAGATACTTTGTATTAATTGCATTCGAGTACATTGAGCAATTAATACAATAGTTCCTCGGCTCCCGGCAAATCACTGAAAAGTAAAATCATATTCACAACAGAAAAAGGAAAGCAACACGAAACATTCAGATGCAGATGAAAGCATTTGGGACGCAGCTTTGATTTCATCGGTTGGAACATCATAGGATGCATCAATTCACAGAAGGCCTTCAACCGAAATTTGTATTATAAAGCTATATAGAATAAACCACAAAACGTTTCACTTTTGATTTGATCACTTGTGCCAATTAAATTTCGAGTGCTGCTCATTCAAGTTTTTGTCTAGACGTTGCGAATAATTATCAATTAATTACACCGTGCATGTTCATCTGACATCGGTATTAAGCATTTCAAAGTGCAGTATAGACTACGGAATACTGATTGCCTCATACTGCTTCACGATGTTGACAAAAATGCACATATATAGGGCTGATCAAAAGTAACTTCCTAATGCAATATTTCAATACTCCAAGAAAGTAATAGACATGAATAGCATTTTTTCATGACGGAAATATACTGGGCATTCAAGTTCATGACAAATTATTTTTGGCAGCAAAATCTCTCAGAATTTTTATTATTTCGCTGTGAATACCCCGCTGTTGCTCCTCTTGCGAATATGTAGGCTATCTTTATTTTAACAAATTATATTTCACCTACAGGCCTACTAATAATTGCTTCAGCATGACTTTTAAAATTTTCGGTGCGAGCAGGTGAATGCAGCGCACACCCAGAAAAAATCATTGTTTTTATGTAGCTAATATCATAAAATAAACGTAGCTTAGTTATTTTGGACATTTTCAAATCATAATAAATATAACTTTCGGTTGAAGAAGCAGCTTTTCTAAATTGATCAAAATTTTATTATTAAGCTTCTGTTAAAGGCTTAAATAAAAAATATTGCAACAAATGTGTCAGACTCATCACAATACAACTTTGTAGGTATTCGATTCATCTAACGGCCGATACAGTGCAACCGATTGTGATGTAATCAACTGGATCTGTAAGTCATCACTACCACAAATTGGTTGCCTACCACTGAAATAGGTCATCATGTCATAGTGGCTATCATTGAGCCAATAGACAGATTTCTTACCAACAATGACTGATTCGACCTTGTTTACCGTATGTCAAAAAAGCTTCATCCGAATAACTAAGCAAAGGAATCAATGCCCGCTTTAACATTTTCAATATACCTACTCCTAGAGATTAAACAAGTGCATCAATTTGTACCTTCTGATATGCCTACCACTGTTATCAAACATGTTGATTTCACATCAAATCAAAAACTGTACAATTACTGAAGAATAATGATGATCATGGGGAAATCGCGGACGAGCAGCGACTACGAATTGCCAAGAAGACAGATTCAGTATATCATTACATGTATATGCTAAAAAAATTGATACTATGAAACTTTTGGCAACGTGTTCAGTAGACAACCACTTCTAAGAAGCAATTGCTTAATTCTAACGATGAATGCCGAAACAAATTATGCAGAATATTTGAAGTGATCATGCAAAAATATAACCGTTCAGCAAAGACAGTTACCATTTCGACGAAATGTTGCGTCTGAAAACCTCACTGTAGAGTCATGACTGCTGGTACCCACTTTTACGTGGGAATAACTTGGCCTCAGTTGTCTGGCTATTTACACGCAACATTGCGTGCGAATAATCTCACGTCTTTTGATATCGGATCAAATCAAGCCTTGTTAGCAACTAAAAATTAATTTCATTTTTGCTAATTGAATTAAAGAACCGCTTATTTTCATTTTTTGAAAGTACTCTCACAAAAAGACTCTCTCAGCTACCACTACTCTTTCTCTAATAGGCCTACTAAAATTGTTATTTAACGGTGTTCGTTATTAAACATAGTAACTTGGAAGAAGCTTTTCGTATAACATTCATGAAGCGGTAAACTGGGTTGAATCGGATCAGCAGTGCGAAATTGACCTTGTTGCCCAGTCATAATGGGCATGGCGGAAATTATTGCACCTTATACACTTATCGTCTTTGCACTTAGTTTCATTATATGCCAACAAATTTGACCGACTTACTGATCCAGTTGATTGTGTCAAACTTTTTTTTACAAGATCAACCACTAGACCGAGTGTTTTTCAACCTTGAACATCATCATGAACGAGGTTGTGTGGACTATGTAGTTAACCATCACTGAGTTGCCACTTAAGAATTATATTTGCTTTTACTAAATGAAATGTATAACCGTGGATGGGTGATATCAACTGCATCAGATGTAATGACTATACTCGTGTTGCAAAACTTTGAGTTGATTCAATTAACTATCATTAACATCAACTTACCAGACGCCATTTCACGCACAGATCATAATGATTCCCTGAGCAGCAAAATTTAGAACATCGTGCGCCTTGTGAACAGTCACAGTAGCGACTGTCTGTCTGCTTCCTTAGTTAATAAAGCAATCACACAGCGAATAGGCATGACGTCACAGCAGTGAAAACGTAAAGTGATTTGTGTGGGAACATCTCGCTCAATTATCATGAATATGGTGGAATTTCCTGCAACTGGTGCACTCAATGTATGAACACAGATATCAGTAAAATAAGAGCATGACGGTCTGTTTTAGGACAAGCGCAAGAGTCACGTGCGTCAACCACGCGGAGTTGATCTTCACTGGCAGATGAAACGTTAAAGAACCATCTAAAGCACAAAAATGTTGCTAAAATAGCGAGCAAATATTCCTTTCTTCTCATTCCAGGAAATATTTGTATTAGATGCATCTTCAATATGTAGATAAACAATATCTGAGAGCCAAATGACACAGTTTTTCCACTGTTTCATCTATAAAGCCATATTATTCAGAAATGACACGTTCCACATCAAACTTGATGTGAAAAATGAATAAAGCAGTAAATTTCATGTAGGAATCACTAGAAAAATGAAGTTGTCACCAAATATTTTAGCCACAGCGACTTCTTGAAATTGATTAATATAAATATCTGAAAATTATCTTGGCGAAAAAAGATGGCGGATTTGTCGCCACTAAAAATACATTAGAGTAATGGGGACTGCTGAAACATGCTTGTATTATTTGAAGTCTTCAACGCAACTTTTGAATCTGTGACACAACTCCGCAACACAGACGCCTAATATACTGCACTACTACAGGTAATAAAAGTGGAAATAGAAAAGGACAATGGTCACCACTCACCAATAGTTAAAGAAATGAAAAATGAATATTATAAAACAAGAGGGAACCGATTGATAAAAATGCAAGTGAATAATGGTGGTAAACAATAGAACTACAATGACACTCTACAACACCGAATATAATTGAGCTAATGCTGCACACTAAAGACTACACATGGAAAATACTATTTCTTCACTTGAATCTATCTGCATTGAATGTTTTACCTCGACCTTCACTTCCTGTGACATAAGTGACTGTCTAAGAGGCCTGGTGCATGCGAATCGAATCACCAAGAAGAAAGTTCCCTCCACCTGTTCACCTCTTTTGACCAGTTTACTCCGGCAGCCAGAACGAGTTTCTGCAGGAAACGAGGCCGAAAATGAGACCTTCACAGAATGATGCACATTGTACACCCTATGCCTACAAAGAATCTGCTCGTCTGCCGAGTTCTACGTGGCTCCTCTTCTTGTCAGACATAGAAAGAAGACACATGTTCATCCAATGGGAACGCACACTGTAGTTTTTGGGGAAAATAAACTTTTCTATGTTTTCTCTGATTAAGCAAAAGGAACTTAGGCCAGAGTCATAACTTTTGACATGGAATGTCTACAGGCAATTTCCTATCTTGTTAATGCACCCCCGTATATGAAGCTACGCACATTCACATCTGGCAAACCTCATAATGTCGGCAAACACAGGCATTCTGAGCAATTTAATTCACATTCAACCACATTCTTGCACACATCGCCTATCAGAAACATAATCATAACAAATGTACATCATAGGAAATGACTTGTAGACCTTCCATGTCAAAAATTATGGCTCTAGACTTAGTATGTTTGATTTAACAAGCAAAAAATGGAAAAATTCTTTCTAACCACAAACGGTACTTATGGGTTATCTCCCCCCACGTTTTCAAATTTGTCTAAAAGCCATAGAAGTAAATCAATCGTCACAAAACTTTAAACACACGTAAGTGAAGATATTCTCTAGCCACATACCAAATTTTGGGCAAATCGGAGAAGTACTTTTGAATTAGGAGCGATAACTACGTACAGCGATGCCGATAGCTTTATCCGACCTGTCAGTGACCTCATCGCCTGAGCAGAAGGCACTTGAGGTCAACAAAGTCATTTCCCGACAACTCGTGAAGCGATGATGACCAGGACACATTCCTAACATTAATATGTTCTTAAAAAGGTGTGGCAAGGTAGTGGTCGTGGGAAGATTTTAAATGGCAGTGGATGAGACAAAGAGGGAGAGAGAACAATGCATACACGAGTAGCAATGATGCGTCGAACAGACGAAGTCAGATCAAGCTGTTGACATCACAACACTTTACGTTGTCGTCTCTAATGCAAGAAGTACTTGTCTGATCTGCATGAATTTTTGTATGTATAGGTAGAAAATATGCTTAAGTACGTGTACCCGAAGTTTGGTGACGATTGATTCATTTTTGCAGATTTTAGACAAATTTGAAAACGTGGGGGAGATAACCCAAGTAGTAAGAAAACGGCGAACACCAGATAGCGCAAGATGGCCGCCATCGCTGCGTCCCCCCCCCTCTGGAACGGCAGAGTGTCGTGGTCGGCCGCCGTGGTGCTTCGTGTCTGAGTCCCCCCCTCTGGAACGATAGAGTGTCGTGGTGGACTTGGGCGACCGCCAGGATTAGTGTTGAGGCTATAGTGTGTGATGTTTTTGGTGCAATCTGCTGAATGTTGGGTTGTAAAATGGGTTGTTTCGAGTGGAAGGAGTGGTTGGATGAGAAAACGGAGGTCGGATTCGTGTTCAGCGTGAAATTCTGCATCGGTAGGGTGAGTTTCAAGTCGATCGGTGAGAAAAAATTTTTCTTCGAAATTTTAACAGAGTTAGAATTTGGGATGTTTTGGTGTGTAGCGCCCAAACGAAGCATCGGATGAGAAAACGGAGGCCAGATTCGGAATCTACGTGAAATTTTGGGTTAGGAAGGATGTTTCCAGCGAAATCGGAGAGAAAAAATTTTCGGCTGACGTCCCCCCCCCTCTGGACAGCTTGCTTCGATTTTGGCTTCTAGTGGACGGATTTTGTCGTGCGATAGCTCGTTTGAAAGCTAAGAGTGAGACAAATTCAGTGAAAGAATCGGCTTGTTCCTATCTGTCTTCGTTTAGATGTGAGACGCCATTTAAGATTTTGGGACATTGGTGAAAAACGACAGAGTTAGAATTTGGGACGTTTTGGGCTGTAGCTTCAAAACGAAGCATCGGATTGGAAAACGGATTTCAGATTTGGAATCAGCTTGATGTTATTGTCCAATGAGGATCATCATCCAATGAGAATCAAGCATTTCTTTATAAATAGCGAGCCTTCCACAGTGAGAATCATTCCATCGTTGAATCACACGAGTGACGGACGCACATTTTCTCTCTCTCTCTAGTTCCCTGTTCTATTACCCAACTAAAATGGTAAGTCGCTACTTCCCTCCCTCTCCTCCCTTGAACGTAAACTTAATACAATCTTTTTTCATTTTCAGGCATCTACTCCATCTGCTGCACTAGTAGGACAAAATGGCGGTCAAACGTTACAAGGTTCGCTACGGTCAGATCATCTACAACTGAGGCCAGTGGAAGAAACATCCAAGGTACATAATCCTACACCGCTACAGCGTAAATTTAAACAAGCCTTGCGTTATGATGATCATAGCGTAGTACTCCAAACGGGAATGCTCCCTTCCACGGATGTCAAGATAATGCACAATCAGTATGGGGACTACATACTGATCCCCGTGAGTCCGTACATTCGCCACCAACTTGATATTATTGAGGAGTACGTGACATTAAATATGGACATTCCTACTCCTCTTGCTCAAGAGTGGAAGGCGAGAGATGACAAGGATACTCCCTATAGAAAGATTTGGGATGGTAATCACATTTGCCTACCGGTATCACATTGGTGTACTTACTATAAGAAGGATGGAGATCATTCAATACCCATCAGATGTGATGAGCTCGGAGAAGGTACTTGGGATATCCTTTTCAAAGTGAATGGGCTATATTATGGTCGACACAAGGATAATAAAATAGCCCCTCTCTCCATGCATATGGAATCCATTTTATATATTCCAAAACCACCCAACGTGGACGACATAATTGATCAAATCCTTAACAGCAGTGTACAAAACAAGGCACAAAACAACGAAAAGAAGAAAGAAAAGAAAAAAAAAAAAAAAAGAAATAAAAAAAAAAAAATGAAAAAAAAAAAAATAAAAAAAAATAAAAAAAAAAAAAAAAAAAAAAAAAAAAAAAAATCAAATAATAAAAAAAATAAAAAAAAATAAAAAAAAAAAAAAGAAAAAACAAAAGAAAAAAAAAAAATAACAAACCACACAAAAAAAAAACACAAAAAAATACAAAAACCAAAAAAAACAATAAAAAAAAAAAAAAAATAACACATACAAACGCCCCCCACTCTCACCCCCACACACTCCCCCCCCCCGATTACACCTACCCAATACCCCCCCCCCCCACCCCCCCCCCTCCCCCCCCCCCCCCACCCCCCCTCCCCCCCCCACCCTCCCCCGACCCCCCACCCCCACCCACTCCCCCCCCTCCCCCCCACCCCCCACCCCACCCTCCAACCCACTCCCCACGCCCCCCAGCCCCCCACCCCCCCCCCCAACCCCCCCAACACCCCCCCGCCCCCCCCCCCCCCCAACACCCCCCCCCCACCCCTCCTCCCCCCCCACCCCCCTCCCCCAACCCCCAACCTCCCACCCAAACCGACCACCCCCCCCCCCCCACCCGCCCAAAAACCCCCCCCCCCCCAGCCACCCCCCCAGACACCCACCCCCCCATCCCCCCCCCTCCACCCCCCCCCCCCCGCCCCCCCCCCCCCCCCCCCCCCCCCCCCCACCCCACCTCCCCCCCAACCCCCCCCACCCCCCCGCCCCCCCAGACCCCCCCCCCCCCCACCCCCTCCCCCTCCCAACCCCCTCCCCCCCCGCCCCACCCCCACCACTGACCCCCCCACCCCCCCCCACCCCACCCCTACCCACCCCCCCACCCACCCCCCCCCCCCCCACCACACCCCCTTTCCCCCCACCCCACCACACCAACCCTCTCCCTCCACCCCCCCCACCCCCCCCCCCACCCCACCCACCACCAACCAACCCACCCCCCGCCCCCCACCCCCCCCCCCCACCCCCCCCCCCCCCCCAACAAACCCAAACACTCCCCCCCATTCTCCCCCCCCACTCCCCCCCCCCCCCCCCCCCCAACCCACCCCCCACTTCCCCAACACTCCCCCCCCCCCCCCCCACCCTCCACCCCCCATCCCACCGCCCCCTCTCCCCCCCCCCCCCCAACCCCCCCCCCCCCACCCCCCCCCCCTCCCCCCTCCCCTCCGCCCTCCCCCCCCCCCCTCTCCCTACGTCGCCTCCTTCACCCACCCCCAGCGTCACCACCCCGCCGTCGCCAACCACACCTAACCACCCACACCAACCCTAATTCCCAAACGCAATAATGAGCAATAGCGATACCGACGCCGAGGACAACACGAAACCAAAAACACTACATCGAATGCCTCCACCCAAAGATAGTAATAGTCGTGAACAGCCACGCTGAAAACTCAACCAAAATGTACATCGAGATTCACGAACTCAACCAACGATGAGTAAAAATCGAGTATCAGGCTTCTACATCATTTTATGGATTGTGAGGGTGAACCTGTACAGGAGCTCAGTGCTATTGCTATGAACAATTGGACATATCAGATTGTTAGTGTCTATCATCAACATGCCAACTGCGATCCCAATGTTGATCAATGGGCGAGAAAACACATTCATGGACTTAATCTGAAATATTTGCAAGACTATGGCTTTTCTTGTGAAAGTGCTCTTCTTATTGACTTTAAACGATGGTTAGCTGCTTTCAATGTTATACGCATCTTTTGTAATAATCCTGGTAAGGAGAGGAAAGTATTTCCCAATCTAATCATTGATGATATTTTGCTCCCGCCTTGGGATAGTAGAGTGAATCAACATTATCATGAAGTCACGAAACGTTTTAAGGATTTGTGTGTTCCTATTTTGTCTGTTCGTTGTAGTAGCTACGTTCATAACCAATGCTTCTTTCCTCCTTACCTCAACACTGCCAAAGTCCTGTATGGTTATCATTGCTCGCTGTATGATAGTTATCAGCTGTATCTATTTTATCTCTTTCAAACCATTGATTTATAATGCATGCTTGTTACCGTTATTCAATAAATGTTACTATGAGAAGAGTTGTTGTTTTCATGCAATGGATGGGTTAGATAAAGGGCGATCATGTCTTTCTCAAACGACTGCGGAACATTACGTTTTCATAGGCAAAGTTTAAAAGGAGCTGTTCAAGATTATGTGATAAAATTTCATAAAGATGAGACCGACATCGAAGCAGTGGTCGATGATGCTAGCACTCTATTTCTAGAGTTAATGAATACATTCTCTGATAGCATTGTCATGGCGCGATTAGTTGCGAAAATTAAGTTTAGTCATTTTGGAAAGGAAGAGGTGGAAAGTCGCTCTTTCCATTTTGCTTCTTATTCAATGGAAGTGGTAGATCACCCCGAAGAATTTTTTTAAAAGACATATGATAAAAATTGCTGAACGTCTTAACGCATTTAACCATCATGGTAGCAGTCTAGTGATTGAAGCGATTTCAGATATTCACATTCAACTTTCCATAAAGAAAAATTGAAAATGCAGTGGTACTTGATTGTAGCACAACTGGTTTTCGAGCTATGTCTGCTCACTCTCGAAGTATATTCCTTCTGTACATGCGTCTATTATTTAGAAAAGGCTAGCAAATTCATATCTTCAAAAAGACTTGCTATAGACATCAGTAACGGTGAAACTATGTGTTGCGATGTATGTAAGCGAAAGGATGGAAATGAAAAGCGCATCTTCAAGAGATGTAAGCATGCTTTTTGTCAACGCTGTTTCATACGTAATTGCATTCAACTTTGCCAATGTAACCACTGTGACATTGCTCATTTCGAGTGTCACTTATGTCGCAATAGTTAGTACCTATGCAAATGTGGTAAAGATAGGTTTTAGCAAAGACTAACACGGAAAATGGCGAAACGTAAAATGACGAAACGTAAAAGTCAAAAGTTTTCTTCAGCCATTCAAGCTCTCCGACGAATGAAAGCAAATCAGCGATACAATGCTATACGACATGCTAACGATAAATTCATTTGTGAAATTATTTCTCATGTGAGGAAGTTGAGGACGAAGAAATTAGCGCCAAAACAACGAAAGTTACTTAAGCGATATGCTACGAAATTGCGTTTCATCTCCAATCCTAAAGTCGCCCTTCAAAGAAAGAGGAAAAACTCTAACACAAAAGGGCGGTTTCCTTTCAGCAATACTTCCAATGATAGCTCCTGCCGTGGGCAACCTATTGGGAAATATCTTTGGCTCTAAGCGTTAATTATGCAAATGTTGAGTCTCAAAGTAATAAAATGGATTTCAGACTTCAATGTGATAAAGTTCTGACTGTATCAGGTCCATCTCATGCAGGTAAAACTGTTTTCACGCTGAATTTATTGGATAAAAGAAGGGAGTTGTTTAAGGAACCTATCAATCGAGTGATTTGGTGTTATGGTATTTATCAACCGTCGCTGTTTCAGGAATTGCAAAGTCGCAACTTTATTCGACATGAAGGAATTATTCCAGTGGATAAACTTCAGTCTAATGATGTTGTTGTATTGGATGATTTATTAAAAGAAAGTAAGAATTCAAAAGATGTTACAGATATGTTCACTCGCGCAGCACACCATAAAAGGTGTTTTATATCATCTATATTACACAAAATTTGTTTCCTGATGGAAAAGAAGCTCGTACACGAAACCTGAATACACACTATTATGCTATTTTCAAGAATCCGCGAGATAAAAGTCAATTTGAAATTTTAGCGCGACAAGTTGCACCCAGAGGATCAAAAGCCTTAATTGAAATTTTTCAAGCAGCTACTGAAAAACCATACGGTTACTTATTCATTGACTTTACGCAAGAGTGTCCGGAAGAATTTAGATTTCGAAGTGATATTTTGAAAACTCCCATGATTATCTACAAACTATGAGTTCTTATTCTCGCATGATTGTTATTCCTCAGGATGAATATGTACAATTGACTGCCATGCAGCAAGTAAAGCAACCTCTTGCAAATCAAATGTATAGGAAAGAAATAGATTATCAGCAAAATGTTCACATCAAAGATCCACATCGTGCTGTATTATTACAATCGGAAACTGTTGAGCAATTGAAAAACTTGAAGAATAAGATGCGTGACTCTGTATCGACTGCTACACCTTTAGCATCTCGCGCACATGCCATATCTCTTTTCAACAGTATTGAACCCCATCTCAATGTAAATGATAGAGGAGAAATCATTACAGATGAAAATAAAGTGATTGATGCTTCACGTTATGAAGACTTGATTCAGTATGCGACACGTAGAAAGCGCCGTCAGGGCTATGTTCCACCTGGTTGGTCATACTTTCTTAAACTATTGAAAAAGCATAATGTGCCAAAATTTGCTTTAAATAATGAGACATTGAAAGAACTTGATTCAACAGTGGCTACTACTCCAATGCTTCAGGCGATGAAAATGCCAACAAATTGGTTTAAGACGTCACCTGCTACATCCCCTCCCACACTCACTAAGCAAACAAGAGGAAGAACTCGACGTAGATCTACATCGCCACTAAAACTGGTAAAAGGAAAACGTAAAACAGCTCCTCCTAGGAAATACATGTTCTCAGACTATTAATATGAAGCAGATGTGTTGCTTGCCATGTAATGAGCCGCCAGAGGTGAATGTCGTTGTCACTTGCACTTGCTGCGCCAGCTCTCATAATGAAACCCCTAAGCAATGTGAACACGATCGCAAAACCGCTAAAGCTAAATGCTGCAGTTGTTGTAAATGTAGAAAGGCAAGAAAACAAAAAGATGAGAAGGAGGAAAAAGAGTCAGCCGTCATCGACTGAACGTTTGAAGTCAATCTATTATGATGTAAAACATCCGGCAGGATTTGCATCTATCAAGAAATTATCAAAAGCGAGTGGTCTTCCACAATCACAAGTGAAACGATGGTTAAAGGGTCAGGCTACCTATACACTCCACAAACAAGCGAAAAAGAAGTACCGCACCCGCCATTATATTGTTCATGACATCGATGAACAGTGGCAAGCAGATTTGTGCGATGTTGCCTCCATTTCAAAACATAACTCGGGCAATAATTTTTATTTTAACCGTCATTGATATTTTCTCTCGCGTTATGCGTGGGCTCAACCTTTAAAAACTAAAGAAGGGAAAGGAGTAGCAAAAGCATTCCAAACAATTTTTCGAGAAGGTCGCATTCCAAAAAGAATTCAGAGTGATCAAGGAAAAGAGTTTGAAAATCAGCATGTGACAAGATTATTTGAGAGGCATGACATTGAGTTGTTTAGTGTAAAGAGCGCTTATAAAGCTGCACTCGTTGAACGTTTTAATCGCACATTAAAAAATCGCTTGTGGCGACATTTTACTGCCAACTTGACACAAAATTGGACAAAGGTTCTACAAGATACACTCCATGCCTACAATCACTCTATCCATCGTTCTATTGGACTCAGACCAGTAGATGTAAATGCTGACAATGTAGATAAAGTGCGCGAATCATTCCAACGTAAACGCACTCATGTGAAAAGTGATGTGAAAATTGGCGATAAAGTTCGTATCTCAAAAGTGAAAAGTGTTTTTGCTAAAGGGTACCTCCCGAATTGGACAGAGGAGTATTTACAGTATCAAGGATTAATCAAAAAGACTCTCCGACCACCTACAAGTTGAAAGATTACGATAATGAAGAAATTGAGGGTAGCTTTTACCGCGATGAGATTGAGGTAGTCACTGAAAGTGAAACATATTTGGTAGAGAAAATCATTCGATGTAAAAAACGGCAAGGTGAAGAATGGTGTCTTGTTAAATGGCTGGTTATCCTTCAAGTATGAACTCTTGGATGCGTCGTGCCGACATCTTTCATCTAAGTGATCGACAGTGATTCATGCAAAGTTGTAACTAACAATGTTTAGGGTTTGAGCTATGAATCCAACTGCCTCATTTTATTCACGACCCTCCTATGTAAGTGGCGGAGGACAAATTTACATCGGTGCTCGCCGCCAACGTGGAGGTAGCATACTTGGTGCACTGAAATCTGTTGTAGCACCTCTCATATCCAATGTCGGTAGATCTTTAAAACGAAATGTTTTAAGTAATGCCGTTGGCTTTGCTGGTGATGTTGCTAGTGATCTTTCCAGAGGTAGAAGTTTTAAGAGCAGTTTGTTGAATCGTGGGAAGGAACGCGGTTTAAAAACATTGAAGCAGACCATTGCTGGTGTTACTCAAGGAAAGAAATCACCTAAACGAATGAATAAAAGGAAGGAGGAAACATCGCGGAGCTGGTAAGGTGCGATCTTCAGTCAAAAGGCATTCACGCAAACGTCGCAGAGGCTCTAATCATTCATCAGGCGCTAAACGACGACGCTGCTATAACTTCTAATCATGGAGTGTAAAACTTCCGGTTTTTGTTTGTTCGATCAACAAGCCATACAGACAGATATTCTTAGTTCAAGTATTGTAGATTATCATCCTCGAACAGCTGAGAATGCTGGCCCCATTGAATTTGTTATTCCTGGTGGTAGTGATGACTACATAGATTTGAGTTATGCGATGCTTGATTTGAGGTTTAGAATTCAGCAAGCAGATGGAACTGCTATTGACGATGCACATAAAGTTGGACTGAACAATTTACCATTGACTACATTACTTCGTGATGTTTCTCTAACGATTTGAGAGCAGCAGTTGGAAGGTGGATCAAAGGATTTTAATCCCTATTAAATCATATTTCAATCATGTATCACAGTTTCATCCAGCCGCACAAAAAAGTCATATGGAAGCCATGGGATGGTATACGAAAGACACGCCGGAAAATTTGCAATGTAGAAACAACAGCGGCTCCAGGGTCGGTGCGTGATACACAGGGGCGGTGCGCATCTGCTATGACTTAAAGGACACCACTCTTGCAAAACCGTATGTCAAGCTATATTTGTCGCTAGAATTTAGACTTCTTAGACTAGTCAAAGTTTTTAAACTATCTGTAATACAGCATGCCGAACTCAAGCTGACAATACATTGAATACCAGCCCTGAATGCGCTGAATGCATTTGCTAAGCTGGACTAACATTTTAGAATTCTACAGTGCAAGAATATCTGCCTCCTATGCTCGTCGAGATGATAGTCACCGAGCGGAATCTCCAATGTCATTAGAGGACATGCTGAAGGTCTTAACCTGACCAAAAATGCCCTTTTACCCAGTTCAGCATACAAAGCGCTTCTCACCTTTTCAATTCGAAGATCAAAAAGAGTTTTCATAAGAAAGATGGCCTCTTTCCAATCTTATGCACCGTGAAGCTCCCTCACTGGTGCAATGGTTTGAAAATGATGCATTAATGGTAATAAAACGACTGCTGCGACGCTGTATTCAAATTTTAAACACAATCATTTAAGTAAAATTGCTTTTTACGTGTATATGTGTGAGAGTCATCTGGTCACCCTACAAACCAGATTTTTCTGCGGATCATTCTCTAACGTCCGCAGAGTCACTATGTAGTTTATGGATGGCTGGCTCTTTCTTACCACATATCCGGCATGCAACCTCTAACAGGACTGCGACTAATGAAAGAGTTCTAAGAGTGGAAACTATTTATGCATTTGATTTGACTGCTGACAGCGATATTAGTGACTACCTATCGGCAAGCGGACGGCCCTCATAATATTCGTTGGATTTGAACGTTCAAAAGAACACTACCTGAGACGATCAATGTATTAATTTTATGCAGTCTCGATTCAAACATTGAAATTACAAAGTAATCGTGACGTGATCTCTTCAGTATAATCGTTAATGAAAAAAGTTTGGTTGACTGCTGACGATATTAAAAACTAAAGTGCAGCGTAATGCAGACGAAAGCCGACGTTGAAAGCTTTCGATAATGTCTATTCACCTCGAATACCTTACCACCTGCAGTACATAATCACTATACCACTTTATTGGTGCCTAAACACTCATTCGCAGAATTTAGGCGGTGAGCATTGAAAGCGATCTTATTGGAGAAGACCGACGGTGTGAACTATTTGACTCTCTTGCTCAACCTCCAAATTTATTTTAAAATCGGACACATGCATGGTTGAGAAAACATACGCGTCAATGATCGCAAATGAACGCAAACTACACAACATCCACTTTCATCAACGTGTGGTGCTTTTGTACTGTACTCATCTTAAAACGTATTACATGTTATCTCGATTTGTATCTTTATTCCAAAACATTTTCATTCATGGTAAACCATCCTCTAATGAAAAAATGATTTTAAAGTTCTCAATCATGATTTGAAATAATAACTATCATGTGTTTGGAAAAATTGTTTTTCATTTTACCAATCCGCTGGGTACGTACTACACGACTGAAGATAGTCTAGATCACATTTGCTTGAACATAGATTTTTAGTCCAGTAAATGAACCATTACTAATTAATTGAAAGATTTGCCCTACATGCACAGGTAACCAACAACTAATGAGAGCTGCAGGAACAAAATTCGGTTTCATATCACAAAATTGTAACAGCTGGTACGAATCTTCAAAAATGATAGACTGTCACTCAATTGAGTAGAGATCACCATATTGTCCACAGTCAGATTCGACATCACACACCTCTCCCCTCTTATTTCCGGCATATCCGACGTAGTAGTCTTTGTAGCTCTAAGCGCATTGACTGCGCCGATGAAGTAGAGAAAGGGGCCGCCGAGAATCTGTAGGCAGTCCGCATTTGG